>JAODGC010000004.1:3536868-3549429 GCA_027574925.1 Ecitoglossa quadriceps
TTGAAAAACTCTTAGATAGTGTAGAGCTTAGGGTAACTTGTTGACAGGACATTTGTCCGTTTTCCAATATCACTGTTGAAAGATTAATCGACATGTACGATACAACTGTTCAATTTCATTTCATTTGCTCGTGTCACTTGTAAACTTGAACAAACTAAAGTCTAACATTTATCTTCCTTTGTTAAATTTTCGCTTCCTTTAATATCCAAATTACTTTTGCTGAATTTTATAACTCATAAAATTATTTTAATAAAGTGCTTACTCTAGTTAATGTGTAATCCTAGTAATTCCAGGCTTTTTGCTCTTTTACTTTATCCAATTATATTTCTTCTTTGTTTTGGCATTTTATTCACGCTAGTTAAATACATTACATTTTTTTTTTGAAAATCTGAAGATATAAAAGGTTGAAAACTCATGGTCAGATTGCCCATTCTGACCAACCATACAATATTAATGAAGATTAACAAAATCTGCAAAAAAATGTAAAAGTACAGCTTAAATCAGTATGAATCTTTGTTATCAATATCACTATAAATATTTTTCCTTTATTCTAAATGTGAAAATTATACAATTAATAATCCCACAAAACAATTCGATATTTTTATTGCTCCATTCAAGCAGCATCGGCGGAAGGGCCACGAATTGAATGAAACCGCATCTGATGCGATGACCGCATGAATGAAAGTCGCGGTTGCTCCAAACGACCCATCGCAACGCAGCCCGGACTGAATAACCCATAACGTCCATAATGCCCCTCCGACGGCCATCAGCAGCTGGCCAGGAGTTGATTCAATAACTTACGCCCAGCTTCCTGGCTGGCGAAGGCGCAGATAAAGATAGTGCTTGTTTACATAATGACCATCGTTTAGAACAAGAGTTGAGATCTTTGGGACCCACAACTTTTGGCGTTCCTGAGCTATAATCCAGGCATGCGTTCCTCTAATATCCTTAGGGATTACAATGTCCAGCGCTCACCTCTTTGCCCCTGCAGGGATGACACAGTCTGTCTTAAACTCAATTCTTCCTTAATTATATTCCCAGTCAATAAATTCAAACTACGTTAGGTTGCTTTAAGGTTAGATTTGATAGACCTGTTTATTTATTTATGGCAAAGCTGTAAAAATGAAATTTAACCTCCGAATGGAGAGGATATTAAGATAAATTCCAGAGCCGTTGGATCGTAAAAGTTGCGGATACCCAGCCTGCCGCTGAATCATTGATCAGCTATTACCTTTCGCTCTGGGGTGGTCACTGGTCAGCAATAACACCGGCGATAAGAGTGAACTTATAGCTCAATTTCAATTTCCAATTGTAATTTTGGTCATCAATGCGAACCTGCCAGTTGGAACAGAGCAATTCACAACCTATCTGCTTTTTTTTATTTTACTTCTTGGTCTTGACCCTTAATCCAACCTAATCGAATTGGAAAGAAAGCGGAAATCAACGTAGAAGAAGATGTTAATCTTGTCATGTTTATTAAGTATTAAGATTTTATTTTATTTTGACAGTTTTCTTAAACCTAACTATGGAAATTGAAGCTAAAACAATTTTTTTGATAAATCAGGACTGTGATTAGATTTGAACAAAATAGACCTAAAGAGGGTTCTTGGGAAGAAGGCCCACATATGTTTAAGAGCATATTGTGTTTGCTCGCAACAGGAAAATGCAAAATCTCCACAATGCCATCAATTATTCAAGCATATGCGTCTTTGCCGCCTCCCTATAGACCTGTTTATCATTCGATCTATACGCGAAACAAATTTTCTTATATCTTGGTAAATTTATCATCTATATCGAACCAACAAGACCACAAGTGTAACCATTCTTCATTTGAGGTTATACACAATTCCTTTTCGTTTTATATTTTTAAGTATTGTAATCTTCAAATTAAACTTGTTGACCTTTTTCTTTTTCAAATGTAATAATTCCTGGCTTACTATTGGCATAAAACGATTTGATCCTGATTGGGAACCCCTCAAAAGCGTTGGGAAACATTAAAAACTAAATCGGGTAAATCTAGCATTAAGGCCTTGAGTCCTTGAGGGGTGGCTTGAATTGGTTTGCATTGGCTTGACCAACACAGCGTGGCGGGATTAATTCGCCTCGATGGGTCAAACGCTCCCTTGACCGATTTTCTTCTCGCTCACGCCGAGGGGCTGCCCGTGGTCGAATCCACTTTAATTCCAAGCAGGGACGTTTTCCGCTTATGATTACTCTCGCTTACAGCAATCATAAAATATCGCCGTATCGATGACACTTTCATGCATTCTAAATGCAGGGAAATCCGGCATGCCGGGGGCGCGCGACGGTGTAAAATGATGCGGAAACATGCGCATGACACCGAGGAAAATCCACTCTCAAAAAGCCTCTCATATTAATAAATAAAAGAAATTCATCCTTAAAAAGAGACTAAACAAGGTTTAACTTCTTTCCTTAGTTTTATTGTCTTTGGTGGATAATATAGTCTATTTTGTTTTACGTAATATTTGGGTTACGTTTTTTGGAGGTTTCCCTGGTTGTAATATGTTGAATTGGGATATGATGTGACTTTGATAACCGTAAAGCGCTGCGTGCGTGTATGGAACGAATATTTGGTTCACGTGCAATATCATCCGAGACACGTACATGCCAAACGTGACACAGCTGTGGAACGCGCATTTCTTCCGATGACCCAGACTGACGGCATCGTCGGGCGGCGGCGACGGGTGCGTGACTGGAGTTGGTGAAATACCCACCCGCGACGCATCGGAGCAACCAGCAACTATGACAATCTCGTCAAAATAAGAAAATTTCTTTGGGAAACACAATGTTAAGTAGTTTTTTACATTTGGACAGGTCAACAGACCGAAATAACAAGCTAATCATTTATTGGGATCGTAAAAAACATCCATAATGAACCGAAGTTTTGAGTTGGAAGAAAAATTTTTAAAATTTTGGTAGATTTACGGTCCTGCATTAGAAAATAAAGACCTAAAATTGTTCCTATGAGGATTTGTTAGTGGACCGAAAATGAAACAGCAATTTTAACTCGTTTAATTAATTTCATTGCTCTATATTCACATTTTAATGCATGTATTATTATGTTGCTAGTCTATCTGTGTGTGGTTTTATTGGTGCTATTTCATCATTATCTCTGCACTCCATAAAAACAAGCCACGTTCGCGTTTATTAAAATACCTCACATCTTTTCGCACCGTTTTCGCGCTGTCGTCGTCTCCTCCGCGAATGTCTTGTACGAACGCATCTCCCGTCCCCGATAATTTACAGACGATTAACTCGAAATTGCATCGCACGGTAGTTATTACGTTACAAAAGTTGCACTCGCTTAAAATTTAAAATCATAATTAGCGCAGTTATCTCCACGTGCAGCGTAAACCTGTTACGCTTCCATCGTCGCTAAAAAAGCGCGCAAAACACACAAATCCCCCACTGTCTGCACTGCGGCTCAATTTCATCCGCACTGCATCAAATTGTCCTATATTCTTATCTTCCGCCGATAAACGCACCGCGATTAAGTCCAAACTGGCCATCGTCGCAATAATTACAAAAATAAACTATTTCGGTTAGCTTGAAATGTAGAGAGGTAATTGTGGTGAGGGTACTTACCGTGCGTTGACTGATGAAGGGTTGCCAACCTCGTCGACCGCCGGCTTCCTGGAAGCAAACCAAAGATCAGCCGCTGAGGAGTACGCGGGATACGATAATCCGCACAACATTGTCGTCGCGAATACGCGTGGTGTCGAAATGAGCACGTCAAGTGGATGCGCGCCTATTTTATGCACCCCAGCACACGTTCCAGGCCTACCCCTAAATAAGTTGGTTCTATCTTAATGCAGTCGATGCAATTCCCCCTCCCAGTGTCTAACAAGTCGGGATCGGAGCGAGGATACCCAGAAAAAAAAGTCAGCGTGTGTTTCGATATCATCGATAGATGACTCTAAATTACTATTTAAAAATGAAGTGGAACATATTTTGCCTGTTTTCATATTGGGGGTTTTCCCAGCAGGGTTATATTTAGGAAGAAGGGCAGAAATAAATTAATTTTTACTTGGAACGTTCATTTATCTTTCAGAGCGACATGTTGTTTGTGGTTTTTTTTTGGGTGAACTCAGGAAATTAAATAGATAAATTATGCTTTTACTTGCTGATGGACCAATGATACAATTGAAACTTCAATTCCAAAGTTATGGAGATTTTTCTATGGCAATACCTTCGCTCCAGTGAATTTTTAATATTGTCATACGTTTTACTTGTTTTCTTCTGTTATAACTTGTCATATTAGTGAATTATTTTCTCCAAAAGCACTAGACAAAATTAGAGTGCGTTTTCTCTACATCTCGCAATCCACGAGTTTTCCACGTCTGATGCGGTGCGGGTGTAAATAATACAATGGTAATACTACTATGATATGCGTGGGGCAGGACACATCTCCACATTCGGCACATATTTGATGCGGTCATGTCGTAAAACGCGTCAGACGATGGACGGAAACGCAAGGACTGGGGAGAAAAGTCTAATTTATTGCTGGGTGCTGCAATTGAATAATTTAGAAAGAAGGCTAGTAAAAAAAGAGCAGAGCGCTTATGAAATTCTCTCCTTAAGTAGAGGACTTTCCGTTGAAGGAAATTTTAGTTGATACTTGGATTGTATCTTGTGCAAAAATTGAATGCATCCCATTTCAGCAACCAATTCAATGGTTGAGAAGTAGCCACCAGGTACAAATAGGCGTATTATATTTATTGGTATAAATTGTTCTGTCGCGTTCGATCCGTATGCCAATTAATAGCACATATCGCATTGCGGGAGAATGTTGGCAATGTAGATCGCGATAGCATTAGCGCGACCGCACCATAAATTCGAGAGCGCGCGCCATGTAAAACCCGCGGTGTTTACAGCCGATGTGGATGTAAAAGGATCTGCGAACAAACGAGTGGCTAATAATTATTCGCTATTAATTTATTTGCTCATTGATGTATCTACTGCAAGTAGTTGGGATTTAACAAGGCATGGAAATGGTGACACTGTAATGGATATGGAGCAGAAGCCAAGAAATTCACTTTACCAACAGTTTGGCATTTTTCAGTTGGCATTATAAAGTTTTAAATTTCATCTTCTATCAACAGCTTATCTTCCAGTAGCATTTACTACTTCAAGTATCTGAATTGGCAGAAAAGAGTAGATAAACAAATGCGTGCTTAGACTGGATGTGATTGTTGTACAGACAGTGGAAAGGTCAGCAAAAAATATGTTACTAATTAACAACACCTAACAAGTAAGGTTGTTGTACATTAAATTGTAATTACGTTTTAAAGGTGTACCACAATCCAAATCAGTTATTTTCTTCTTTTGGTCAGAGTTTCTGCTGCTTGGAGAGGTGGATGCTTAGGTTTATTAGGTTGTTACTCGCTGTTAGAAGGATTTGATTATGGGCAGATAGGAGATCCGCAGTCAAAAGTTCCCTAGTCAAATGTAGGAAGTTGTAGGACGAGTCAGGTGGATTGGGGCCTTCACGCCCCTTAATTATACGCGTTCCAGGACGTTAGGGTGTTGATTTATAGAGCAGTTAGAAATCTCATAAACAGCACACGCGGACCTAGAAAATATCCTGGAATGCTCTCATTTAAGTACAAAAATTCTTCGTTGGGATCAAAAAAGTCTTCATTGAAACAAAAATCCTCCTCCAACTTAAATAAAAAAGAAATGAATCAATTTTTTGCTGCATGTTTGTTTTCTCTCGATGGTGATTAGAAACGCATTGTCATTTTAATGATTGTCGCCGTTTTCGTACACAATCGAAGCGATGTGCCGTCGGCAGTTAGCATCAGTATCGGAAGCTGTAGTTCTGTAAACAGGCGCGTGTTCCTCAACTTCTTGCACGACGTGCATTCGCCGCATTTGTGCCGCGAACGTGCCGCGCAAAAACTCTGCTTTTGCATCGCGTGCCGACATCGGCGGCACAAGACTATCGCAAACGAGATGTGCGAATTCGTCAAATCATTCAAAGAACGATTTCGATCGTGCGGCCAAAGAGGCGAAATTGCTATAGGCGGACAGAAGTAAAAACTAAACAGCGACAAGGTTGTAAAGTACAGCCAAAGGCAAGCAGATAAAAAGAGGGTGTTAAAAAGTAATTTATTCGAGAAAACATTGTTTTTATGTTTAACCAAATAGAAACTACAAATAGAAGAAAAAGACATGATTTTCGAGTTGCAGAGGCAACTGATGGGATTTACTTTGATATCCGAACAAAAATAGAAGAAACTAGAGCTATAGCTCCTGATAACTGACCAGAAAGCCTTCCTTTTGATTTACCTTTCTGTAAACTTTCCTCTCTTGCGCACATATAAATTTCGCAGGTATAAATTCATCTCAAACACTTTGATTGACTTTCCTGATAGTTTTCATCCAATTGAAGATCGTGCACGCGTCTGTGGGCATTTGTCGCATCAGTTGCATGTGCGCACGTATGACTCGATGTATTATTCAATGCGCAGCCAACGCTAGGTGTTATATCGCCATGAAGCGAGCTTTCTGAATGGCTGTCGTCGCCTGTCACTATCGCCGATGACGCGTGCCACGTCCGCGCATTGCCCGCGAGCTTCGGAAGCTCGCAGCGGACCTCGTGTCTGATCGTTCGCTTCTGAAAACAAATACGCGCCCATAAACGACGTACCTTTGGGCCTTTTGAAAGCCAATTATGGTCTAATTGGTTTTCGGAAATAACATTGATTTTTATCCTCCTGGACATTGTCATTGGAGGAGACATCAATTAAATAAATTGATTTTGACTTGGTCTTAAGAATATCACCATGAAATTGTTGCCTAACATAATCAGACATAAATACACTTTATATCTTACAGTGGGTATAATTTACTCTTACTTTATTTGCCACTCTCATTAGTTTCGTCTGTGGAAAAAATGATCGAGTTGGAGAATCGATGGAGGTACGATCGATCAGATGGATATAATGGTCGAGAAGAGCTTTGGATGGTGCGTTGAAGACTTGTGACAAAGTGGCAAAAAACTCGATCCACCAGTTTGCAGCGAAGCGCTAAACTGAGCTTGATCGAGGTGCACCGCGAGGAGTTGAGTTGAAATTCGCGTTTGGGCCTGACTTCCACGAAAACGCACCGCGCTGCATTCCGGCAACATACTCGCACAATCGGTATTAAATGAATTGAGTAGTTTTTTTATGGACATTGGAGGGATACTTACCGATCTGTCCAACAAAGGGCATCATCACGGTATCTGGAAATTAAAAGAAAATTATTGCAATATTTTACTAGTACTATGGTTCAGTGTTAGCCTAATATTGGCTAGATGCATGGGTTCTAGGGACCATAATGAATATGTAAATGTCCTCCGATTTCAGGAGACGAGTGTCATGTACGTCGCATAAACCAGTGGCGGCGTTAGGACTGTAACATGTTGGCTCAAGTGGTGCGCCTCGTAAAGTTGCTGGGCATGTGGTGGCAACGGCCCGGGGTACGAGCACGCGGCGCATGTGAATGAGAGTCCTGGTAATGACAATGCGATGAGACAACCCTCTGCCAAGTTTGCCAAGAGTAAAGCTATGAAATTGGGGAAATTTCCAATTTTAGGTAATATATTGATCAGGGGATTATGTACAGAAAAGTGATCATCACAACCAAGTTCTCGACGCATCTTCAAGAAGTCCCAACTTGGGTTTCCTGATGACCAAACGCATCATTTGAAGTGGGAACAAACAAGATCTATATTTTCATGATTACAAATTTAAAAAAAACTGACGAATTAGTTTACCACAGTTACATAAGAATGAAAAGAACTTGGATGTATCTCTAAATGATACTTTTGGAGGAGCTGAACTTATTTGAAATCTTCTCACCACTTGATACAACCTTGTATCTCTTTCGCTTCCAGCCTCCTGTGGTGTTTGTCACGTTGTCGCAGGAATTATAAATTATCGTTATTAATCATTTGCTGCGACTGGAGCACCTGTGTAATACACAGGTAACGCACAAGAAGAGACGTAGAAACGTTAAAATAAATAATTCGTCTCTGAGAATCTCACCTTACAAGCAAGTCAACAGAATTTATGGTAAAGAGCTAAGGTGGATATGAAATGATTTTTGATATTTAAATTATGAGCAAATTTCCATCGCTGTTACATCAAAATTGGCTGTAAAAATGGGTGTCTTTTGCGCATTATGTTTTATATCTTTTATCACTTTTATTACCACATACACCTCCCCCCAGAACTAGTTTACACGCTTTTTACAAGCCGCCACAGCCGCGCAATGTGGGAATTTGCATCACGTTGGGCAATTGCAGCCAGCTGTGTGATGTGCGTGTTCACCTAATATTCTCCTCTTATGAAAACCTGCGCGCATAAAACGCGTTGCGTAAAATAAATTTAAATTATGGCGATAACGATTGAAATAAGAGAGTGCAGAAGATCAGCCGACTTTGATAACATGAGCAGAGAAATGAGATCAAGTTGAAAGTGATGAAACAGTTTCTAGATGACAAAGTAGAGCGAAGCTTACATCATATGATTGTAATCATGATGTGTGTATGTTTTTCTTTTTTCTTTTTTGGTTTCAATTGGAACGTTTACTTTTTTGGTGTGGCTTAATTTCAATATTTGTGGCTTCATGTGTCATTGTCTGCTTTTGTTTGAACTGCTTGACGTTGACGTGGACTTGATGCACCGCATCCGAATGGAAATGAAAATCGCGCGCGAGACAATGCGATGTCGCAGCGCGGCAGGACGAAAGGGTTTTGTTTGTGAATGGCTCCGTGAATGGAGCGACATTCCACCAATTCAATTGTATTCACTTTCTTGCTGCAAAAAAAAAACAAAAACGACCCGAAGGGGAAAGAAATTTCTTGTCTACACATGAAATTAACTAAATTCCTAACCAACCTTCACACAAATCTCTTCTAAACTCCAATGCCTTTAGGTCTGTATGAAGGGATGTGATGACTTTTCCGATAGAAATTATATTGTTTTATTATCACGTGACGATTTACTATTTGCTGCTTGCATGGGAAATTTGCCGATTCGCGAAGGCGCTAAAAGCGTGTGTCGGACAGGCCGGTGATAAGCGTGACGGATGAGCACGCCGCCGATAAGAGCGCCTACAACAAGCCGCCGCCGGTCGGCTAATGGCCAATTACAAATCTATCCGATGCCGGGCCAAGTCGGAAGACGGACGACAGGCCTGACTGGTCGGCAGCGCCTTCGACTTCTTTGCGTGCTTGCACTTCGCCGACGCACGCACGTCGCTCATATCGCTATCGGTTCGTTATCCGCAACAAGTAACAAAGTAGCTGTGCTGCTGTTCTGCGTAATGGCAAACAACTCGTGCAAGAAGTTAATGACAAAAATTACACATGGATAGAAACAAACACCGTTTAAACACCTTCATATTTCAAATGTAAGAACACTTTTCATCGTTGCCAAGTAGGAAGTCTTTACATTTAAATAGATGAAAAAATGTTTCGCGTTTTTTCACACAATTAAAGTCGATTTTTCCCGGTGGTGCTTGATAAAGGTGTGGGGTGCGTATAATAAAAGCGCATTCTTCAGCGTTATTTTCCAGGGCTTTTTACAGCCGCTGCTTTACATACGGATGTTTGAAAGGTCCGCCGTCTGTCAGATGAGAAATGCGCCCTCGTTTCACGCCCGCCACCGTGAATGCATTCCGAAATGGGTACTACATGCGGCAGAACGATAGCTTCGTTCCAATCATTAAACTAGGAAATATTTTGCGCTGGTGACAATGCGGGAAAATGCGGGATATTCAAATCTGGGATGCATTTCAAATCGAAGAATATCTATCTTAAGTGGAATGAATGTGGTGATTTTAAGAGAGTATTAAATGGGGTTTATAGTGGAACGAATATAGAAAAAAGCTAAAATTTGTAAGCATTAAAGCAGAATTTTATAAAGCTTTATGCTATTCTATTGCAATTCTTCAAATTGTTTTCTTGGAGGAATCCAATAAAGCTTTGTGTTTCTTGCTTTGTAGCTGCCATTCAATTCAAAAATTGTAAGATCTCGTGTGGTCGATGGTGCAAGTATAATAATGCGGATGAAAAGAAGCGTCAGCTGAAATGATTGTAGCTTTGTCGGAGAGTCAGTGCATGATTATTATGCGACGATAATTTCACTTCAATCTCAAAGCTCCATGTGGATCTGAGCGATTTGGTCGCGGTCGACGTTCATCTCAAGACAATGTCAAATCAAACCAAAATCGAAATCATCTCAATGATACTCTATAATTCAAAATTCAATTTGATTTTTAAATTATTTTCCAGCAGCGGAACAAGAAAAAACCTTTATGACTTGTTTTATTGATGTACATGTTTTACTCCCAGAGTTGTCACACTTTAATTAAGAGTTATAGAACTCAGCAACTTTTGATGAACACCATAAAGTCGTGGGCTGCACATAAAAATGCGTTTGCCCACGTGAATTAAAGGAAAGCAAATAAAATGTGGTGAAAACTTTATAAACTCCAAGAACAACTCAACACTTGAAGCTGCAGTTTTGTGGCAAGTATTGTAGAAATGTACATTGTCCATCTTCCACCTTTCTCGCATTCGCTCTTTGCGTTGGCATAATAATCAGCGGCTAGCTATAAATCTGCAGCCTCATTACCTAAGCGTGTCGTTTTAATTGAAATCCTGTGTTCTCCGCCGGCGACACGCAACACCCCTGCACCCTTGAGGCGCCACAGCGTCTTACCTCTTGCATCGTTAGCCGCTGTTTGCTTTCCAACAGAACAAAACATTCATTGTCGTTGTCATTGTCTTACCATCGTGGCTTCATTAATTAACTTAATTATTATTTTATCTCTGAGTAAGTGCAGCCACTGCAGGAGCTGCGGTTTTCGTGGCGTGTCTTTTACTTTAATAAACCAAGAATTATCGGCGCGCATAAATTAGGTACTTCCGATGGTGTTAGCTTTGCTTTTCGCTGGCGGGGAGGCGGCTGATTAATATGCATTGGCTTTCGGGATCAATCAACCCTCGAGGGACACTAATTCCAGCAGCTACTAGAAACTCGATGAAACTCAGATGAGAGGTGATCTTCTGGATTGTAATCTAATTAAAAATATAGAAAGGAGAAAAACACCAATTTCATCTAAAATTTCATTGTATATAAACAATCTCAAAATATAACCAACTGATTTTCTGCATAAAAAAAAATGGTTTAATACTTTTCAAGTTGACTTCAACTAATTCTGATCTAAAACGACCACACAAATTTCAATCTCACCCAATTTATTTAAATCAAGCTTATTGTGCGCAAGTAATCTAATAATCTGATCATCTCTCTGGTCAATTGATAATTTTGACTTAATCATCAACTCAAAAGGTTTTGATTCCCTCCAGCGTCACTTCTTCATGCTCGATTATCTTCTAAGATCACAACCTTCCCATTGTAACTTTAATATACCTCATAGGACTTATTGAATTCTCTCGAATGGGATAGTTGGAGCTCCTTGGTGTTTTTCGATTCGTTTTCAATTTGTTGATTTCCTTCGATCTCCACCGGCGTCATTTTACGCTCCGCATTGCACGCAGCGTTAATTCCAAGCCCAAGTGTGGGAGAATGCAGAAGAGATGAGAGCAAGCGTTGAAGCGTGACTGTCTTTTGAACCAAGTGCGCTAAGTGCGTACTAAGTACTCCTTGATAAAGATGATAGTTGATATCCAGATTAATTGGAATATTGGAAAGTGTATAAATGTTTATAGGGAAAACATGTTAGACTAATTACAGGCACTAAGCTACAATATCGTATACATTAAAGCATTTTTGGAAGATTAATAGCTACATAGTTTTCTTTTTTAGACTTTAAGTAATGAGTGAAACATATTGGCAAGTTCTGGGAACGTACATGTTCTACGCCCCTACGTGCAACTTGCTATGAAGTACTTAGTGTATGATGTACGATGTGTGCGCGAATGGGACAAGCATGGTAATTAATGTTTTCATTGCACTGCCAGTGTGCTTGCAATGCTAGTAAGAAAATTATTAATTAGTTTAAGGCGTGCTTCAAGTCTCCGACAACTTCTACCTTAACACGTTTTATCCTTTTACTTTTTACCACGTATTTCATTATTTTATGGATTAAATAAATATTAACTCATTAATAAGTGACCTATAAAGTACAGGTCTCTTTTCTCCTGCAACGTAAGATGATTGTGTCACTTGTGACAAGTTCAACACTGATCCTGGACGTGTGTGTCTCGTATGCGGAAATTGCTGCCAATCTTCCCGAGGGAGTCAAACTGCTCCTCTCGATTAGATATCGTAGTATTGTGTGACACGAGTGCGGGTGCGATTTAATAAAGTACTCTTCGATTGCCGATTGTCCGCTGTTTTCTTGCGCCGTTCTTTGTGGAAGTGTTTTCTATCTATTTGAGAATGGTCCAACGCATTCGAAATGCTCACATGGCAGACGTATAGAAGAAGTCAATCGGAAGAAACATCAGGAGATCAGAAAACTGACAAGCGGATTATCTGCAGTCTATTGATATGCATTAGACCTTTGCTACCCTTGATA
>JAODGC010000004.1:3549529-3581213 GCA_027574925.1 Ecitoglossa quadriceps
TTCTATGAAAAGAAAAACTTTGAATTTTAAATTTCTTCTGAAGATAATCCCATATTCGATGCTTGCGTACCAAAGTTGAAATCTCCACCGCAAGAAAGTAATGTAATATTTAAATGCGGAATTTTAAAATCCGCATTATGTGATCACCGAACGAGGGTGGAGGTAATGTCATCGACGCCGGCATATTTCATGCATACATTTGATTCCACCTATCTCATTTTTACTCGCTGTCATTTATTATCGCACTGCGCTCTTTATGCTTCATGCTGCTTCCGTATTGACATGATCATCATGATTACGTTTCGATTATGCATATTATTACAACGCGTACCTATATGGCATCTAATTTGTATACAGTAAGTATAACATGATGTAGATGGAAATTCATATTATGCCATCGGCGTGTTTTTTTTTTCTTTTTAGTTTATATGGAAATAAGATGTAGGCAAAAACGACAGAGATTATCATAAGGATTTGTTATCAAAATGCAAATTTACTTCTTTGCTGTATGTTCATTCCAGAATTTCTAGTTTTAATTTTTAGGGAGTACATTCCAAACTCTTGGCTGGGGTTGTTTCTTCATATGATTTTCACCCTCTGAGTAGTTTTTTTTCTTCTGAAAGCTTGGCACTTCAAAAATCTTCACGCTTTTGCAGCCATACGATAAGAAAGCCGAAACTGAAGGGACTGCGGTTTCACACCGAGTAGTGCAGAGAGTGGCGGTGGCGGCGGTGCACAATCCAGATGAATAATATATACAAAATTTATTTCCGACACGGATGCGGAATTGAAATCGTCGCATTAGCCTTATCCTGGCCGGCGATGCGCAACGCCGACGATGCTGCACTTTGCGATTGTGATTTTCAATTTTTCCTATTTTTTCTTCTGGAACCTATGCTACAAGAGAATTCAAAGAGAAATTCACACGGGAATGATATCAATTTTTATAATATTTTAACAAATAATTTATTTAAGGTGTTTAATATGGCTTACGACAATTTGCACACTTGGAAACCGTTTATTATTATCTCAGTTGATATATTAACGTCCCCAGACATAATTTAACATTTATTAATATAATCATCATCAATAAACAATATTATTAATTCCAGATGTGAAGGACATTTGCAAATTAAGCTCTTAATTATCATGATAGTTTGACTTTTCTTTAAATTTACTTCCCCACTTTGATTGAAGTAACTTCCATTACCATAAAGATAAAAATTATGAAGTGTGAGAATGTTTACAACTCTTGAGGACAATCAAAACAAGCTATTAGCGAGCTATTAAGGCACTTCTCTTGGTCCTTAGTCCTCATCGCACTTTCTTCGCGCTTCGGGGCGCACATTATTTTTTATTACAAAGCGCCACTTTGCGCTGGAGCATTTTCCGGGCGTTTAACTCCGATAAATCACGAGTTAATATCGCGATCATAAATACAGCCACCCTCACTGATATTCATAATCAAAATGCAACGATTTGAAAATGATCTTTGTTTTCTCAAGACTTTACATTCAACTTCAAAACAGAGAGTAGGAACGGAAATGAAGAAAAACTACCAGAAGACTGCAACAAATTAATGCAAATATATTTGACTCGATGACTTATTCGTACTCAATATTAGCTCCTGACAAAATCTTACCCTCGAGGGGAGAAAACATTTGCAATGCCCTCGACTTGCGACTTACGACTTAAAGTCATTTGCCTTGCTTAGGTGCGAGAGTAGAACAGTGTTTTAAAGAATAATCACAAGTGGTGCAAGTGCAACCCTTGTATGCTGCAGCATGTTAAAAAAAAGGTGTCGAGAAAAAATCAGACTTGCAAATTTTTGCGCCCCTTGCGAGACTGTAAAGATATTAGCCTTTTAGTCTTCGACATTCCAGCAGCAGCAGGACGTGCTTGGAGAAGATGACTACAAGAGGGCTACAGCATCCCCTAATTTTTCAGACGCATTAAATTATTTTCCAGTGGAATTAGAGAAACAGTTGTAGTGAAGTGGCTATTTGCATATTTTTCATTTTCGTTTAATTTCACGCCAGCGTCCTAAATGTTCGATTAACGTGCTGCTAATTTACAAATTAAAAGAGTGCAAAAAGTCACTTTAGCTTTATAATTAGGTAATTAGTTCATGATAAAATTTACATTTTAATTGGAGGGTCACAAAGTTTAATCAGGGTTTGTAATAAGTTACAATAAATTTGTTTTTATTAGTACTTCAGAGGTTTCTAAGAAGTTCAGATTGTTTTAACAGCAAGTGTTTACTTTTCTGTCCCCATACCGACAACAGTAAACTGTGAAGTCATATTTCAAGATATCCATACTTAAAATCTCCCAAACATCAGACTGTAGACATTCTGTCTACGCAGAAAGTAAATAGCTCTAGTCCTCGGCCTCCAACATTGGAAATGCATCGGTAATGCATTTTCAAGTATACTCGACAATTAATAAGCACTAAATACAGTCAAATTATTTATTTTTCTATTTCAATACTCGTTCCTCACTCAATAAGCTACAATAATGTAAATATTGATAAGTAAATATTGACACTAAATACGCTAGTGAATAGTCTCACGTTAATTTAAATTCAATTTTCCTCACAGTTGAGTAATTTCTCATATCATCTTTCTTACTACACTTAAGTAAATTATGTTGGAACTGTTGGGACTTGGTGAACACTGGTAAATCCACCTACCGACGGAGATAAATCGACGCGAATTTCAATAAATTGTCGCTTAATCTCGCGATAATTCATTCACCTGTGCGTGAATAATTGCCGCGGCACGCAAAGATTAGTCAAGGAGTCCTGCGGTGACAAGGAGCCGCAGTGGCGCTGCAGGGGGTCGGGCACCCCTGCTGGGTTAACAGCTAACAGCGTGAACTGTGAGGTGACATCGAGAGTGTGATTTCAATTAGTTTCATATTTGTTTGATCTGGGGAACCGATTAAATCATCTTGATAATTTTTTTTTTGCTTGATTGATTGAAAGGACTTCATGCTTCTTCCAAATGAGTTCCCAATTGGTCTAAATATATGTGTTCGAAATGTAAGGTTCGTTAAATCAAGTCAAATATAATTTCGGTTTGGAAGATTATCTAGGAAGCTTTTCTCGTATTGAATTTGCATACAAATGAGCAACAAGTGGGCAACAAGAAGTAGAGGCAACCCTTTTTTGCAAATCCTCAATTCCGCAATAAGTAATTCCCAAAAGAGTATTACACATTTTTTGAGGCTCCTTTACAGTTGTATTCTGTAAGTTGCACTTTTTGGGCTTTGTAGATTCTGTTTGGGTGGTGTTGGAAGTTTAGAGTCAAATGCTAAGTAACTTACCGATAGTAAGGAAACGCCTGAGGCATGTGTAGATCCATGGGACCTGCTGGATGATGAGCAGGCCCATATCCGTGATGGTCTCCAGTTTGCATCATAGTCCCCGCGGCAGCCGCCGCCGCAGCGGCTGCTGCAGTATGATGATGTCCTAGGACAGCCGCCCACGGCGAGGAGGCAAACCCGCCCGGATGCTCCATGCACTCGTTGATACTATATCACTTTCCTTAGTACAAAGAACCCTTTCACGAGCACTTGCAGTCTTTTTTAATACACTACACTCATTGTTTTAAATTCAATTAATTGAAACTACTGCATCTATTAGGAACTGAAAATATGTCCCATTTTCTTGAGAAAATACAGTGAATTTGAAACTTGTAACTTTTTCTAACCTTTTAGAACTCTATCACCAGCTCTTCGTCTCTCGTTATCTTTCACACGTGCGGCGAGCGTAACGGACACTCGGCCATTGATCGCGTGCACCGACGACGACGCCGCTGAATGGACCCGCGACGCCAAAGAGTTGGGCAGCGCTGAAACTTGCCGGGGGCGGGGCGGGGCCGGCTTTCGCGGCGTCACGTGATGCGTACGCGCGGGCGGCGCTCGATTGCTGCCTCCCACTCGGCGCCACGACGAGAACGTGCTCCTTATTTGCTTGCGAGAGGCGCATCGAGCCCGAATTTCCCACTGCCCATTCGTCACGCATCTCGAATGACGTGCTAACCTTTTTCCTTTAGAGTTGTTGGTCTCTGTTACCATCGAAATGTGGATGCAACAGGCGGAAGAACTGAAATTATCAGGAAGGGACTAAATAGTTGCCTTTTAAGATGCATGGAAGACCTTGCCAAAATTACGCGCCTATTCATAGAACCCCCATGATGCAAAAAACTGAGGAGTTGTTTCAGAAATGATCCCAAATGAATGTAAAATTCATAACAGTTAATTCCAAGTGTTGCCAGTCATATAACCACTAATAGCCCACATTAAATTAATTCAAAATTAAAGGGTCCGAGGGTTCCAAACTTGCCATAGCCTCAAATTTAGTCCCAATGAAACAAGTAGAAGAGCCCTGAAATCTGATTCGACTGTACATATTCCTCGAGGAATAACCCAATGCACATTAAATTATGCTTGTTCACTTGTTACCCCCGTCTATTGAAGTGAACCCTCCGAATGGTCATTTCACAGCTCCCCTTCGACTTTAATGCCCGCAAATTGGTTTCTAATGTGTTGTATGGCACCATCAAATTTGATTTATCATTTCATATTAGGACGTCATCCAAGAATTAGTTTGAAGGAAGTTGGATAAGACGGAATCCACGTTCAGTTCCAATTTTTGAATGTTCTGGATTAAGTTGTATCACAACCTGTAACTGACTTGTAAACCATCCAATTATCCGCCCACAGAAAACAAATTCGTGCTACGTGTGCAACAAAAAACTTTATTTTAATTCCAGTGACCACGTCTTTTGAACCTCATTTCAAATGTTGTTCTCTCTGGTCTTCTTTATAGCACCAGCTGCTTTAGTTGACAGTAGGACGCTGCATGCTTATGAATTACCCGCCATCGGGTTCCTCCTTTGTTTACATTATTTTCATGCTGGCTGCGACTGTTTACGATCATTCCTGCAAAGAATCAAGAGGCATACACCACACTGTCTCTTGGGGTCTCACGGAAGGCATCTTCAAAGCTCTAGTCAGTCGACAGGAAACGTCTTATCTTGATTGAGGCTTTCATTCACAAAATATGAATCGACGTCAACAACAAGCCCAATAACTTACCTTGTACAATGCACCAGATCATTCAGAACTTGAAAACCCTCCCAAAACCAACAAGCCCAACAGAGATGGTTTCCATAGGCTCAAAGAATATGGGAGTAAGAAGGTGATGGAATGTTAGGAGATGGTACGTGCCTTGATTTTTTATGAGCGTCATGACGGTGAAGACTGAAGAAGTCGCTTTTATTATTTTTTTCCGTTTTCACAGTTTATCTTGATAGTCGCATGCAGTTGATGTCCATTCATTACACCATATGAACATATCGATAACGCCAAATGCCTGATGTGCCAATAGTAATTACCCAAGCAATTAATGCGCGCGCGATGAAATGCGATTACATGTCAGGCGGCCTTAATTCGGCACGATTTTGATCAGATATTCGAGTTTGACTGCACTTGGTATGCCTGAATTAAATTCATATTTAAATTGCACCGCGCGCAAATATTTCACGGGTGTTTATTAAACGTAATAAATCAGCTAAGCATCAACGGAATGCATTTGCTCATGTTTTAAAGGATTTATTACTTTAATATAGAAATTAAAATGTGGGAGAGGAAATTTTTAAATGGGTAGTGGACAAATGCAACACTTGGGAATTATGGGTTTGATATTTTGAATGAAATCGGGTACTTGGTGGTGTGTAGAGAAGCTTTTAGAGTGCCCGACATGTGTGCACTGCAAACGATCAATTAGAGAGCGCGACCATCGGCAATTACAACGCCATTGTCATGCCAAATTGGTAAGCAACTCGATTAAAATGCGATCGACGCAGAATGGCAATTCCGTTGTGTCACGTCCTGATGCAAAGTGTCCAAACTTTCTATAAATCTGAAGGTTTACGACATGCTAGGCCTCTTATACTCTACAAAAGTTCTAAACTTGTCCAATGCTCATCTTGATTCCTAAATTCAAAAGCTGCAGTGTCCTTATTTCATTGAAGAAGTATTCCCTTGCTTCAGACCCGATAAAAATTGATTTTGCATTGGCCTGGATCGCGACCGTCCATATCCTTTTTCTTCTGACCTAGACTGCGTGCTGGACGTGTAGTACGTGCGTAGCGGCGGCTGCGGCCACGGTGGGCAGTTGGGCGGTCGCCGGCCGACCGCAACCCTTTCCGCGCGTCCAGCACCAGCCCCTGTTGTATCGGCTGCAGCGCATCGTTGCAAGACCCCAGTTCGTCGTCAGTCACCGCCGCCCGATTTAACATGCGGCGCTCGTCGCGAGTATTCCGCAGGCCGGTGGCGTACTGGCTTCCCGACCGGCATGCTAACTACTTTCCTACGTGCCTCGCCGCCCGCCGGATGCTCCCAACGCCGCTGCACAGCCAACAATTGCTCACAACTACTTCCTAGTAGCTGCTTTTTGAGTTTGAATAGGAACACAGGACGGCTGATGTCAAATGTAGTTGATGTACAAGCCAGGTAAACTTTGTTCAAATAAATTCTTTATTTCAGTGACCGTAACTAGCTTTAAAAGGGTTTAAGCGGGTATAACTTGATGTAGTAAAGCTTGATCGACAGCAGACAAAACATCCAAACTGGTTTTAATTGAAGTTTCTGTATCGATCGATGATCCAGCTCCCAGTCTGTGGCTTAGCGGAAAAAACCAAGCAGTCGAAACTCGCATCCTCCATGTCCCTGGTCCATCACCATCAGCCGCAGCATCGCCAGCGTTGCCACAACTCAGAAAAAAGCATAAAACAACGGACGATTCCAGTCAAGCGTCAAATTAACTCGGGTAACGTATTACCTGCGAGAAATGCGATAATCCACTCTTGTCTATTGCGGTCGCGTCGTTGACGCACATAAATAATGGCGCGCGCCTCTTTGCACTTTTACTCGGAACTCTCGGAAGCAAGTCGCGCGCCTTACAAGAATCCGATTCCCTATCGCCTAGGAAACTATTATAACAATCCGAGGCGCATAAAAACGCGTCACGTCAAATTAGATGCATTGATTGAATTGCTCTCGTGAGAGTTGCGAGCATCAGGTATTCTAGTACAATGCAACCAACCGATCGAATGTGAAGCATGAAATCAAAACAAAATTGAGTTTAAATTTACTCGGCTTGCTTCCCAACCACCCCCTGCTCTAGTAAATTGTATTTCTTACCAGTCATTGCTTTGTGAGAGTGTAGGACATAATAAAGCAATGTGGATAGTTGGATTCTCGCTGTAAGTTGAATAATTCTGCTAAATTATGATATGTAATAAGTTTTCGTGCCTCTCGCGCGTCGCTTACTGCGATTCGTACAAAGAAGCATATTATTAGCGCAGAAACGAGGTAACAACAATAATCAATTATTAGAAGAATGCCGCGCGGTGTGCGCGAGTGGGTGTCGTAATATCAAATAATGACAAGGTAGATGCGCGTCCGATTCATCTTTCATCGCCGCACAGAACCGAAGAACGACCAGGTGGACCGTGGAACGCGCGCTTTTGATGATTACACGTGTAATCGCACACCGCGCACGCCAAAATACCGTAATTACAGTCACACTTCAAATTTTGCCATGAAATTATCATCGCGAATCATGTACGCATATTGAAATTGCATCGATATGATGTGATTCTTACACCCCTTTATGGCAATATCATAATGGAAAATATAATAACAGTATGTTTCACTTATATTCGAATTGCTAATATTAAATTAGCAGTATGAAGTATGCAGTATTTAGCGAAAACTTAATTGTCTTTCATATTACTATGACACTTTGTTAGTTTTATGCATATTTTCTTAATACCCTACAAAGCCTAGGTTCCAATAAAAAACTATATGTTTTATATGGGATATGATAGTTAAAAGTGCGCCCTTTCATACTATAGAATCTAATTTGCTTTTGGTTAATTAATGGACTCGTAAATTATGGTTACAAGTCTTCAGATTTATGTATTTGAGAAATTCCGCATGTGTATTGTTGTAAGTAGTAAGTAATTCTAAATTAATTATAAGTATGTTGGAAAATTGGCTTCGCTAGAAAACCAATCGGTATATGTGAACACTACTTTATTTTATCGTCCAAGAGTTGCTTTATTTTTATATACGCAGCAATAACATACGGGATTTAAAAGTGACCTAAGAATGTCTTCAAGGTTTGCCTTTTTTTTTGTTGGCTTTTCATACTATTTTTGCATTGAAATTAACCAGTTCTTATTTATTTTCTATGTTACATCGTGCATAAATCATGAAAAAATAAATGTGTCTTTCGTTATATATATTTATATGTATTTAACATTTTTCTATTTATTTGCCAATGGTTCATTCTTATTGAATTTTATTATTATGTGTATTCTTTATTGCAACATATGTTAAAGTTTTCGCTTTAATATACCCAATGTTCTCTACGCGGTAAGCAGTTTTCTGGCTTAGTCGTGCCGCGCTAGGCGTAGTGATCTGCAGGTTGCAGGTTCGATTCTCGGCTCCGGTGCGAGTTTTACAGAAACTTAGAATAATTCCGAATTACATTGGACTTATGGGAGTTCTAAATGCAATTGAAATTCAAATAAATAATAACATGGGTTGCCTACAGTTAAAAAAGACTTTGAAATAATTCTCGAATTCTAAGTTCCAATAGATGTGTGCATACGTACGCCATATAATACATTCGACTTGGAAAAATCCGATAGATAGAAAACAAAAAGTAAATCAGGATGCCTTCCCGACAAGGGAAGACTCGAGTTTTGACTTTCGTAAGACAGCTGTCTTAGAGATCGCGCGAAGCGCGATCTCATTAACGGCTATGCCGGCTTCGCCGGCATAGCCGTTGATGATGAGGCTTCGCCGGCTCTGCCGGCAGAAGCCTCATCCTTGTGCTCCTCACCAATACTCTCTGTTATTGAAAGTTTTTGTAAAACGCCTTTTCCCTGAGCTGAGGACCGAACCCGGGACCGCCAGGTTGCCATACCTGGCACCACACCACTAAGCCATACCACTGACTACGAAGATGGGAACATTAAGCATATTTATTGCTATGGATTTTAAAACAAACTAAAGAAATTGGAACTTGGAATATAAGAATTTTGCCAAGTCTTTTCTAACTCTAAACAACTTACCATGTTTACTTATATGAATTTCCCTTGCACTTATGGAATTCTCATAAGTTCAATGCAATTCGGAATTATGCAAACTTTCTGTAAAACCCTCCGCGGGCCCGAGGATCGAGCCCAGGACCGCCGGATTGCACACCTAGCCCCAGACCACAACACCATACCCACGACTGCCCATTGTGAACCACCGGATTTATTTACAGTTTTATTTACAAATCGAACAAAATCAAACATAATTTATTATTACAATAAATGTAAACTTTTTTTATTCAAACAATATTGTTGAATTAAATTGTTTTCCATTCATTCCGGCAATTACTGAAAATAAACTATATATTAATTTATACCGCCGGCAAAGCCTCAGCGCCACCGGCCCACCCATATCCTCTAGGGTTATTATTTATGAATTCAAGGATAAACAATGTTTGGGGAAGGTTGTGAAGGATGGCATATGTTAAGGGATTTAAAACTAATTAGGAAAATAATAAATACTTAAATTTATGGTTTATTTCTGCTACCCTTCTAGACAAATTTTTAATTTATTACATTTGAATTTGTTGTGTTCGAAATTGTACACATTAAACTGAATTAAATTTAAAAACATTAGTTGAGCACTGCACCACCGCAGGACTTGCTTGAACAGCTTATAACTGTCTACATAACTATTCAAAATATGTAAACAAACAAATACGAGTTGATGTTATTGTAGATTTCTGGAAAAGAAATAAGCGCAACCAAATAAAAAGCAAGCGTTTTTAACAACGTTCGTTTATTTAAAACAAGTAAAGGTGTAATAAATGCAACCTTATATTATACAATTATAAATACACAAGCTGTGAATATGATACCTTTATTTAAATAAAATATGCCCGATGTGGCAACCATTACAAAGATGTTCACACTCCTAATTAAAAAAGAACATTACGAATTATGTATGCATACATTTATAGTGTTGCTAAACATATGACGCAAGACCTTTCGTGTTAATGCAATGAACCAGAGATTTCACACACTTTGCGGAGAAGAAGGAACAGCCCGCAAAGCAAAACCTATTCTATAAAGAAGACGTTCCTTCTTCCCATTAATGCATAAATGGCAAACACTCCAATTGTAAACGCGGTAAATGTAATTAAATAGTCGTTCGTATAAATTACGCCTACACTAACGGCATGCAACAAACGTAAAACTGGCGCTGAACAATCGCTAAATTAAGTAGACATGCAACCGTTAAACATTAAGTTATTAAGACAATTGAAATCAAACCTCACAAGCTATTCCGCATTAAACACTACATTTTACAACTCTATATCATCGATGTCTAGTGCAATCTTGTTCCGTGTCATAGAAAAACGCAATCGAATTGCATAATGCGCAAGTTCGTTTGTGGTATCAAAAGAACGCGCTCCTGTTTCATCATTAGGATAGCGATTAAGTAGGAAACTTGATCGGGCAGCAGCACATAGATTATGTGCACCAATTATGCATCTTAAGATTTTAAATTACCTCCAACCCTCAAATTCAAAGTCTCAGTTGACTTTCATAGGTAAATAGCATAAAAACTAATTCTAATGAACACATTGCTTCCTTTCAATACTCGCATGGAGTGTGACAGGAAGCTCACAACATAAAATAACATGTAAAATGGAAATTACAATAGAATATGTCAACATAATCATAACAAAAATATATACTATACAACATGCACGGTATTAATTAATGTATCAACCTCCCCTGCTAATACCAAGTAGAGGAATTGAAGGTAGCGTGCATTAAATTCACATAAAAATATAACAGGACTAATGCTCTACTCATCTATCTCATTTCACGAGTAAACCTTTACTCTCTTAATTTAAGATAAGTTTGCCTAATTGGTTAGTATTATAGACGTACTTAAAACAATACTCTGTTCCTTCCACAATAACAACATGTTACAATGTAATTTATAACGCACAAGAAGCTTAGCAACATATTTTACTCTTGTGTGTCAATTGATTATCTATAAAATGCAATCTCATCCGAGCATAAATAAAAAGTGCAGTTGACTACAAAAAACAAACGAAAATAGCAGCATCATTATTAATTCCTATCAACAATTTCGATTTACTGATATTATGAAATGGTACATTTCAGTTGATTCACTTTTGATTTACACCCGGTGTATACTATCATCGTAAAATGTATATACATTTTTAAGTTTATAAAACTGCGACTCTTTTAAATCCGCCTAAAAATAAATATTTTTGATGGCCTCTCAGTTAGTGTATGAGCATTAGTTACCAAATGTTCTCGTTCTGCTAAATAATTGAATTAGTTTGAAAATGTTTAAATTTTTCACTAAAAAAATTCTAAAATAGCCTCATAAGGAACCTGGATTATCCTTAAAGTAAGTTAACCTTTCGGTATAAAATTGAAGTTGATGTAAAAAGCACTTATACTTTGCGTAAACATTTTAAACTTGTAAAAAATCTATCCAAACTCTACGAAGCAGCCATTCGCATCCCTTTGATTGTCACATACCTATTGTCAGGACTGCGCCCGATTAGATCGGCGGCGGTCCTCGCACGTAATGCAGCTGAGGGCTCAGCGAGAGGTTGAGGTTATTCATGTTGTCGCAGCAATGCGGCTCCAGCCAACAGGCGAGGAAAATCAGTGCTAGAATGGCAATCTGGAACGATGCCGAGGCTCGCATCACTCGCTTAAACCAGGATGTGGGGCGCGGGGAATCGTCTGGGTCACCTCCAGTACCAGCCACAACCACGGAATCGCTGAAACAGAGGAGAGAAGAAATCACGCGTTAATTCTTTTAGTTGCTCTTGGATAGCTATTACAACTTGTTAGCTTTAAATTTTGATGAGATCTACTCCACAATCGGGACCCATCATTATAAAAATGTAATGTTAACGGTGAGGAACTTTGCAATAAAGGGCATTGCAAGAAATAAAAAAATTTGGAAAAGCCTATTCCAAATAGTTTTTCGGTAACATTCCATTTTACAGTAAATGCAGTTTCGTACTGCTTCGGTACTATTACCGACCGATTATAATTAATTGTTGGTTTTGCAGCCGATTGAAAATAACGATTAATCACCCGCACACGCAGCGGGTGTTTCATTTAATAAATTAGTCTAAACACGGTCTTAATTTTTCTTGTTGAAACATACGACTAAAAGAAACCATTCGTTTCAAGTTCTCAAAGAAGAAGCAAATACGAGTGCGAGGTGTAAAATATGGCGTAACTTTTAATGCTCGCCTTTTAAAGACGCACGACAGCGGGACAATGTTGCAAATCGCCAGGACGCAAATGGCCAGAGCCATATCGAAGGACATTGAAACAACAAACTTTCAGAGTGTTGACAAAAAATACGCGGTTGAATTAATTTAATAGTTTCAGCGGCAACCAAAAACGTTTGCGTGAGTAGTCTAGACGTTTGCAATGTTCCTTAATGTTCTACAGTCTTGTAATGTCTAACTTTTTTGCGCTGCGCTTACCTTAGAGGTGTGGTTGTAGAGACTGCAGTGCGTACTATAATGGATCGACACTTGTGCTGCAGCGTGCGAAGTTCCTCCTCCGCCGCCGCCAAGCGTTCCCGCATTCGAACCCGCGCATCACTATCAGGTGCCATGACCACCTCCAGCTGTCTCACAAGACGGCGGATAGCAGTTAGCCTCCTTTCACGCTCGCCCACATCATGTTCGGAGCCCTCGTCCGAGATGCCACTGTCTGAGAATGAACCCTCGGTGAGGATCTCCGAAAAAGTGCAGCCCTGCAACGAAAATGTACAAATAGATAAAACAAAACGCAAAACAATCATCCAACAATCGTAGTAGCAAAGAGAGATATGTGCAGACTAACAGTCGCTGAGAAAGCAGGAAGAGCTGCAGGAGTTGAGCCAGAGTGCAAACTATATGTATCGACTCTTTCCAGGCACTTTGAAATGATGCGCGCCTGTAGTAATGAAAAGCGATGCGCTGCATACAAAGCAGGTTCTTGTCGAAGCGCGCAAGTCTAGTGGTAGGAAGCTGGAAAAGCTTTACTCCCGCGCTCAATCCTTTGTACGCGAGCGTCGAAATAACGCCGAATTTCATATTATAGAGCACAATGTGCGCGAATCAACGAAGAATAAATTTTGCCCTCGGATGGGAAAAATGCCGTGCTACTGCAATCTAAGCCTGCAACTCGTTAATTTCCAATTAAAAATTTACAAATTCTGGAAATTGCAATGGCCACATCGTGGCTAAAAAATTTAACGCTTAATTCAATAATAACTTCTTCCGGTTTTGTTTTATTTGTAGTAATCTGTGCATCTACGCTCTAGCAGCGTTACAGTGTGTGATGCGACGATGCCGGAGCGATATTAAATTTGTATTTTTACGTTGATTCCGGGGAACGTTCGTGTCTCGGGACGTGACCAGAAAGACCAACGCGAGGGCCGGCTATTAACGATCGGGAGCATACGCGCTCTCGCTTCCCGAAACACTGTTGCAAGCCAACTACCACCGAAACGGCCGACAACATTCCTCTAAGCGCGCTTCAAAGCACATAGACAATTGAAAAATTAATCAATCAACTTGAAGACTCTGCCAAAAAGTTAAAATAGCGTCCGAAACACCACTACTTACATCTGACTTGGCTTCCGAGAGTAGTTTCGCAACCCTTGCCGAGGTGACCATTTGATTGTTGAACTGACCACCTTGGAGAGCAATATCCAATGCGCCAAGACTCTGCTCATCATCGCGCAAATCTCCCCGAAGCTGGTCCAGCCGGGTTTCGAGGACCTGCCAACTTTGCAGCAGGACATTAAGGCGCGTCACTCGGTCAGATGCACTGAAACAGTTACAAAAAAGCAGTTCAAGGAACAGTTGAAACATTTTCACATGGAAACCATCTTCATGATTATGTATTAACACATGATTTGTATTCTAACAAGGTGAATAATAAAAGTATTCGACGACAGCTGCACCCACATTCAACAACGTGGTGTGCTTCCAAATTAATTATTATATATTATAATGATTAGAAAAGTACTCGATAACATTGCCTACCTTCAATCGCCCGAAAAAATTTAAAGAAACCAATGACATAATACTTTTGCCATAGAATTTATGATACACATACAACATTTTCGTTCCCTTCGATTAAATAATCAGAAATTTTGTTGTTGCTACAACATTGACATCGAGACATCGTGACATGCATTGAAAACGGTAAATTTATGAATGTGGTCATAAAGCAAATGCCTCTTTGACCATCGTGAGCATTACCAACAGGAAACAAATTCCACATGTATCAAAGTTGCCAGTTTAAGTACAATTGAAGGGGCACTCACCTATTCTTGATTTCGTAGCATATGCGATACAACTCCGACACATCGGCTTTGAGTGAGGAAGCGGCGTAGTCGGTGGCATGCTCGGTCGTAAAGTGGTTAACGGCCACGTTCACTTTGAGCAGCTTCTTTTTGTGTTCCTCAATGTTGGCGAGCTCGGCCTGCAAAAGAAACAGCATGGACGTTAGCGTAGTCTGCTAGAGGTACGAAGAATTACAGCAATGTGATGCCGCGGGTCGGCCGATGTCGGCAAACGAAATCATTTATCGACAAGACTGCCCGCCGCTTAAATGATTAACTTAAATGTTCAGGCGCACACCGCACGTCAACCCAAATCATTACTGGAGTGTATAAATCAAAATCGATCAATATCTTTAGGCAATTGGCTGCAGTGTGTTTACTCAACACGACACAGCGCGTCAAAACATTGCTCGATTTATGATCACCGCAATCATTATTCATCAATTCTGCAGGCTGTAGGAATTTGATCCAGAATTTTTGCGTGTGCGAACATGAAGTAGTTGAGCTAGTCCCCTAGGAATCTTGCGACCCCTTCTTCTGCAATGTCCCTTTAGACTTCCTTGACTCCCGAGTGGGCCGTCGTACTCACAAGACGGTCGCACGCGAAAACGCGACGAGTCGTCCATCGTCACCGGACGACATTGATGACCGTATATGTATAAATTACTCAAGTTTACTGCCTGGACCTGCTGGACCCAGCTATATGATACGCGAGACGTGCCCGCTTTTTTCACAGGCCTGGCTCAGACCGCAATAAAGCTCACTATCCTTGGTACACACATAAACGTTACGAGTGTTTCGCCGACTCGCAAAAAGCAAACATTTGTCGACAAACCAACAACCAACCAGTTACGAGAAATGTACCCGACCGCGATAAACCGACGCGCAAAATGCAAACTTTTGCTGCATGACATATTTGATATAAAACGGCTCGGAAATAAAAGCCAAACGCTGAATAAAACTTGACAGTAAAATTAACAAATTTACCGTTATCATTACGCAATACCATAGCGCAGCAGATGTCACGGAACGAATTAAAATGCAAAAAAAATTCCAGCAATTGATTGGCTGTTGATTGCAAATCGAATTACGACCGACGTGCTACTCTCGCGCCGGGACACGAGACGCGTGTCTGCATGAATGTTGATGCCATTCGACATACCAATCACAAACGGAAGCACCCTATCTTTGCAAAGCCTAAAAACACAATCACGTTACTACAATATACAAATTTTTGCAATTACAGTTCAGCAAAAACTGTTCACTTTCACATATCTAAATTTTTCTGCTTATGTAGCAGGTTGGCTGTCAGCAGTGGCGAATCGATATCGATTTCGTCCACACTGTTCGTGTGCTTAGATCCAAGATTAAGACTTGGACGTGGTTGCTGCGTCCCAACGCCCGCGCTGATGGTGCCATCGAGATGCTGGTCACGTCCCAGGCCGGAGCGCGCGAGGCAGCTCGACACGGGTACGCTTTTATCGTCGTTTCCAGCTCGGAAAATATCGTGAAAGCCGCCGCCTCCGCCAACATCCCTTTTCCTGCTAGTTCTTTTTTATATTTTCACGGCGAGCAAAAAATCGTTACCACCGACAACAGATATTACAGATATTTTCATAGAATCACAAAATATGTCAAATAATTTAACTTTTAGATAAATAATTCCCAATATTTAATTATTGTGATGTGTTACTAGGTGGAAAAAAATCTAGATCCTTTATGTTTTGTATGAAAATATTGTAAATAAGAAAGTTTAAGCAAAATTATTTCATAAAATACTATCGGTGACGCCACCTAGCTGTTGCTAGCAACACTGAGAGCTTGCAAGCTCTTGCTTTAACAGAATCCCGCACTGTAAAATTGTAAGCTTGGCATCCATGCCACCGCCCACTTTCATTCTTACTCTTTCTAACACATGGGAAAAGTATGAGTTGAACAATGAGGTAGAAACAAATTAAAACGTTAGTTACTTACATTATAGAACTCAATATCACGACTAAGATCCTCCAAGGTGTTCACTGTAACACTTTCGATTGTATTCGGAATCTGGATAGCAAGAAAAGTCCTCTTAAGTTGCAGAATTTCATTCTGTAAATTGCGATACTCTTGCATTATGTTAACACGATTCTTTAGGCTCTGCCACCGTAAGATGAGATCTGAAATTGAACCAAACATTATTGCAAATTGAAGAATATCCAACAACTTGCAGCCTGTTTTAACTAAGCAGAACCATTTTAATTTTTTCTATTAAAAAGTGCCCATGTAACCAGTGTAGATTTGGTATTAGTAAAAGCAAGAGACAATTAGTAAATTAAAGATGGAGTGTGTATTTATTTCCATTATTATTCCTCTGATTATCTCATTTTGTTTTTATTGATAAGCCTAAAGCTATCATTCTTTGTTTAAATGTGAGCAAAATGGCAAGTCGCTTTTCGGTAATTGAACTTTATACTCACCACAAAAGTCGCACTTGCAAATTCTATAGTAACAGTATTCACCAACCTACACACCAAGATATTCATTCGACAACACAGGAGCGGAATTTGGAACAAAGGCAAAAATAACTGGAAGCCTGAATTTACAAAGCCATCAAGCAAATTTTAATGCAAATCATATCCACATGCTGTTACATAAATGATGCAGTCAGAAATAATAAACTTAATAAAAAATAAAATAAATAACGAACATTGGCGTGTTACATGTTTTTCTATCTTTCAGAACTAAATAAAACAGGTTAAAATTCGGCAACGTCCAACTACGTTCAATATTTCCCAACCAAACAAAAAAAATCAAATCAAAATTAACATATCTAAACCTACAATTAGTCTTTAAAAATTCTTTAAAAACTGGAATCAGATATATTTTTTACACTAATCATCCAGGCATTCACATCGATTCTCAATAAATGTAAACCCTAGTTAACTTAAGATAAGGTTAGGCACTGTTTCTTGTAGCATTTTTGCGTAAATTATGTAATCGAAACGAATCACAACTCACAGCCCGTCAGAAAGCTATTTTCAAAGCACGGATTAATAGAAGTAGATTTAATTAATCACACACTGGTACTTCAGTACTAAATCCTCTAACGATTTATATTCTGGACTGTACAGTACTTTGTATTACTCACAATGAATTTTGGAAATGAGACGCTTCTCTAGGCCGACGCTGCGCAAGCAGTATCGCACCAAACAGACGCTCTTCTCGCGCAAAAATTCAAGGAGCTGACTCCAGAAATTGGTAAATACTTTAGGCAGCAAACTCATACCTGCAAACTCTCGGCGATCCGTCGCGGAAAGTGTGTACTCCTCTGGAGATTTCTCAACCGGCGACAAGCAGCTGATATGACGATCACAAGTCGCGTTCAATTCCGCCTGCAAATGAAACAACCAGGACGTTAGATCGATAGTTAATATACAAAGCACCTTTTTGAGCCTATAATTAACTATTGTCCATTCTTACCATGTCATTGTTGATCAGAAATTGATTAAGTCCGAGGGCACGTTGTTGTTCAAACATATTCCCCGTGTAGACAAGTTGATCTCGAGAGTCTTTTAAAAGCTGCCGCAGGCTATGAGCTTCACTGTCGGAATCAATAACATTCATGGGGATGTAGGCTTTGCGGGAAAATTGTGGAGAAAATTCGAATTGGCTTGATTGTGCAGACCAATCGGATTGACTCCCTAAAAAGTTACGGTAGTCTTCGCCAAAGTCCAATAAACGACGTGCAGCATCTGAATCATGAGCCTCACTATAAGCTTCAGAAGAATATTTCTCCTAAAACAAGGAACATAACAATTAAAAGCAATTTTTACTAGAAGCAGAGTAAGTATTACCTGGTAATTATCCCATGCATCCTCAGTTAGAGAGCTTAATGGCTCCTCGTTGGTAAATTGTCCTGGACTTTCATCCCGAATATCACGAAGGGGACGCACTGCGGCCCCAATTTTGAAAAACGGTACTCTAGCCCAACAAAATGCTATTAAAAACCTATTCAGTCCTCGAAAATGCTAACTCCTATTACCTTCGAGTTCGTTTATCATCGTCACTATCAGCCCCACTTGTTGTTGATGTTTCAAAACCTCCATGGCCCACAGGATGCGTTGAAGGATCGCTTGCTGTGTACCTTTCTGACGTTGAAGTCTTGCAAGCGAGTCTACCAGAGAAAGAGCCCGACTTTACTAAGGTCCCTGCCCTTTCTCGAATAAAGCATCCATTGTATGGCGTTGACATTTCAAACTTTCTCATCTGTAATAAGAGAACAACAACAATCAACAAATTGTAAACAAACAATAAAAGAATTACTTACATTCGCCTTCTTCTTCAATTTGAACCTCTTTCTCCTCATTGGCGAATTTGTTTCATCATTAATCATGGGACAACTGTCATCAACAGTCGAAGAAGACTGATTTCCATTCCCTCCCAATGGCAACTGATGTAGCGCACTCTCCGAAATTGAATATCCTGTTTGACCATCATGTTCCATGACATTTTGCTGAGACAGCTGTGTGATGCATGATACAGAATTGGGTCGCTTTTCCTTCATCCCCCTCATACCATATTTATTCCGAAGAGTGACTTTTGGGGTAGACAACGCTGATGTAGTGTACCCAAGATCAACAGTGGAAGCATTCAATGAAGCGTGTGCACGGTATGTAGCAATCGACTCATTCAGCTCTTCAGAAGATTCCGTCGTGCTGGCATCATCTTCACTGCTCGCATCACAGCTGTCTTCCTGTTGGCCCTCAGACTTATCAATTTCCAACCACTGCTTAATCCGCAACATTTTATTCAACGAGTTCTTGTCAACTGTGTTTCTCATCAGAGGACTGACAAGTTCTTCAACTTCCTGGACCATTTTGCGGATATCTTCTAGCTTGTTATTGCTGCGTGCAGGGTCTTCTTCCTTGTTGGTCATATTGGTAAAAGTCCACTCTTCCTCAGAGACTGAAATATCTGAGGTTTGTTCTGCATCATTATCGAGAGAAATATCCTGAAGGTGGTCGAGATGGTTATCCATGTCTGAATCTGTGTCTACATGTTTGAAGTAGAAGGTACCAGAATTTCTTGCGTTTTTTATTCTAAATAAAAATTAAAAAATCTTAGAATTCAAGTGAGCTAAAGTTTGTTTACCTTCTTGTTATTGTTGTGATGAAAGTGGACGTACTTTGCTAATTGTTGCGTGCTTGCATTCTTCTTTGGTCTTGGCACAACCACAGTTGAATCGCATTCCACGTAGGCGTTTCCGTTTTGTACAGCGTTCATATTTCCGGGGTTTAGGCTTGGTTCGTCGTTGAGTTTGCAATGGCCGTCGATAGCGTCAACATCACTATCATTCTGAAAATCAAGCGGAAACAAATGCAGTCGTCGTATACGTTCGGGATAATGCCAAGATCACATGGATTCGTCATATGGCATTCGTGAAACTCCCAATAAAGGCGTAGATAAAATGCCGGCAACAATTGATAAGAGTTGGTTCTATTGATTGCGATAAATAACACGCGCCTATGCGCATACAGTACAGTGATATTTTTGAGGCAACCGACATCGACGTTTTATTATTGGATTCTCGTCAACTCCCTCGAAACTCCAAAGGCAAAACACGCAGAATTCCACTAAATAATCTATTCACCGTCCGAAAAACTCAGCAGCGCACGACACGTACACAATTGCATTAGCAAAAAAATAGTATTCAAAATGTAATTACCTTTTCAGAAGTCACAATTTCACATTGGCCTGCATCGTTGCTGATCAATCGTGGTTGTTTCTTCACTGGCCCTTCGTCTGAATCACTATCGGATAGCAGTATAGCACTCTGAAAATAGAAAACAATCAATAAGTATATTTTAAGACTGTTATAAAGATTTAACGGCTGCGAAAATATTCTTTTATTAATAATTAAGCATCCTAGTAAGTTGGAAATTAATCAGGCTCAATCCACTTATGCAAACTTTTTCCTTGCAATATTATATTATGCGGCAAAAAAATGTAGAAAGTGACATGACGCGAGAAAGGTTTATATTTTTCACACAAGTTATTAAAAATGTTCTACAGTTTAATAATGATGATGTCATATATTGTGAGTAATATTTAGTATAGAAACGATTTTCCCACAGCTTATAAACTTTTATTGACCGAAAAATTCTCTGATTGAAATATGAAATACTACTCATTGATGAATGATTTTATTTTTTGTGTGTGTGTCATGGACGTATTGCCGCAAAGTCTATTTGAAACCCGCACATTACACCGCTAACATTAATCAAATACAAATGAAATTGAAATCGTAACCAAATGGCAGTCCATTAACCAAAAGATTTGAGAAGCACCACCACGCGGCTCCTCCAATCTCCGCTAAATTCAACCGCATTTCGGACATGCAGTCAGCATGAAAAAAAATCGGTAATTGCATCGTATACGCGCACTCACACAAAATGTAAAACAGTTCAAAAACTCTTTACCAATACACTTTCTAATTCAGCTGAAAGACCACATCACGTCGTTACTATCTATCCTCTATCTTCAATCTATCTCAAACTGTGTCCGCGATCCGTACCGTTTTGTGTACTTTCGTTTTCCAATTTTTCCGCTTCATAGCCAGTCAACATTTTTTTCGATCATCAACAAATCTAACAAGTACGTAGCCAAAGGGCATAAACTATTTACAAGCGATGAATAGATCATGCCTAACAAGTGCATCACGAGCCAGAGGCATTACAAAAATAGCGTCCACTTCAAATTCCGCCATGAAAAGCTCAAGAAGCTTTTACCATGGTTGTTGTTAGCACGCATCGAGAAAAGGTTACGACTTAACGCGCTACAAATTTCTCCGATTCATCACTTGTAAAATGCAAGAAATGATGCTGAATAACGAAAGTTACATATTGGGATCGGAAGGAACAGGAACAAACCGGGCAGTTCAAACAATTGTAAGCGGCACGTGACGTACGTGCTCGGAGATGTAAATAGCAACAAACAAGTTGACACGGCGAAAGCAGCACGATTTTTCGCTTAATCAACTGCAGTCGAGACCTCGCATCGTAATGAAGTTCTTCGTTCATGGGTGCATGATGTTATCAATGTCGCGCAGCGGTTCAAAGTAATATAAACTCATGGGAAATGCGAAGTATTTCAGAAATATGAGAAATGTCATAAAATACAGACACTGGCACGGTGCAACAGCATGCAAATGTTGAAAATTTTAAAGAAAACCGCTTTTGAAGCGAATAATTCACATTACACTAGTGAGAGAATTGACTAACAATAATATTTTCCATCATTCACCACAAAACATAAACGAACACAATGCGCGGTTCTTGCATTGTTACTCGGTTCAGTTTGAAGGTTTGATCGTTGAACGTTACTCAAAGTAAAACGAATAAAAATTAATTGTGCGTGAATTTATCGCTGCTGCGCTGGCTATGATTCCGGGAAGTACACTTATTTACACATGAAACAGAAGGAACACAAAGACATTCCACAAATGCTCGCGGATAGTGGTTTTTCACAACCGCATTACAAGCGAAAGAACATACACTACACCCAATCCATCAAAATGAATAACTGCAAGTTAACCAGAATCATGATCCAAAACACTACTACTTTCAATCGACGATATAATCGATTTCATCTGCTTCCCACCTACCCGCACATAAAATACGTATCCCGATAAAACATCCTGATAGCCTGGCATGCAATGGAACAGCGTACGATATGAATTGTACGAGCAGCGCGCATTATCGGAAGTGATAAAAAGTCGATTGCGATGGGATAGTGTTTATCATCATCGAGGAAGCTAACACAGGCGCGGTTCAGCGTCAAGCAGACAAAGTGTAATTTATGTCCATGAATTCCATGATTACTGCTGAACGCACCAACCAAGCGCGGAAAATGCACCGACAATACAGGCTTTTGTTGGCGCTTTTTATTATCGTGTAATTGTCGTCATTGACAACGAAAACCAGCTAAAGCCAATGAGAAAACGAGACCTAGTGATACTTTTAATTCGTCAGCGCATGATAAAAATGAAATTATCTACGATAACATTGATCCATTGTGGTCAGTCATCAACTTAGTCATGTAACAGTTAATTATAGTTGGGTTGAAGAAATGAAGTGTTGAGTAATCAATTCATGAACATGATTTAAACTTTACTGAAGAAACTTAACTAATTTTGAATCGGAAGTTAATGTCTTGAATTTAATCTTCCAGGAAAGCAGCTGCCAAGAGACTTGTTACAAATTTAAGGCACCTGCCATCAATTTTAAAAAGTCTCAACAAGTTTTTAACTCAATTTATTAAAACTCTATTTCTTTCTTTATTTATTCTTTAATGTCCAAATAAAAACTGGTTTTGAATAGCGAAATATAATCCAATTTAATGGCCAACATTCTCGATGCATAACAAATATAAAAAATAAAATTAAAAAAACTAAACTAAAAGCTACCCACTTACATCTTCACAACTTCACATATTCCTTCATGAACTTGTTCCTTGTGCAACTCGTCGCCTTATAAAATCCTCATGCAAAAGTATTAAGCCTCCATGATTCAATTTATCCCAAAAACCACTTCAATTTATCCACAACTTTGCCACTTTTGCGTTTGCAAACGCATCACAATCACATCTTTCATGATTTACCGATGGCAAAAGCACTCCACTCGCGTTGGCTGGGCACTGCGATTTATTTCCACACGATGTGTGCGTGAAAATTCGGCGAATTTACGTTTGGCACCTTTGCACGTAAGGAGAACGAGTATCGGCTCTTGTTTGACGAGTCGCGCCCGTCGCGCGGCACGCTTACCTGTACACTGAAAAGCTGGCACCGTACTGAGTCCCACCGCACGAAGCGCGGAAACAAGTTGGAAGAAGTGGACATGGAGACATGGTACACACTAGACATGGTAGAGTGGAAGGTTTTACGTTTACCTATTCTACCTACGGATTACGTATAGTAGTACAAGTGCCTGGTGTGCACAATGGTGACGAGGACTTATTACAGATACATAATCATAGATTGTGGGCAATGGGTTGTCCCGTCTGATAACATATCCCAATACAAAACACCAAACAATTGGTGTGTGGGCCCAAAATTATGATAAGGTATCAGGATTTTAACAATAAATAAATAAAAATGCCTTGCACTTTTATAGCAAATACAATAACAATTATTTACTATTTTTACGGTCTGATTTACAGACATAATACCCTCGAAAAAAAAAAACTTCCAACTGTAAACTAGAAACCTCTTTTAACGACCTCAAATTAAATCCTCCTCTTTCTACCTGATCATCTTCCCCACAAAACCAGCTTAAAAAATACCTTAAAAGCCCCATCCGCGCATTAAGGAACTACTCCTACAGCATTTTCTTTTTTTGTTCGTTTGGTCGGTTATGTTGGTTTTTCCTTCATAAGACCTGCTGTGCTCGTGCGCCCACTGACCATTGGCCAAGAGTCACCGGTGCACGACGACGCTCAGCGGACGCAAAGTGTTAACTGAAGAGTAAAGTATCGAGACCCACGGAAAGGTGCACCTTCAAGGCACGGCCCAGCCGTCTATTACCATCACGCCATCATCAATGCCATACTTCTGCACGCTTTATGCTCGATGGCACTTACTTACTAATCAAAAGAAGGTAGAAAGGTACAAAAGGTGCAGATAGGAAAGGTAGACGTAAATAAATCCAAAAATAAAGCCGACTTGCAATTGTTGAATAGTTGGAATGGTGGAATACTGCGTACTCTTTTCTTACTGACAGGACAAAAAGGTCTTAGAAATGTTTTGAAATTTTGAAGAAAAATGCAAATTTTTACATAGAATTTGAAAATGTACTTTGGGATATCCTACAGTATACTCTGAGTAAAGAATAAATTTACTGTCCTCCCAATATATTCTCTGAATTCAAAAGGTCTTCAACTTGTAAACCCCACTTCCCTATAATTGATCAATTCTATTTTCCATACAATCAAATATAAACACAAAACTTGGTACCCTCATCTATTCCCTCAATTCCCTTATTCCATCCAATTATATTTCCTTATTTTATACATCATAATCATACAATTGCGTGCACGTGGCCGCCGACTCTCTTCAGTAAGCACCCACAATTGGCATTACAGCCAGTCAGCTCTTGGTTAAACTTAAAGCACAACACACCACAGCCAGAAACAAAACCTCCACCACATGAAAACAGTAAACGCAAACATGAGGCGATCGAAAAGACCGGAAATATTACTATTTTTTGTTCTCCGTCCAATACTCATGGTAACCATAATAATGCAACGTATGTTGCAATCGAGTAAATTTGCCGGCTGCAAACGATGAAAACAAAGTGGGTTGAAAACAGGGGTGATCGAACTCTCCGGGAAATAATTACAAAATGTATTTGTGTCAATAAAAGTAGTGCATTGACCAGGAAAAGGGGAGAAACTTAACAATCAAAATAACTCCCGACGTTGTTGGTTCCTACAATTTTTCTAGGATAGTAAATATTAAAAAACCTCCGCTGTTTTCCAAATGCTTCTTGTTGCCTGCTTGGTTGCAGTTAAACTTAGATGGTGGTTATATGAAAACATCACATCGCAACAATTAAATTTCTCCGCACGTGCGGAAGAACTGTACATGTAGCTCCTCAACATCAATCATTCATCAAACATGCTACCAAAAGTCAACTGCAAGCTCCCATTGCACATAATTATAGCCTTCAACAACCAAAAAGCTTTCATTCATTCTATTTCGTTTCCTCATATTCTAACAATGTCTACCTTTACTGCTTCCCATACTTCAAGAATCACAGTTTGTATTACAATTATTACAATGCGTGCCTACAACTGTTTGATATTTACCTGATAGACGTAATAATTATATTTAATCACATAACTTGTGAATTTATAAAATATGCTTTGTTTTGAAAACTAAATTACATCCTGGTAAACATGAAATCCATCAAAAACTCAATAACCATGTGAAGAGGAAATATGTCACGTTGTAAGAATCCCATGGTGAATAAATATATCAAGTGAAAGTAATTTTTATTTTCATCGCAAGCAATAAAATATCTTTATTCAGTTGACCTACAGTTCGCAATTGAATAAATCACTGAAGATATAAAGTTTGGCGGATGGATTTGAAGTGTTGCCAGATCAAATCTCATGAATAACTCACGATTATCGAATCTCTCAGAGAGATATCTATCACATTTAAATAATCAATTAACGACCGGAAATCAAATAAAAACCAAATCAATGTTAACGACGAGAATAAATTAATTCGAAAACTGATATATTCCTTGTAGTCACAGTCTCCTTTATCAAACATGCTTACAAATAATCAATTATAATGTTTGCATTTAAATTACATTCTCAAACCCAAGAAGTAAACCTACAAACAGAAACTATTTACCTCAATAAATATATCTGATCAATATTAATTTAATTTCACACATGATAAATAATTGCAACCTCCATGCTCTCTAATTACAACATAATAACAATCTGTAATTATCGCTGCACTCAAGGATCTAATCAGTAACCATTTCGCGGAATAATGCACTAGAGATTGACTAATCAACTTGTAATTCATGTAACAAAAGCAATAATTCACATTTGTCACTTTTACTTTGTGATTAACTGCCAATTCTACCCAGAAAACAATTGTAGACTTGCAACAACCTCGCCTACAATAAATTCAACTCAGAATTAGTCACACATGCACAGAACACAACTTTTCCTCATAATTAATTTCTGCTATGAATGTAACAATGTTACAAGGCGCAATTAATAAACCATAAACAATCACACTTTATTTAAATGCAAACTCGTGAGAATCATATTTTATTTCAAAGTAAAAGTTTCACTCGTATGTTAATATTGTTAACATTTATCAATTTGTCTATAATAAGTTGTCTCTTGAGCAGATCAAAGGTTTGCACGTCGCAGAAGTGTCCAAGCAGCGAGACAGCGGCGTTCTTCATGCGATAACAATTAATTTACTTAATTTATTCGCAACGTGCTGGATGCGAAGTATTCGCACTTTCAAGCCAAGAACATGGCACAAATCGAAATAGTACGAGACATAAATATGAGCATGTATCATTTACCAATGATACATTATTAATATAAATGGTAAGTTGTTAGATAAATTGTAAAATAAATTGTCAATTTCAAGTGTCAAAGATTTTACAATTTCCATGTCAAAGACTGAAATGAGACTGATGATGAATTACTCAAGAACATATTCAATCATAATTCAATTTCATACAAGCAATCAGGAATGATTTATTAAGCATTTAGTAAAACAAACGCTGTGCAAAACAGAAAAGGTGGGAGATGCTTACGAAGCAGGGAGCTCAAGCTAAAATTGAGCGCGGAATTTTTCAAACAAGAATTTTATAGCTAAGAGTGTAGAGATGATACCATATAACCACTAGGTAGAACGATGGAACACGCCCTACAAGAGCTACAAATACCCTGCACCAACCCAATAAATCTGCACGTTTAATAAATCAACATTTAATTCAGCATCCACATCAAATACACCAGTCTACGCTACGATTTAGATTTTAATTTGCGATACACTTGACGATAATCCCACCGATTAGAGAAAGAAACCCACAGGTAGATTACTCGATGACCATCTTTACAGCAGTATGCCGCATATTGTATAATGTTTTGATGATTATGCGATTACTATAAAGAAAAGTGAGGAAAAATTAGCGCGGTTTGAAAAGACTCCTCGTTACAACTCAGTTCCCCAACCTTTCTAATTAACAAATGCACATCCTATAAGCCTTCTATAAGATGTAGACGTGTCTTACCACGGAAAATAAGTTAGCGTGATTATGATAGATGCAAATTGAATAAACATTGCTAGGAAGAAAACTACACCCAACTTAGTCCTCTTCTAGTGAAAAAACTAATTACCAATATATAAATACGTAAATTAAATGCTGGATTTCTTCTTCCTCCTTACCTCAGTCTAACTCATTCATGAGTAATACCAGTGCAACATGCAAAGCACACATTTAACCTAAGGCCATAGGAGACTGCAAATAAGCAAGTTCATCAAATGCCTAGGCACAATTAACGTCCCGCAAGATTAGCTTTGGACACAATGCGCCCGCATTCACCTTGTTGTTCCTCACCATGATCTCGTCTTCTGTGAAGGTGCGGTAACTAGAAGCACCGTTAACCACCGCAAACGCACTCGCAACCTCTCTACAAGGCGCAAGCCATGCCTCCAAAGTCGAAACGCATGTGCGCTTGACTTCAGCCAAGTCGATTTGTTATTGGCACAAATATTCTCGTAATTATTGAATAATTACACGCACAGCGGCCGTGTTGGAGCGCTACCTACTTCTGAAGAACATGCCCGAGTGATGCAGTCAAACAACGGCTATAACTGAGAATTACAATTGGTATGTCGTGTAGTAACAATCGATCGAGGCGAATCTTGCTGATGCAAGAATGCATTGACAAGGCACAATCTTTCAGTGTCTGGAGGCAACAAATCTTCAAGAAATTTGCAGATAAACTAATTGTACAACATCCAACTGTTTGCAACGAATTGGGAGAGAGGAAATTCAGTAGCAAGAGAAGAGAGAAATCGTTAAATATTATTCATAGGGCCTTAGAAGGTAGAATTAACGAAGAAATAAAGCACAAAAAACAAACAAAAAGTTAGATATGTAGGAAAGGATGTTGACAAAGTGACAGCGAAGCATATATTGCGTACAGTACTCGTGCGTGGAAGAGTTTTATCGCCAGCAAAGTAGTGGGGATATAACAGAGCTGACAGTGACTTTCATGACCGTCATGCCATTCTTTGTCTTATATATATCAGCGTCATAAAGCATCCGCTCCTCGTCATACAATAAAATACACCAACAGTTAATTCCATAACAAAAGTAACTTGCCCCAATCTAAACATGAATTTAACGCAATTATCTTAATCCAATCTCAATACTAGACCATTTCAAATTAAATAAGTAAACCAAATGCCAGGCAACAAGATACCTCCAGTCAACTTTTTCTAAAGTTCAAGTCCATCTCGTATGCTATCCGATCCATCACGAACATCAAATCAAAGTCAAAAGTATCAAGCCGGGGGCACAGCAATGACATAAATAAGTAATGATCAAAGATTTAAGAAGTCCAGGCTTAACACATTGCAATAAAAGCACGCAGATAAGATAAGTAAGCTGAGAAAAGTATAACAAACGATTTTGTAATGTAATTTTGATCTCCAATTACTTTAAATTGCCAACTTTTCAAGATTTCAAATCGAGCACCCATCTCCGCCAATGACACTCATCCGATCGTGTCCAAATCCAAATAGAAGTTCAAAACGACAAGAACGTGATTTGCTGTCAAGCCAATCACGATTGTCGCGCTATGGTGTAATGGTATTTCAATTATTTCCTCACTAGTAAAGTGCACATAGCATTAACTTCCAACAAGCGATGAGAAATCATCATAGTACTTGGGCAACTATGCTACTTGTTGTTGAAATGTCGCCGAGACGTGTCGCAAACATTCGTCATTTTGTTGATATGCATTAAAAGTTATATGTTAACAATATCATAAATGTTTCGTATGTAATTTACTATTCATGACTTATCGACAGTCACGTTAACTTAGATGGTAAATTTTAAGAAAGACTTACCCTTCTTCTGATGTAGGTCTCGATGTAGCACTGCCATTCCATAGACCTCAGGAACAAGAGATGCCAACGCCTTTCCAAAGCAGTAACATTACTCAATGAGCAATTGGGAGTCCTCTCACAGAGCTTCACAATTGAATTGACGATTTTTCCGTGGTTTTCGATGTCTTTATGAAGCACCTGTAAGAATTTTCAGTATACAGTAAGCAACTATCAATATGCCCATGCAATGTCAACGTGAATCCTTCGAGTAAAACTGACACCAAAGGAATGTTAATAATTTATGTTTCAGAATTCAAGCCTTCCACCTTTCCAACAAGCCGTGGCAGAAAAAATTAACAAACTTAAAGTAAATCGCGATGATATACGAAAGGCCAATGAAGAATTTTCCATGCTGTATTTTTCATTATTTTTATTTGAAAGAAAATAAATAATAATGAACTACACAAACCACAAATTATCAAGTATTAGAAACGCATTTCATGACTTCAAAACAAAGTAAAAAGTAGTGCATTAAGTTGCTGAAAAAAAGCGAAACTTTAATCCCACGTAGGAAATAATGTTATACACTTTTTCAGTCACAATTAACCAGACTGATGTTAACAAACATAATGAGCTATCAAAACTATTTAGTGAGTCATGATTTCCATCTTAATAGGCTATAAATGCGGTGTAAAATATTACAATATTTTACGCCTATTTACTATGCTTTTGTGTTTAACGTGCTTCCAAGGTAAATTATTAATGCGGTTATATATACTATATAAACAAAATTAAGCACCGTGCGATATTACCACAATTAAAAAGTGATATTGTACACTTTTGTAACCCACAACGAAATTCCCGAATGCGTTCACATGCGATGTGAACGCAGGAGGCATGCATTCGTGTGATTCAGGCAATCAGTGGTAAATAATCTCGTGGCAACCTAAGAAGTAAAACGAAATTTAGAACTAACTGTACAACAAGACCAACAACACGTCTGCTGAACTAGACCGAAGAAAGATACATGCCCAACGATAACAAAACCCTAGCAAACTAGTAGAAAAGTTTAAAATGTAGCATATTTATGAAACCTCTTCGGTAAGTTATTAAATCCCGTTGAAAGTGTGTAGAAAATTAAAGTGTCAATACATCAATCATAATCATCGGTCGCATTTTTTTATCACTTCCTCATATTCATGTAATTTCCCTGCTTGCAATCGACTTCGACGAGCGCATTGTACACAATCATTTCCGACACATTACCCACGTATGTATCTAATTGGTAAGCTATGTTGTGCAAATGCTAGTTTTCGGTTTATGCAGTATTCAATAATTGCGCCTCTCGAGTGCGCTTGCAAATGAATCGCGAATCAACATAATGGCACCACGCAAAATTATTACACTTTCCATTTCAGATTGCAACTGCGACCGAAATTGCCAACATCAATTATATATATACCACTGGTAGATCCATGTTTTCACCACAGCACACAATTGCATTGGACGTAAAATAAAAACTATATTGTTTATTGCGATAAATGCGCTTATTACTAGTACGTACACAAGTTAGTACTGATCATACGTAATACGAATGAAAATTGAATTTAAACCGCACACGATTTTTTCAAAAAAAAAAGCTACATATTTTTATCATCGTTTAAGTGGTGAAAAGTACAAATAATTATCCTTTGCGGCTGATAATAAAGCGTGATAATATTATCCCGTGCGGCGCTTTATAACATTAATGTAATTACCGATATTAAAATGAATTACAACGCGGGACTTAATAAAATCATGCGCGCCCAGAGACTCGATTGCACACGATTGCGAATTGCAAATGAGCAAAGTGCGCGCGTATGATGGAAATAAAAATCCTAGAAATTGCAAACGCCTTAACAAGCTTCAGAAAAATGCAGAAACAATGTGCGCAGACGTTTGCAGGAGAAAAACGTTTGTTCTCCAACGTAGAATGCACATTACAAGCCTTCGAAGTGCATTCGCAGTGCATGCATACTTCACTACCTTATTCAACGACGTCAAAAAATTAATTCTATTAGCGTTGAAAATCCGCACAAGGTTTTAAAGCTCAGGAGTTGGAATAACGTTTACTTTCTAAACGTCTTCGAATAAAGATCCTCGTAATTTATTGACTCCCAAGATGTAACTTGCAATTTTCAAAGTGAAGAGTAAAAATTATCAAATAAATTGAATTCTAGAAGTTTATATTAAATCTAGGTAATTTCCAAGTTGTCGAAATGGCCGCTAGTATTATTGTTAGAGCAATCAATGACATTAAGAGCATTACCCAGTATGCAGTTGGCTTTCTAAATTTAAATCGAATTTACGACTTCGATCCGGTTATGCTGCAAAATGAACCACGGCCCTGCCACCAAAATTAAGTGCACAGGAAGCAATTTCGTGCTTTTCCGTTAGAACAATTTTGTTATGACCCCCAACTACGAAGTTACAGATGCAGATGAAAACGAGAAATGAATATCGTCATTATCCCGAACATTACCAGCATGAAATCTATTTCTAAGTACGTTGTTG
>JAODGC010000004.1:3593928-3607156 GCA_027574925.1 Ecitoglossa quadriceps
ATTCATTGGCGGAGAATTAGACGAAATCAATTGCTTTAATGCTTTGGAGATTACACAGTATTGCGCTAAGCTTCCCAATTCAATTTAGAGTGAGAAAGCACATTTGCGTTCTCACTCTTCAGATGTCGCGGTTGAGGCAGAGACACGGTGTTCCCAATCAAACTTGCCGACTTTTTCGCAAAACATTCGATACATTCTTAAAATCGTACTTGATTAAGATTTGATTTTCTGATTGCGTCAAAAAGCCGAGTGTTGTTTCCTCATCGTTTGAAAAACAGAGCGCATAGTCATCGCAGTTTATTCGTGCGTGTCAGGTAAAAGGTTTCAGTCTTAAAAATCTCCCATTCTTACAAGGAACAGGAAGATGGAATAGTCACTGGTGACTAGCACGAGAATCGGAACAGAAAATATATTGGAAAATAACAAGAACCGATGGTAATGTGAAGTAAATAAAATAGTTTTTCATGTTTTCATGTTAATGATGACTGTTTTATGCAATCCTAAACTCTTTGATAGTGTGTTTAATAAACTCCTAAATCCAAACAAGAGAAAATCGCAATTTCAACACCGCAAAGTAGTAAAACGCAATCATCCTTCCACCATTCACCTTAAACACTTCTTTGAATCTCGCAGGGTTTTACGAGCGCCTTTCTGGCGTTACGAATCGCGGATTATAAGCGTTGGCACGCACTTGAAATCCAATTAAAACGTTAGCCACTTTTTCAGCGCGCAACCTTTTTCATCTGTCCAAGAAAAAGAGATTGACAATCGACTATACTCCAAATTACAACTTAGTAAACTAGACTAGCGTAAAATGTACGAGATGTGCAATCAATATCACACTCATTTCGCAACCTCCGTCATTAAACGAAACAAAAATGCAAATCAAATATCCAGACACATTACAATAACACTGCTCTGTATGCACGACGTGCATTACAATAAAATCCAACCAACCCAAACCTAGTATCAACATTTCCTGGTGATATCCTTTTCTAGATCTAATCGGGCAGTTAATGACGACTTAATTTCGCTTGTTTTACGATGCACGATTTATGACAAATTAATGCATTAGCGTGATAATTATGAACCCGTTAATTGTGGAATGCATCCTCATGCATGCATGTAATGCATTCTCACACATGGCCAACAAAGGTGGTAACTAAAGGAGCACAGGATAATAAAATCGAATATGCGGTCAGTCCAAGAGAAGCAGGTTTTTTGTGAGATTCTACACACACGCGATTTGATCATTTGCCAGTGGTAAATTAATGTGTTTGCACTTCTTGCGCAGTGTGATTAGCGGTTTCAACGGTTTGAAATAGTTGAATCTTCTAATACATGTCGACTGAGCTATCTATCAGTAGTTGGTGAACTTTTTGTGTGTTCAAACAGTTTGTCGATTTCGTTTTAAACATAACAGGTTTAAATATTTGAGTTGTTGAACTACAAACAAAAAGTAAAAACAAAATTATACGTTTGAAATGTGAAAATTTTCTAGACAAAGAAAACATAATTTTGAGACATATTGAAGCTGCTATACGTAAAAATGGAAAATTGCTCTTAATTCAAATAGAAAATAAACTACAATTAACTTGCTGCAATACAGGCATGAAGAAACGCTCGGGATTTATTCGGGACTCACCTGGAACAAAAAAAAAAATAAGAAGATTAGAACACATTTTCTTTCTCAATAGGCATTAATTTAAAATGTTATGAGAATATACTGTAGGAGATGATCTAAAATGATATCTAAGACTCCTGGTCGTGTCACATGTTAATAATAGTACTAACACGTAGTAATGAACTTTAAGCTGTCTCCGCGTGCATAAATAGACGAAATATGCGCACACAACTTCATCTACATATGAGTCAACCACATCCACGTCAAGAATGACTTAATTTTCCTGAAAATACCAATCAATTTCCGAATTATTTCGTAACTGGATAGCTCCTAAAACCACAGCACCAAATCAAATGCAACTTCATGCTACGAGACACCAATCAATTATTCTTAAAAATTGCTTCACTTTATTGTCGAAGCAACATCCATCACCTGACTAAGAACATTTCCGATACAGGCTATTATACTGCTGCTACATTAATTACATTTAATTGTAGATTTAACAAGCCCAAAGTGAAATGCTGCAATGGGAATGCGTTGAAGTTATAGCCTGCGCAATGTGAAATGAACCAGAAGGTGATAAGATCACAAGATCAAAGTGATTGAATTGGAGCTCACAAATCGATCCGCGCATGAGTTATCACGCTTTTTAGCGTGTTATCAAGCTCATTATGACGCAGGATCGTGGGCAGTAAGTGTGCCAGCAAGAAATCGCAATGAAATGTCACGTTACAATTGCAATCAATCAAACTATCACTCCAGCAGTCTGCAGTCCATCAAAATCGAATTTATGTTGCAAGAAATATTTCACTTTCTTTTCTATAGCCCAATCGAAAAGCAATTTTGATATATTTACGTCGAGAGTTGGTACAACATTGTATAAAATATAAACTAGGAAGACTGTGAAATTACAGTAAATTTTATCTTGCATTATGTCGCGCATTGAATTGTATCCCCGACTATTAAAAAGGCATCAGCCATCACCAAACATAAAAAAACCTGTGGAAATGCAGGAAAACCATTGATAAATCCCAATGGTTTTGCCTTTTGTCGGTTTACACAAAAGCAAACCTCCTCTAAAGCAAGTGGAAACAATAACAGATATGATAGCGTTGTAATAATTACAACCGACAAACCCGCATTTCATCCACAATCTAAAAAAACTGAAAACCAATTATCGCTTCAATGACGACGCAATACTTTGCAGAGTACGCTGCAGAATGCAATTTCCAAGTATCGCCAACTATGGCACGAGCAATAATTCGACATGGAGCGCATAAAATCGACTTCAATTAAAATTTCTGATTAGAAACGTGCACTGAAGGCAAACCTAGAAGAACTATCTAGCAGCACTATGGTCTCAGGTGGTAATAGTATTATGTGCGAGGAGTAAGATAGTAGTAGGAGTTGCAAATTGCAATTGACGCTGGAAAATTGCCACGATATGAGCAATTATTATGACAAGCGCGAATATCCTTCACACTAGAATGCCCTCAATAAATAAATATTCATTTACTGCATGCGCAGCATGCGTTTTATTAAACTTCCGCAATTAACCCTTCTGCAAAAAAAATCGGTTTGAGAAGCACAACAAAGAAAGTAAGTAGGTAAGGTCAGAACAGAAATAGTTATCAGGATAATTACATATTGTGTTGGCAGAGTCAAAGGACAATGAATTATTCAGTCGTTTTCTGTTATTTCAATTGCACATGTTGTACCTACATAGAAAGCAGGCAGCTGCAAGTTTTCACCCCAGCTGACAGGCAATTTGTGTAATTTGTCTAGACTCATAAATAGTAAGGCAAATAAAAAAGGACAATAAAAGTGTCTTCCGCATTAATTTTCATTCATCATAAATCTGCAAAGTACGAAATTCTAAATTAGATTGACGTTGATCAACTTTTCAGCCCAAAAAATCTTTTCCTGACATAAAAATTTTCATTCTATTTATTTGTAGATCTAGTACGTTTTGTTGACTGAGTACCTCACCCAAAATCAATCCCTTTCATTTCTACCCCTAACATTTTTTCGATCTAAGATTCCTTTAATGCTTTAGACTCCTCATTACTATATTGCTACCACATCGATACCAGACTGTATTCTTCATTATCAGTCAGAAATAAACTACTAGAGTTTAAAAAAATACTTGAAACTTACGCTTCCGATGCAAAAAAAAAAATAACACCTCAAGGGTCCTCGCCACCACTAACATCTCATCTCAAGTTACATATCACAACCTTTGTTACACTACCATCGTAAATTAACCATCATCGTACTCCATGTGAATGATTAAAGTAATCGCCTAAAAATATGCAAATTGTAGCCAGAGAGTGTGACTAACTACGCTAAACCATTTAATTATGCTGAGTGCATAGCTGACAGCTGTATAGTACTGTAAAGTGAAGTGAAGTAATGTGAAGTAGTACTACTTCAACGAGTTGTATCATCAGACAAAATGTCGACTGGCAATTGAAATAAATTAACCTCTATCAAGCCATGGACTTGACTGGACTTCAGAAAGCAGATTAAAATATCCATGTCAAAGTGTCATATAAAAAGAAAAAGTATATCCTATAAATTAGTATCAAAATATAAAATATTTCGCTGTAAATATCCAAATTTGATATTTTCTCTACATATTTTTTTAGATTTAATTCTGTAGTTGACGTGATGTCATCTTGGTGGCAATCTTTAAAGAATGATGCAGAAAAAGACTGGTTAAATATAAAACTCCTGAGTATGTGATCGTGACATGAACCGCGCATTATTTCCACTCCTATTAGCCGCAAAGCCTCCCACCAACTTCCACAATTTTTTCCAATTTCAACCCAAACTTGATGACAATCTTTCAAAAGTGCTGCAGGACGGCACTCTAGTTTTAAGATTAAAAGTTCTTCTGCAAGAACATAATATCTTTGGACTTCATACATTACGCAAAATCAGTCAACAACCCAGCATAAATGAAGTCACTTTCCAACTAAATTGTCGTAACATGTGTTACCAGTCCAGGAGTCAATACCGAGTACCCGCCCTATCATCACTTACTCATATCCTACTCATATCATATGCAAGCAATAAAAAATTAAGTAAGTTGTACTAAGTGAGTATGTGAGTATTCGTGTATCATGTTGAAGCTAGGAAATAAGAAGAGGCCATCAGAGAAGAAACCGCTAGTTATAATAATCCAACATTCACTCAGCCAACGACGATCTGTTTTTGTTCGTCGAAGCAGGAAGGGCTGCCATGCACATGTGGCTCAAATAAGGTTCAGTCTCGTAATGTGGTAATGAAGTTGGAACATTTAGCAAAGTGTAGAGGAAATTAACTCGAGTAGAGTGCACGCACTTTACGCACAGTATGGTGATCTGCTAGATTAGTACTTCCGCTTCTGCGTAGAGAACGGACGTATGGATAATTTGATAATGTGGATGACGAAAACATGACGCAAAACACATCAATTCTACTCCAAGCAGGGCAAAAACTCGCCAACAATGAAGCAGACGAGCACGAAGAAAAGGGTTCGTTGACTTTGTACTTTACCAGTTCGTATTCCGTTCAATTGTGCTAATCGCAAAGAGGATATTCAACTCTACTGCAGTTAAGTCTGCACTTTAAATTAGCAATAAAATGTTCTCAATGGACTTTTCCTTTTCTACAAGCTTGTAGAAAAGCAATAGTGCACTCCTAGTTTTTACCACCAATGATTTATTTGATTAATAAACTCGTAGGCACGTAAAGTCAGCAATTAGCACTCGAAGGCTTCAATAAAATTCCTCGCATATCTGCGCAGCACGAACTTTGCTACTAGCAAACACACAAAAACCAAGCCAATTAAAAAGATTAGAAAACGTTAAATTAAAGCAAATTTCAAGTGAATTAGAAGGAAAATATTAGCATATCTCAGTACTTACTTAGGAGATAAAACAAGGTGACATTAACAGTTGGAATGAATAAAGTGAACAAATCTTGTAAAGAAAGAGAAACTAATTCTTCATTTATGAAAATAGATCGCCAACTATTTGTTGAACCTGATTATCGTGCAACGACCAACATCTGTGGTAAAATACCATGCCCCAAGTGATATCTTGATGCACAGATAATACAAGTAATAGTGTTATTTGTTCCTTCCCCGTTTCACCGCTTGTTTGCTTGCAGTTATCTGCATCTAGCCTCAACTAGAGATATCAACACAGAGAAAGACACACATCAATCATGTATTCCTTTCGTGTGTGTGTCTACAAACACACGTACTGAATTTATCTGTTTATGAGAAGAAAAACAGCTTAGACGCGATTGAAAAAAGCTGTGCACAGTTGTACGGAGAATACAAGAAGCTAATTGTAAATCTACATCCTAAACGAGAAGAAAATGATTGTAATCGATTTCGTTCCAATTGAAATGCGCTAGAAAACCAGGTCAACAAGAGTACTAATTCAAATCCAAAGAAATATTAACAAAAAACCAAGGCAAAGCTCAAATGAGCCTGCTTTATTGCCATCTCGTTTATTTCTCAACAAAACGGAAATGTTGTATTATCATCATTAAATCGCTCGCCATTCTGTACTACTCAATGACACAAGGAAAGTACGTTTTTGCTCTCTTATTCCTTATTTAACTCAACATCTTATTACCACAACTCCCTACATCAAGATGTTTACATAATATTAGCACACTGTAATTACCGGCGCCCAGTGCATAGTTAAAGGGTATGTATGCAAGCAAAGTTTGCGGAAATAACGGCACAAATTGATTTCTATGCATAAATCTAAATTTACTACGATTTACAACACAGTGCAAACACGCAGAGGATGCAGAAACCTCAAAACGTGTCTTGAATCGGTTCATAATTTATTTTAACAAAGCCTAATTGCACGCAATGCCAGCAAACTACCAAATGCGGACTTGATTGAATTCAATCCTGTCTGATGCACATGCACTTTAAATCCACCCAACACAGTTAAATATGAGATAATCACCTTTTTACAAGTGTGACTTTCAAAACGCTTTATTGATTCGACATCGACGGCGAGTATAAAATAATAAAGCATTTGCAAATACGTTTGGAGCACACAAGAAGGCGCGTGCAGAACCGTGGCGTGTAATTAATAAGCAAGCATTAGGCATTAATTGTGTGCTCGTAATTATTACCCCGAATAAGATCACATCTTGAATGTATTTCACGTCTTAGCACCGGATGACTATCGTTACATTGGCAGCTTGAAGCGTTCCAACTGCGATTTAATTGTGTTCCTCTCCTAAGCACACAGAATCTCACGTCAAATAAATCATAAAGTAATGAACTTAATGTGCAATTGCGGGAAAATCAGCCAGAAAGGAGTTGATTCCAATTAAGTAGATTGTTTATCGCTAAATAAGCAACAAATGAGTATCACATTGCAATTTGTATCTTATTCCAGGTGTATTCAAAGATGAAACTCGTGTAAAAAACCTGACATAAATGCAGCTGTACACATTTCTCCTTATAAAGCCAGATAAAACTGTCAAATTCCAGCAACTCACTCACATTTTCACCACTGTGCAAGTGCACGCGGTTGTTGTAAATTTAATAACGCGCTAATTGGCTCGTAATATGAAAGTCTTGCTTTTCAGCACCCGACAGCGCCGCAAATTGCTATCAAATTGATATTAACCCGATCTAATCGACACACATGGGTGTCATAAATGTGATTTGAGCATAAGTAACAGTAGCACTTCAACCGCAAGCGAATAATAAATTATTATATATTTCGCGCTTGAGTTAATCTTTCAATTTGCATCATTTGTATTTATGCGTAAATTGCAATCTATAATGAATGCAATTTACAACCCATTGCAACTTTTAAGATTAAACTCTATAGACATGCATAATGCTATAGATGATAACATGCTATCACAATTTTGTTTAATTAAAAGCCGCATAGAAAGGAACACGTCTGTGACTGATGTCTACTGGCGCTGAAGAAGATGAAGCAAAGGCATCACGATTTTCTAATTACATTAATTGGTAATTGGGAGTTTACGAAACGTTTTCGCATCAGACGTGGTGCTAACTATTTCATCTCTATCTCTCCTTCGTCAAGAAAACTAGAAAATTGATCGTTGTTGTTGATGTGATAAACAAGTATTAATTATAGACAAACAAATTTAGAAAATCCCAATGAAAAGTTCTTTATTGGCTTAACTTTGTGGGTAAAATGCAAATGCGAAAAGAAAATTGCGCGGTTGGAATAAATTGCTGATGATCACACGATAACCATGGAGGTTTTCTCATTACGACTTTTTCTTTGCCTTCTACAGTAACAATTTGTAATTTCATCCGCTATATGCTTACTGTATGCGTTGGCAGCCAGCAACAAAATCGGGCACAAAATATGCATAACCATTACCAACTACAGTAACAAGGCATTCAAGATACTACAAGAAAACAAAATTATTTGCTTCCAGCTCGGAAGTTGAGGCTGCAGAGGAAGAAAGAACAGAATTTATGCAGTTAATCGGATGTTTTCAGATATTTCAAGGAGATATGTAAATATGTCAGTTGTATGCAGTATTCGGTGAATTAAGCTAAAAGTAGAACAAAAACAATTTTTGTCATCACCGCTTTGAGCTTTGAGGTTTCATGCTAAGAATTAATAAATCGCTCAATAAATTGTTTCCCATTGCAAGAAATATAAATACCAAACAAAAGCAATTCAATGCTTTGACTTCCTCCTAAACCATTGAACCCGAAAGACCCGAAATAAACCCAGTTTATTTATTCAAGCAACCGTACAAGTAAGTCAATTTCTTTTGTTCTTGTCTATGATTCAACGCATAAACTCCTACAACTCCCTAACTCAAAACTACAGTCGTAAACTTCAACAAACAGCAGGAATTTATCAAACCCGATTTGGATAGAAAGCTATAAATAATCCCCGAGATTCTAAAATGTCCTACCAAAGACTACCGAGGAATAATCTTAATCTGCATGACACAAATCAATGTAATACCTATTTAATCAAAGTTTAATGCCATGCAAGTGAGGTAAAACCACGTTCCTAATGGATTATACTCATACATAGTAGGCAGCTATAATAAAAAGCTTTTACTCAGTAATGCAGTGAAAAGCAGAAAACAAGAATTAAAAAGATGGAAATTGAATGCAGTAGGGTAATGTAATAATTCTCCTGGAAGTCAACTTCCAGAGGTACTGAAGAAAAATGTGGTTTCCAGTAGGTAGTAAATGTGTGAATGTCACGAAGCCTTAGTGCTGGACAGTTGGTACAAGAGCAAGGCAACCAAACAACTTTATCAATACAATGGAGACTTTATGAGCATTGTAAGAAAATTGCAGATCGATACGTGTCTACGACCACCCACAACTTTCTACAAGGTGTTGAAAACACCTGGAGAAAAACATCTGAAAAAGAAATAAACATTGCTTGAGGTTGAAAGAGAGTTAAACCGAATTTAAGCCTGTAAGAAGTAATTAATTCATTTAACGTGCTACATAAATGTAGATAAATACTAATTAGAATTCATTATCTCATTATTTACCACAGTTGCAAAACATAGCACATTCAAATTCAATTCAAAAACTTTGTAATCTCTTCACTACTAGGTAGCCAGTTGAACGCTTACTTGAGTTTACTTGCATGTCCATAGTTTCTCCTTGATTCCTTATTGTTTGCTAACAATTCCACATTGCAGAAGCCACATAATAAATACAGCGCACTTGTGGCGATTTGTTTATAAACTTCGTGCCTACAGATAGAATTCCTTCCTTTCGTGATCGCGTTGATAAAAGATAATGGCACGTGTGCCTCACTATGCCTTGTGTCTTTTATTTCAACCGTCGTTTCTTCAATCGTACGTGGGACACACCACACTGTGCCGCACCTGCGGTCCCTTTCGCAGCCGTAAATAGCACCTCACCGCCAGCGCGCCGGCCAGACGGTGTCGCGAGGAAAAGTTCACATAACCGGCATTAAATGAATGCACATGGCGTGATCGCAGGATGCAGGGCCGAAGGAACGCGCGGGTTCAACCGATTTAAAACGGGAGAGAATTGAGATGCCGGCGGACGAACGGCAGGCTGTATGCTGACTGACTGAGAAGCACGCGGGATGACTGAGTAACGTGCACTGAAGTGGCTTTCAGAGTGCGACTACATGAGACTGTAGTACGTGTATTGAAAGAGTTCAGACTGGTTCAATTTAAACGAGGACAGAACACAATTGGAGAATTAGACGAGATTTCAGATGCAAATATCATGCAAAAAAGAACATACGACTATCAACAAAATCAAAGAACAACTAAGAAACATTTGGTGAACAGAATACTTGGCATAAATGCATTTTACTGCCTTTCCACATTTTAAACCTTTTATTTTGTCCTATTCGCGATCCATATTTAGAAATTACAACCGGCATTTACTTTGATGACCTAACACTTGTGCAACAAATACTAATCCTTCCACATACAAGATAATATCTGCAAATTACTCTACTTCCAGCAATATTATCCTTTGGTGAGTTGCAGCACATCACTAAAACAGTTGTTAAACCATAAATTTCAACAGTAAACAACGTTCAAAACAATTAAACCTATTTAAAAATTCGAATTTTTGTAATGTTAACGTAGGAATCTTTATTCGTGTTTCAAATGCACAAGGCAAGTAACCATAGGTGAGTAAGTAGGGAATATCAAAAACGATGATTCAACGTAGGCAACTTGTCATTCTTGCTCGTTCTTACTTTGCGTTCCTTGGTTGCACCATACGATACTGTTGATAAGTTTATATGATGCTGAATTTCCTTAGTATACGCATATTGGTTTGCAATGTAATATATGAAAAGATGATTTCCATTGATTCAAATAAGAAATGAATTTGAATGAGTTAGCTAGTGATTTTGTATATGGTAAAATATTCTTATTTGCGGAGCGTTTGTCGCAAAAGATGTTATACGTTCAGTAGTAGGTTCTCAATTGTCATCAAATTTCCAGGATTAGTAGCCATAAAATCTTGGTATCTTTCTTATAAATCGGGCACCCTCGTGTTATTGCTTACAAAAGATCGTGAGCATCACAAATCAGTTTAATTGAAACTTATAAAATTGCAAATCCGCGACATTCATTTAATTTTTTATCATAATTGCAATTTAAATGGTAATAAATCACTTTTAATAAATATTAGTAAAAAATAGGTATTGGGTACCGCTAAATGTAAAAGTAAATAATTCCTACCTTATGCTCATTGGCAATCGTTTCAATCTCGGTCTTGGACCATCTTCTCTTGAAAGAAAGTGGTTGAAGGCGTTCGTCCATATCGATTATCCAATTTTTCAAAGCTTTCACTTCGGCAAGAACATCTGAAACATAACCATAAATTTAAAAAAATCTATGTAGTTTAAATTATTCATGAGTAACAGATGTAAACAATTACCGATGGTATCATCCTTTTCCGAATCAGAACTTTTCAAAACAGATTCCAAAGCATCCCATTTGGAACTAAGTCGGCCGAGTCTCCACTTAACTTCGTTTCTTGCTTCGGACTGTGAGTAACGCATCATCAATTGTCCACCCTGCTCCTGAAAGATGTTGTAGAACGGTCGTTTCTTTGTAAGTTTTCCATTACAATGCTGACAAATATATAAGAAAAAAACACCAAGTTACAACAAAAATACATGCATACATAAATATTATAGTATTTTATTCTTAAACATCAACATTGGTTGCATAAAAGCAAACGCTTGTGAGTCCGGGAAAAGACAAAGGGCCTACAAGCAAAGTGAAGAACATTGAAATACTGAAAATCGGTCGTTTCGCACGATCTCCCTTGGCACCTGCACTCTTTCCACGATTCAATGGCTTCAATGTCTCAGCATCTTGTGCATCTCGCAAGGTTTCAATCGCTCGCGGGCCCCATCACAGCTTTGTGTGTGGCTCGCGTTGCTGGTTCGGCGGCTTCGACTGTTCTCCTCGTCCTCACGCCGACAATCTTAGAGAAAACCCGCAGGCTTCTTCGTCCCAACACTAGCAAGCATGCTGATTCCAGCTTCACCACCGCGGGGGATTATAGAATCCATGCCGCCAAAGCCAACACTCACCGATCGCAATGTCCTGTTGGTGACGTTATCTTCGTTGCCGTAAATCTTCTCTTGAATTCTATCCAACCAGGAATAGAGAACGGAGAATTGCGCGTTGAATTCGTCCAAGGACCAGGTGTGACTTCCAGGACTGAGTTCACAATTTGCATCCTAAAATATCACAAAAAGCATTACAAAATTGCTCTGCGCAGATGAAAAAAGAACAAAAAGTCATGTATGAAAAAGAAAGAATACCGAGAAAGGAAATAACATAATTCACAATTTACTCGAAAATTGATCCTAAAATGTTGATTTATTCATATTGGAGGTAAAGCCAAGAGAATTAAGGTACAAAAATAGCCCAAAAGCAATTTAAGAGTATCCTGTCCGCCGTGTGCGCATCCTGTCGCGCTCTTTGCCTCACTTATTTATATCTCACACATCTTGCTGTTACTTTTAGTAGAGATATCAGCGGCAAGAAATAGTTCATCAATTTAATGCATCGACTACTCGTCTAAGGACACCTTATTAAGAATTAACGAGCTTGATTATCATTAGATGACATCTAACAATCATCTAGTTACTTTAAGAAAAGTTTTCTTATTTTTTAACGAGCGTGGCACTGAGAAAAGTCGGTGTAATGATTGATCATCTATCGAAGATCATCAGCAAAATTCTTACTTGGCAATTGTCAATCAGCTGATTATCCATAATATAATTATAATTGGCTGCTAAAGCAGGTGACCAAAAATCAGTCTGCTGTTCGCTGGCAGAGCTGCCCCAGGATAACCGCTTTAAGGACTCTTTTCTCTTCTTCTTCAAGCTGTTGAACTCCGTAGGGCGTTGGATTTTATCTGGTGGCGTTGTCAACAACGACGAGAGAGAAAAACTTGACTTCATGGCAGAGTTTTCAAAACCTAAAATAAGAACTGAATTAGTAAAAGCTCCAATCCAATCCAGACCTCAACAACACAAACATATAGATGTTATTTCAATGACCGACTGCCAATGAATAAACAAATTAGTTTCAACTAAATTGCAGCGTTTAAATACGTGCTGGTGATTTAGGAAACATTTCAACTTAATCTCCTTCTTTATTTCCATCTCGTCAATGTTAGAAACACCACCTGAATGAGTAAACAAACATCATCATATAAAGTGCAATTTCAAATTGCTATCATCCAACATGCGCTTATTCCTGAGATTTAATTAATGCACATGTGTGTTCACTCTTGTAATGATTGCATTCGCACGTAGCAACGGTTAATCGCCCACGTCTGAAGTCCGCGGCGCGAATCGATAGAGCCAATTGTTTCACATGATTGTGTACTCTGCGTACTCTTTGTACTTACTATTCTGGTGATTGTACCAGCACACGGCAGGATGTTATTTAATAGCATTGCCACGAATTTTCTAAACATCCTTAAGTCTTCGTGGTCAAAGTATTTCCTGTATTACTTTAAACATACTTACTTTAAACTATGCATCTAGGCAACTTATAATACACGCTCAACGCGCGAAATATAAAATAATTTGA
>JAODGC010000004.1:3607256-3624995 GCA_027574925.1 Ecitoglossa quadriceps
TAAACATACTTACTTTAAACTATGCATCTAGGCAACTTATAATACACGCTCAACGCGCGAAATATAAAATAATTTGATTACCATTAATGTTTTCTATTCACAAAGTGCTAGGTTAAAGTAACACAATATGTAAGTGTTTAGCGGAGGGTTTAATTTATCATCTATTGTAAGAATTGATTGATTTTATATTTTATTGTTTCCAACAAACTTAAACTAACAAGAAGTAAAGTATTTAGGTTGTAAAGGAAGAAATGTTGTCTTGTGTTTGAAGGAGGACATTATTTCATGTGGCTTGATGTATTATTAATTTTGTTCACTTGTTGGTGCTTTTTAATTTGTCATATTTGGCATCGAAATAACAAACGTAACGATGCAACTTCATCGAGATCGTGAACGATAAACAAGCGAAATTAACGACTTTGGAAGATTTACATTACTTTCCAATCCGTGCTGCAAATGTGCACATTGTCTGCATTATTCGCGCATTCAAAAATTCATAGGCATCTTTAGTCTTTGCCCTGTTGAGAGCTTTGAGGAGTGCACACGAGTCGCAATATTGTTATCTAAACAGCAACTAGAAATGCGAAGAGCAAATTTTTACTTGTTGTGGAGGACTCGCCGGTACCACGATTCTCGAGATGTTGAAAGACTCATAAAACACGAGGTGATTAGTTTTGCATTTCCGCTTTCGCAATCACTTCCAACAATAAGTCATAATGCTTTATAAATGATTGAAATTTCAGTTGACTGAAGTTAGCACAGCTAAACAAACGAATAAAATTTGCGCAGTTTGAAGCCGTGGAAAGTAAGATCACTTGATCACATAAAGCATAATATAAAACAAAGTGGCACATCTTAGAAGCAGGCATGTTGCGTGCTTACAATGAGTTTGTTTAATTCTCGCTTTATCGCAATTTATACAAAAGTGCAATGAACATAAATTTTGAATGGGTTGAGAGACATGAGAAAACGGTTTCACATATAGCGAAAGGAAAATATATTATCACTTTTCTATTGTGACATATAAGGCTTTTTTCAAATTTGGCACTTTAAAAAACTGAAGTTGTCATGAAATTCCTGAATTTCGTAAATGAATCAATTAAAACTACTGAAAACTTCTCGAGAATAATGTGGATGCTAGCAACAACGTTGTGGAAAACTGTGGATTAAAGAAATTAATCTTCCCATTATTTTTTTGTGGAAAATGTGCAACTTTTTTTATCGCTAGTACATAATAAGACATAAATTAATTAAATTTCCCCCATTCACAATGGGGAGCGATCCAAGAGTCACACGAAGAACGTGGAAAATAGATGATCAACCAGATTAGCTCGCCAGTACAAGACGTATTTATGCACTTTACTTAAATAGACAGTTTTATTTATAGCCATAGCTTAGCTGCTTCAAGCGGTTTTTATCCAGTTGCGGCGACGACGACACGACGACGGCGGTCGCCTATGTTTTGTTTTCCACCTTCGGAAGATGCTGATGATGCACACCGCACACCAAGAGGTAGGGAACCCGCTTACCTTGCAACGGCACTGCTTTTCTTAGAATCACACCATAAAAAACACTACTAGGTCGTAAACTGCATCGAAATGCGAAATTCAAACCTAGCCACGAGCGAAATATGCCCACCAACATCAATTTCACACCAAAAAAATAGAAGCCTACTTCATATGCAAATGTCTTCATTTCTGATGCTCGAAATTACGACTGTACAAAAGGCTTTAATACCGCGCTCTTATATACTCCATCTAGTAGTGGGAATAGCGTGAATCGCGTTTTATCGACAAACGGCCTACCAGTCCTGAACCAATCCTGTTCATTCTCTCCCCACTCATTCCATTCATTACTTAGGACATCACAGAAGTTGCTAACATCGCGACATCTCAACTGCATTAACCTATTTTGATATTTAACGACAATCGTAACGAAACTGAATGTGTTGTGCTCAAACTCAACTGCATTTTGAGACCTGTTTTCAACTTGCTGTTGGGGGCATAAAAGCTAATGAAGCAAATAGATGCTGTTTTGGTGTTTGCAGGAGATGCAATGAGATGAAAGAGATATAAACCTTGTGAATACGTCGCAAAGTCGCAGCGGCTATTTGAGTGTCGCATGCCTAGAATTCTTGAGTTCTATGTTTAGCAGGGATACGTCAAGTTCATTAATTTCCATACTAAATAGTGCTAAACACTTGAAAATGATGCTCAAAGGGCGACAACCTAAATCTCTCACATTGCAAAGGTCTGATAACCATACAGTGATGTCTAGTTTGTGTGTAGTTTCAATTTCCGCGGTGAAATGCACACGCATGGCAAATAAATCCGCAAAAACGTGACACGCGATTAGAACTAATGATAGAAAGGTGTGAAAAGAGCCCCCACACATTACCGGCACTTTTTCCAGAGACACCAGAGAACATTCGCCATTGTAAACTAAAGTTAGTAAAGAAGCAAAACGCCAGAAAGCTATGCCTAGAATAAGAAATATCATCAATAAATCAATATCAATCAATCTCTTCATAACAATGGCAATAACTTGACGTTTGTCACGAACTAAATGTCATTAGTAGGCGTACTTCTAATTTCGCAAGATTTTACCCGTTTACTGCACTTATACCACACTCCAGCCATCAAATAATTTAATAGGCAAAAGCAAGTAGGTGTCAAAACGACTCTAAAGTCAACGATGGCGAGGTTGTGAGAAATATGCGACCGCAGCTTAAATAAAACCCAGGAAAATCCTCCTATACATATTGAAATTGTGTTAAGTTGTGAAATCGGCCGAATACTGAGTGTGTGATACTTAACGACACAATCGCGCACAATGCGATGTAATTTATTAAAAACTAATTTAATGAGTGCTCATGGCATGGCAGGCGCGGCATTGAAACCCGCATAGAACACAGCACAAACAAATAAAACCACAGCGAAAGATAGAAGAGAGTCAGTCATTGAAATAACCGTTCATTTTCATCGTTAAGCACTGTTAGGAAATAAGTAATACGAGCTTTGAAGTGATTTTTATCCTCGCATCGATGATACATATATGGAAAGCGATTAATTCTTTCGAGTTTCGATGATCGTGATGATTTATCATGCGGAAACAAATAAATCAAGACAAATGTTCAATTTACTCTCGTATTTTCCGCATTAGTAGAGATTGAAACACATAAAACATTACTTGAAAACAAACGCAATGATTTTTGATGACTTACTTGTTGATGGCATCGTGAAAAGCTGCAAATTTCTTCCTAAATCCCCCTACAACGAATCTTCAGTCTTCTCTTAATTATAGTTTCATTGTTGTTGGGTACATTTCTACAAAAAGAAAAATAACACGATTAATACAGGACAGGTTAGAAGCAAATAAAGTAGGTTAAAAGATGTTTTCTCATTACATTAAATAAACATTGCAAATATGAGCCACATATCAATACAATTGCACATTTTACATTATTTATTCATTTATGCTAGTACTCTGTGGCTTTATGCGTTTATGACTTGGTTTCGTTTTATCTTCTTCACCTTCAAACTGGTACCAACACTGTTCTTTTTTTTTGCTTGAAACTAATTTAATTAACGCGTGAGAATGCATAAAATACCTAAAGATCAAGATTTTCTTCTCTCTAAACCGAAATCCTTTTACAATTGTTTTGTTTATAGCCTTTACTAGTTCGTATTTTTCGATGCAAATCCTGCGCAGTTTAAATGAGTCAGTAACATTTTCATGAGATGCAACTGTCATAAACCTTAATAAAGCGCAATTAGCATGTCTCCGTTCACAGACACGGCGCCTAATTGCGCATTAAACTGGCTTTCAGTTCAGATGGGTACAATACTGCAAGACAATAATGGACAGACAAAACAATAGCAGATGGATGAGACAATAACTGAAGATATGTATTTGGACAGGTTAGATTTGAACATTTGGCAGCATTTATAAGAGGAATAGGAACAATTCAACTATTGATAATTTGAAAAGTATGGAAAATTTGCATGTGGAATGTCGCATTTAGGTTTGCACCTTGATATCTTATTGCAATGAGGATGAGATGGCAATCCATCTTGTTTCTCTCATTTTCTCAAGTACAACATTAACATTTCCAACATCAGCATAATCATCACAACATAACTTCACCTTATGCACCTCCTTGTCAAGATGAAGTGTTCATATTTTATCATCGTGGGCAACTTTTAGATGGCCAATTGATTTATACCGTTATTAGTCCTTATTGTATATTATCCACAGTGCATTAAAGAGGACACAAACAGAATATCTCCAATTCACATCAAAATCATTGTACATTCTAAATGATGAGGGAATTAATTAGCATAATGAAGTCATTAATGCCGTAGAATAATTTAATATGCGTGAAAAGTATGATGTGGGAGATATTAATAAAGAGGATAATCATTAGCTTTACAGTTTCTACCTAATTTCTTATAAATCTATAATCTATTATTTAGAGACTCTGTGAGAAATTATTTCCTCGTCTTGCCAATTAAAATAGTTGATTGGCTACTACTAGTATCGCATAACAAATTGCATTATTTATAGCATTACTGCACTTTGCACTTTACGTGGACTGATTTATCCAATTCCATTGCGACTGTTGCGAGAGAAAATGATTGCCTGAACGCAATTGCAAGAAGCGTGTGATGCGCGAGTGTCTGAAAACTGAAGCAATAAACGCACTCAAAGCATTCCTGCTGGCATTGCCGCCGCAATAAATCAATAAAAGAGTAATAAGATGCAATTATGGACAAAACTGTCACGGCGCTTCGATTCCAGGATAATGACACACGCTCCGCACGTGGACAGCGAGGATTCTTGCGAGGAATCACAGAAATAATGATACATTTGTTTCGCTTCGAGTTGTACGGAGCAAACTACACAAAGACCCAGCCGATGGCAAAGAGTTGCAAAGACTGCAATTTATGCAGGAATCGGAAAAATGGACGGAAAATGATTTAAAACTCTAGGAAACAATTATACACTTCGAAAACGATTTGAAAACATCAAAAATAAGTATTACATTTAATAAATTATTAATCCGCAATAAATTCACTTAAACTAATTGCAATTCCTATCTACCATAAACCTCTACCATAAACAACAATCACCTGCCTGCAAATCCACTCTCCTTCGACATTGCAGTCTGAAATTTGAATTCAAATCGCCTTTTGCTAATTGAATAATATTCCATCAGATACACTAGATAAACAAACACACCCAGGTCAATTATGAAATTCAATTGAAAACCTCACTTTCTACGCGCATTTATCAAGATCCCTGATTAACATCTGTCAGAAATCTGTCCAAAAAGTATTTTTCCTTTCCTGTAAACTGTTATATATTAAATTACATCGGAGTAAAGTTCGCACTTGCTGCACTTTGTGTAATTTGTGTGCATTTTAAATGGGATTGCGTGCTTCTTAAGCCTCATGAGTGAAAGTTGTTTTGCTCGCATGTATTTGCGAAAATAAAATGCAGGGTACAAATATGTCGTCGACAGAAAAAGTACAAAAGTTGTAGACAGGTAATTGAAATAATTAAGTGCAAACTATTCAATGACATGATTTTATTTCTAGTAATACAATGCCGAACATTGCTCAGAATACGATTTACTTGGATATGATAAAGGAGAAAATCTAGCAAGATGATTTTTGTCTAATGAACTTCATTTGATCAAATGTCGTCGCGTAGGAATCCCAGAAATTGTTATTTTATTCTGATACAACTTTAGCATGTTTTTAACAAGAACAATCCCTTTATACCAAATAGTTCATTATTTAATTTAATTCATTCGGGTTTTACATTATGATTTTTTCTTCTCATAAGAAAATTATTCGACTTCAAAGTTCTTTGGATGTTTTCGCACCCTAGCAAAGCATCTATTTTCTAATTTGATTCGATTCGGCAAGTAACCACACATCTCGAAACATATTTCCCTCCTGCCATTTGGAAAGTTTTGAAAATTTATTGACCACTGCTAGACATGTTCTCCATGGCATCCATTAATGATCCACATAAAATACGCATGTTTATCGCCGCTCTCATGTTTCAACTCATACCGCCTCATACCTTTCAATATCAACCTATCAAACTCGCGCATATTACATACCGCCATTTGTTATCGCGCCACTTTTTCACCATTAGCCCTCGACATTTGTGCGTTTTACGGCGCCGCCAACGCACCGCCTCCAAATGACATTCTCTCATTTCTAGCCGCAGTATGTACATAATACGCGCGGTTTTCGTTTTCGATTTCATTCATGTTTTACGCACTTTACGAGGGCTCATTTGTTATTTTATCATGGTGTATGCATCGGTAGTTTCACAACTTGGCTCAACTTACAACCACAACGCAAAACACAAGGCATGCTCGTAAATTTGACAGCACATGAATTTCGAATAATTGATAATGAAATCGAGCGGCAATCAGTGAAAGTGTGTGCACCCGCATCGGAAATAATTGTGATAAATGAAGGAACAGACTATACAGGAACACATCAATAGATTACGAGAAGATAAGCGTTGATTAGAAAGCAAATGAAAAATGAGTGTAATGACCTGAAAAGAAAAAACTGCCCCATTAGTAAATATAAACAAAGAAATCATTTCCAATACACCTTAATAAAACCCTACTTGCCAAAACTACTTTCATTGATTTCCAGTTACGAAATTAATCAAACTCCTTCTACTTAATTGAAACATTTTCATCTGTCCACTTTCAGTTAAACCTCTTAATTCACCACCTGCAATTTGTTTTCTATTTTCCAAAGACACAAATTAATTTCATTATAAATAAACATAGACGACACCTTTAAATCCATCCAAATTTGGCATGCGGCACATGATCCGTAATTAAACATCACTAAAATGGGCAAACGTATGTTTCTAGTTAGATGGCTCAAACAAAATATAGAAATAAGAAGTGTTCAACAAGTAAGTAAAGTAAGTGTGAAAAGAAATGAGAAAGCCCCATGTTAAGTCAATGCTTGATGAATAAACTGCTGAAATACGCTTTTTAATTAGTCTTCAAAAAGGTAACCGAGAGAAAACTTAGAAGCGGATATTTGCCAAAATAAAATTAACTTCCCGATGATTTAAAGAGTTGCAGAAATAGGTAAAGTGAATAGACTTGATATGGTTAATTTTAATACGTGACTACTTTAATTTTTCTCCTATAAAAAGTGAACTTCTTTTCAAATTTAACTCACCACAATCTTAACTTGTTTAATTGATGAATTCATTGCATGAAATAAAAAGTATGTTTTGTATATACAAAATAATATAATCTTCATAGCGCAAGAAAATAATGTCTTACCAACAAATTATAATAAGATTAATAAACAATAAACCCTTCTGTCCTCTAAAAGTCTCAGTGAAAAATCTGCATTTAATCAGACAATCCAACTAAAATCATTATTTCCAGTTACTCCAATAATCTAATTACCATAAACTCAATAAACTCGGTAATATATAGCTCGTGAAAGAATTTCCTACATATTTATTCATATTAATTTATTATTCGTGTAATCTTAATTACAATCAGAATTTAATGGCATATCATCGCGTGCTATACCAGTAAAATGCAAATGGTTTTATCTAAAATGTTTGCTTACGAGAAAAACAAGTTTATGCTGATGGCTGGACCTACATCGGTGAAAATAGGTCGTCGTTGGAAGAAAATCAATGCGTAATTGTAATCGCTACTGTTTTTATCATCAAATAAAAGCTTTCGCATTAACTTGGTCAAACATAGGAAATACATTTCAGGTAAATATTTCATTTGCATGCTGATGTAAGTTCTCTGTGATTGTTGCCTTTTTCCAACTGGGTCATTGTCGATTGTAATTAGAAAGAATGTGAAGGGTTTTATGAAAATTTATGAATAATTCCTACAAGGTTCTTCATTGATTGTTATGCGAAATCCTGATAAACTACACATTTGCCACATTCGCTCCTTCTTAAATTCAACTCTCTTTGTGCCTAGCATGAAAAATTTCTTTGGTTGCCCTATATTTCCAGTACCCAACAACTTTTTTGCTTCGCCATCATCAAAAAGCGATAACCTTGAATACCTCAAACTCACTCAACATATCCTTCACCTCTTTGACCACCATATTACTTCAATAAAAGTACTAACTCTGCATGTCTGCATTGACGCACTGCATGCCTCAAAATGAAAAATAACCTGCACAGAGCTGGGAACTGGCTTTGGCCCTTCGTGCACGCATGCACGCGACCAACTTGCGACGTGCAACTTGCGACGAAACAAAAGAAAACCAAATGAAAACAGGAACAGAAAAACAGGACAAGAATTGTACGCATCGCAGGTATGTATATCCAGAACGCACTTTCAAAACCGATCTTATAACAAGCAACAAGTTTTCAAAAATAATTGTGAAGGAACTAACGCTAATTCTCGATTATTGTGTCACTACCATGTGAGGGATCTAAAATCAACCAGCAGAGATGATACACAAAGCGTGAATAAAGTGAAAAGGAAACACTGACAAGTAGTCTATGAAATTTCTGTGGCCTATATTTCAGTTTTAGGTTTCATTTCGTAACTTTTAAATGACTAACCTGTTTTTTTTCCCTTCGTGTCCTTTGAATTTCCTATTTGATTTTAAAACCCAGGTGAAAAATATTAGTGATGTACACAAGCACTATCACCAACCAACTAATTGGGTCCACAAGTTTCATTGCACCTTTACAATCTACATTACAAACAACAAGTGCGTCACCTGCATCGTTATCTCTTAAATAATCACCAATGCTTCCTATATGCACACTGCGCCAAGTGAAACGTGTTTAAGCTAATTTACACTATGATAGTGACTGGATTAGGAACTAATAATGTTTTATCTCTTATCATATTCAACGTGCACCATACAAACATTCGACAAAGAATATAACCAAGTGGAATTGCAATGCAATTGAATTTTGTAGAGTTAATCATCAATTCCTATCCTTTATCAAGACTTAATTCATGTTGATGACTAAAGCACTGACGATGCTCAAATGGATTTCATTTTGTGCATTTGTCAGATTTATAAAATGTGTTATTACTTTGCTAAATAGTTTAATCTGGAAAAAAATCAGCTTATAATTTAATTTCCTCCGGCTGTTCCATGGTAAGTTACGTAATCCAGGCAATTATTTCTGTCAAGTTTACAAATAAATTTAATCTTCGCATACAACACCCTTGCTTTGCATTCGGCATATCAAATAGCAAATATTATCCAACAACAACCTGCGATTTGTTTTCCATCCACATCTCGTCCTGTTCTTGTCGTTCGACATCTGCATGTATGCTCGTAATGTATATTTAGAAGTGATTACGCCAACCGCACCTCGATCATACCTTCATGCCTTGCATAGATGCAAGCACATAAACTGGTGTTATCTCCAGCCTCCCAAGTCCATTGCTTCCACTCCAGCTTCAACACTCAAGTCGCCAGATTAAGGTAAATAACTTAAACGCAAATCTATGTAAAGTTTAACTAAGTCGAGTTGATAAAATCCTAACCCTTTGCACATCGCACTTTGTGCGATATTTTATTATATTGGAAAATGTGAGACATTTGAGATGCAGATAAAATTTACAGTTTGCTATTAATGCACAAACATGTGATGAGATTTGGTTTCACATTCTAAATTCCACGCGCACCTTCGAGAATTTGAAGCTTTTACGATGTGGTTTTTATGCAAATACATCGAGTATAGAATGTAACAATCTGATCTCCAGATTTGACACCATTCCAGAGCTTCTTAAGCCAAGGATTGAATAATACTTCTTCGTTTTGCTACTTTTGCTACTAGATTAAATTGGTTATCGTTTGTGTATTTCGCCCAGTTACTTGTCAACGAATTGCTCTAGTTAACCACCATTCTTTCTACCCACTCAACGAAACCCTCAGTTTCCATCTCCAATTTCTCACGTTTGTAATTTCATGAGTTGTGCTGAAAGGGTTCAACAACTCAAACACAGCATGCAAAGTGACTTTGCTTTTCTGATTGCACCAACATTGCGCACACCGCAGAACGAGGCTGTAACTGCGGGCATCGACCACAATGGCTTTAAATGTTCTCGGACTGCTCCACAAAGGAAAACACAAGTGTCGGTTCTCAGCTGCCAATGGTGCTAGTTTACATCTTTACATGTTTATAGAATGCACACTGGTTCTTTCTATATAAGAGCAAACACTTGAAAACAACTGCGTGCAATTCAAATACATTTGATTTCCCTCAAATTTCAATTTCTAATCCCTTAAAAAGCTCTGTACTCGCATATGGATGGACACCAAAGATGAGTATATAAGTGATCCTAAATAACTTAGACTTGGAAATGCAATGTTGAAACGCCGTTAAAAGCGGTGTTTTGAAGCATGAAGCAACTTTTCAAAATGCGTCGACTGTGTGGTCGCAAATACAAATCGCATAGCAATAAGCTCGAAACCGTTTAGTGTCGTTTCTGCTGGTTGCCAGTTATTGCTACAGGTTTTGCCCTTTTGGAGCTTTGTCTTCCGACATTTCAGACTCGGAAACATTTGAACATTCTACGCACAAGAAAGCGAAACGCTGCAATATGTAATTGTTGGTAAAAACTTGAAAAACTTTGAGCAACGCTTTGGTGTGGGTATCCTGATGTCACCTAACGGAACTCGCACAAATTGTGCTTAAAGTTTGAAGTTTATCAACTTGACCTATGAACAACAAGAAGATGCTACATCATGAAAATACCTGCTACTTTATTTCTTTATTGCCTATTGCGCAAAGTGAATTAATCCCAGCAACAAACCGAAAATTGTACTATTAAAATTACATGTCACCATGAGATTTACATATACTTTAGACACTTTAAAGTGCCCATAGATACATAATATAACTTAAATTACCGCTCAGAACGTTTACCAATCTAATGAAAATTCCATCACGAGATTTATAGCATTTTTATTCAAATTCCACGAACGGAAAACAGTATGAAACATACATTGAGCTTATTTCATTGCTGATACGCAGCCACGTTGATGTAATCAGGCTGGCATGTAACTTATCTAGGACATACCTATTTCATGCTTATTGACAGTTTCTACGCTCGTAATTATTGTGACATAATTCCACGAAGTATTTACACCCAGTTAGGCTATGTTCTTGCATCTATCTCAAAACTGCAAGCCATGACAAGAGTAAAAAGTCCAGCACAGCAAGCTAAGAGGACAATGAGCTTTTCACTTCACGTCGCAATTATTCCAATTAATTATAAGTGAACGGGCAAATAAACTGCGACTTTGATAACTTGATTGCTTCGCAAGCAATTATTTTCAATTACTCCAGTTTAACTTTAGGCTTGAACAGACACGCTAGATGCTGATGATGAGGAAGGTATCAAAATGTTATCGAAATCAATCAATTTATCTCCAGGATGTTAGTGTACCTAATTTATCAATTAAAACATCCATACATCTCACAACATAAACACTTTCAGCACAAAATGTCTATAAATGTCAATTTTACTTTAAAATTGATTTATCGCCTTCAAATAAGGTTTAAAAGTACCAAGAAAATTACCTATCCGGTTCCTGATCAAGCAAACCTCTTCTAATAATTTTTTCTTCTCAATCTTATCACAGGTACAATCATATCTCATGTTTTATGAGCCTGAAAAGACCTCAGATGCAAGTTCAACACTCACCATTCACGTCCACCCAGCCAGACATCAATAAATTTATTAACTTATTGATTTGTTTTTGTTTATTGTCGGCCGCGATTGACTCTAAAAAATACAGTGCTGTAGATTAATTCATTTATAAAGGCTTAACAAGTGCAGAAACAAGCGTACCGCAAATTCATTTCATACATTCACCTCTTTAAAATGATATATTCTGATATCCAACAGTTTAAAACACATAAAAAATAAGAAACGTTCGAATTCAAATCAATTTTCCTGCTGGTGATTTCAACGCCGGGTAACTGAAGTTGCGCATGCGTAAGTTTGATTTTCCCACTTGAGTTGAAACTTTTAAGCTGGATAAGTAGAAAAATATTAAGTTACAACACTGATATTTTGATAGTTGATTTTTTAGGATACACAAAATAAGTTGTTATGAATTATTCGTTCAACTTGGATGATTTTGAAAAATGGTAAGGAGTACTAACTAAGCACACCCACCGCGCGTAAAAACAATTTTTCAAATATTAGAAAATTAAGCCTCCCTTCATGCCAACCAACACGTTATAAGAAAAGCCAAGATCAAAGTTATCAATTTGATAAAGTAATTAATTACTTTAGGGAGAATTGAATTTTAAAGTGCAAAATGCGCAGAAAAAACAAACGCATGCATGTGCAGCTGCGTAGACTGCAGGAGAAAATTATCTAGTAATTTCCGTACAAATAAATAAATTTTTGTTAAAAGAATTTCTAAAAAGGAAAACAACGGAAGGAAACCCTGAAAAAACAAACACCTAAGTCGTATAAACGCACTGAGTACTTTCCATAAAACTAGAAGCAAAATAAAAGCATGATAACTTAGTGCTTTGCAATAAAATAAAGAGTGGTTCTTAAGATTATGAAAGCTTCCAGCCTCCTGCCCTGCACTGTCCTAATTGCCTACAGTCTGCAGGTGAACAAAACACACCCACACCATCTGCATCCAGCCTACACCATCTAAATAATATACAGGTAAATTGATGTTCGACTAAATTCTCTATCCTTAAATTCAGCGCTGATTATGCTCAACAAAAATACCAACCAAGAAAACAAATCGCAAAAGACGTTTATGGGTCCTAGTTTGTCGCTTAATTAATTTTTTCTTTTAGAGATTATTTCTCGAAGGTCCCACTATAACATGAACAAATTTAAACATAATTGCGTATTCACCGAGTTGGTTAGACATAACCAACTCACATTTCGTAGTCCTGCTGCTTTGCTTTAAGCACCAAAACAGCAGCAATTACGATACAAGAAGTGACGTGACATACCAACACAATTTTCGGCTGAAGAAAATTGAAACATACGAATAAATATATCATACCAGGATCAACCTAATGAAATATTTCAATCCCCTTTCTTCATAACCGGCTTCTACCCAATTCGGTTAATACTGTTTGCAGACATTCCCCAATCTTATACATCAATTCCCTCCGTAAATATTTCCTCAAGCTTTAACCCCAATACCTTTGTTCCCACCTCCACCTCATCTAATAAAACATCTCCGATTTTAATCCATTAAAACATTCCCCATCCATTGTATCACAGGCTGGTGCACATGATCTCGTATGAAGTTCTCCGCAAGTTCTCACATTTCACATGTCTTCGTTTTGCTACTCGTCGTTAATCGAATTAATTTGTGCGAATGCATCGCGCTGCGCGAGTGATATAGGCCGGTCGTTGATCGTTGGAAGCATCGTCGACAACTGAACCTAAACTAGGCATAAACTACAGGTAAACAAACTGCGAGCGCAGTTGAATTGAATGAGGGAATCCGAGGAATTCGCAAGAGTAGTACTTACTATGTTGCCAGTGAGTGCAGCGGAGAGTCCCGTGCGCTAATTGTGCAAATGCGACCGCAAAATCGACTGAACTACTGAACCAAGAGTGAAGGAAGCACCAAAGAGTTGGAATTATTGTAAATAATGAGAATTAAAATAAGTGGATTTCAAACACATCCAATAAAGCAAGATGGTAAGAATGAAGCAGCAAAAGGGAAATAGTAAGATAATAAGAAAATACTTTGGATTAGTTAAAAACAAAAAAAGAACCAAATGCAGTTTATTTTGTTTCAAGAAGAAAAAAATCAAACAACGTGCAGGAGAACGTCTAGAATTTCTTATACTTTTGCTAAAGTTATGTAAGATAAAACCAGAGTAATAGTTGATGATTTCATAGAAATAACAAGTTAAAACAATACAAGGTCCTATCAGAACAAACAACTTTATTGCTCTATGTTCATTACATTTTCACCTCCGTCTCTATTAAGTACTCCTCCATTACTTGATAATCTTCCAGAGTAAATATTCCAACATTCCCAACGAGGTAAAACGATCAGTCATAAACTATATCTTCAGAGAGACACATAGTTAAGCTACAAACTATAAATAAACCATAAAGTGAGCAATGCGAGGATGCAAGTCAAATATCGCCAACACTCGTATCTAAAGAGATATTTAAAAACTGAACGCAGCAATGCGACATCCAATTACAAACGCACGACATGCAGACATTCAAGGTGCGTGAAAACATGTGTGGGATGACATATCATGCATAATTGTACAAGAAGGAAAATTTTATATTATGAAAGAAAATCTGTTTTGGTTGAATACGCAAGGTTGTATGTTGTTGGGCTTTCGGTTTATCGTCAAATAATAGTTCGCCAATAGATAGCTAAATGTCTATTTGCGGCGGTTGTGAGGCACTAGCACGTTGTAATGCAGCTGTAAAACCTTGTAAACACTCCAAGTGCATTAAACAAATGAATAACGGTGCAAAAATTACTCGCATACGCCTGCAATTAGTTTTCGAGCAATGAGGTTCTCATTTCCAATTGGACTCCACCAACGAAACCAATAGTAAGATAAGTTGGTTGCTAGTGTTTGTTTGCACGCTTCAATGAGAACAATTAGCGCAATCGGAACAAATGATCAACATGCGTTGCTTGACACACAAATTACCAGCAGCCGGTATACCAATACCAGCAGCCGGTATACCAACACACTCAATCAGAACAAGACTTACCGCTAACTTCAACTGAAACCACTCCAAAAAGGTATTCATAGATTATATTATGAAATGATCTCGTTATGTTTAAAACTAATAAAATTGTCTTCAGTTCATAGAGTTAGTGGGTTAGATGTATGTTGTAATAGGTACTATGTGATGATTTGTGGGTCCTTGTGAACCTTTTATGCATGTGATTGGTGCCCCTTGACGTTTATCGCTCTTGTGGTTCAGTTAATGCTCTCGTAACGAGCAAAAATCTATCGTTGCTCAATGCATCGCCAATTTGCCATTATTCTAGAGGCTTATATGTGCTTATGCGAATTACGAAGTGCAATAATTACACTTGTACATGCGCCGAATGCAAAGCTAGGAAATATTTAGGTTCAATGCGTTTGAACTGTGTTTTTAAGGTGCGACTACAAAGCCTACAACGGAGGCAAAGATGTCAAGACAAATAGATAATAATTTCAGCAAAATATTTACCGAAATATATACAGAAATTAGTAGAAAATAGAGCATAACCGAGGCAAATCAATAATCTTTTTGAAATTTCCACTTTGTTCCAAAAATACTCCAAGGACGATCGCCATAGTCATAAAAACTCGAAAAACCTCAACTCATGTGATTTGTATAGACTCCTAAGACTTTCGCTCATCTCGAGTCCCATCTTCATCCCACATTTTATGATTTAAACCTTCTGCTGACAACTGACTGCTTCCCGGTTGGAACATCTCTCTCTAATATGATGTACCCAAGTCGCAGCAATCTCCAAAAAATCATCACAAGAAATCAACTAATTCCTTTCTCTGTAAGTTGAAAGAGCAGAAGTTAATTGCATCAACAAGAAATTAACTCAACTTGCAGTCAAAGCTTTTCCCAATGAGTCCCCTGATCGTTTATATTTTTTATTTTCCTACCTTGGAAGTTGTCTAAAACAAAATTATGGTGAAAATCCACATTAAAATACGATTAGCACTTTTTGTGCCAGTGCTGACCGAATTTTCCTGCAGATGCAGACAGGAAATTGCTGAAAATTAACCATGGAAGTTGGTAACCAACACGGTAGGTATTAAATCAATCGCAATGCGCTTCAAAACTCTTTTAACGTAAATAATTTTAACGTCTACAATAAGAAGATAAGGTGGAACGTACCTGAAACAATATAAAAAAACATCTTTGCTAAAAGATATTCACATTCCAGAAAACGTATTATTAGAAATTAAATTACAATTTCCTGCTTAGTGTCTTGTCTTGCTTCAGTACTTTAGATATTTATATATTCATCACTGGACCCATCTTGCATCTAACAAATGAGAACCTAAAACTGGTCCAGTTCTGGTTTCACTTTTAATTCCGTATGTTAATGCACCTTTTCATTTGTTTTTTTTTGCGTGAGTTTTAAATACTACGAGAAAAAAAGCTCAGGATTTTTCTATCTAATCTATCTCCAGCGCAACAGAAAATGCAGCATGTAGAATAATGGAACATCCAGAAACAATTGGACGTGAGGAAAATTAGAGAAATATAAAGTAGATCCGTACAAGACACCAAGTCAGAACAATTGCAAATTAGTAAAAATGTTAGAAATTCATCAATATTTACATGGAATTGAAGATGTATTTTGTCATTGTCCTTTAAAAAGTAGAAAAAAACAGAAAAAATGTCATCGTAAAATCCATTTCAAGCAACTCTACATCAAATCTGCATCCAGCCTCCATTGATAGATAGAAAATCAACGTCTCCACCAAATTAAAATTGATACAAGTGCCAATAAAGTAATCACTCTTATCATCATCAATTGCAATCAAGATTGCAATCATCAAAATGCACCATCTATGAAAACCCACGTAACCTACGCAATTCTTTCACCTTTGGAGCCATTTCGCAAGTTCCGTTACCAACACCGTCAATTAATTACATGCAAATTAAACAATTAACCACAAATACAACACATCACGTCGCGGACTAGCGCACTAATATCTACTCTGTAATCCGCCAAAGCCGTGAAAGCTGTGTGCTCGGTGTTCATTTATATACCGGAATGAATTTGTTACTTGTTTCATACGCCTGCATCAGAGCGTCATTAATTTGCGCATTTTAATTACGCACAGGTACAACATGACCCTGGAAAAAAGTCGAAAAAACGTTGCACTGTTTCCCATGAAAACACAATTAAGAAGTTAATTCATTATTGTGATTAATGCATCAACATACAGACTATGGACAAGACAGCCCAAACCGCAATAAACTGAATAAAATGCTCGAGTAGAAGATGAGGTTTTACATGTAAGAATTGAATTTACCATGTTCAGTAGTCAAGGCAAGAGGTTAAAACTGATCTGTAATTGTAACGCGCGGCGCAAATTAATTTAACGATGAATTAACAATTAGTACAGACCGGAAGTAATTAATTTATCTGCATGTTACACAAGTTGGGTAAGTCAAGATTACATCAAAGTAGTTGAAGTAAAGCGGAGTGAATAACATATGAATTTTATAGAGAAATAAATGAAACAACAGAATAATAACTATCTAACTAAAGCAAATACGTAATTCTTCATAGTTTAATGATTTTATAACTCCTGAACCTTTGCTTCCTCTGTTTTGTTGTTCCTTTACTGTGTACCCCTTAAAATATTCGGCTAACATTAAACAATTTAATTCTCTAAAATATTTACTATTATTGCCTTGGGAGCACTCTATTCGCCTAGCAAACCTTCCTAAATATTCCCAAACCGCAAAACTACTCGCTAAACATCACTGCAGAGCTCCATGAACATTATTTTTTCACCGTTTAATGCTGTAAATAGCAACTACATTATTTATCAGCAATAAAAAGCGTGTTTGAAGGTCGTAAAATAAATATTTCAGATTTCCCAGTTTAAAATCCAATGATATGTAAATTACTATCACATTTCATGTCCCAATATTACCATATTACAATTTTCTGTCCTTTTCCTAGATTTATGCAGTAATTTTCCACCACTTTTCCACATTAC
>JAODGC010000004.1:3625095-3678407 GCA_027574925.1 Ecitoglossa quadriceps
ACCTCTGACGCATAAATTAAAATTAACACCGCGTGCAATGTCAATGCCACGACATAGATAACCATCACTCTCATTTAAAACCTCGTACCATACAACAATTTACCTATTTTTACAACTAACATTATTCATTGTTTCTTATACACTCCCATAAATTAAGTAAACTATGCGACGGTGGCGATTGCGCCAGACATGAACACAACAACACCCTCAGTTCGATTCCTTTGCAATGCACCCTGGTGTATTAAATACAGCAGACAGAAACCAACCATTATAGGCAAGCACTGCCCTCGTGCAACATGCAACTGACCATGAGCAGGCACTAGTAGACATGAAAGTAGACAGGACAGTGATAACCACAACAAGAACACGTCACGCATAGCATTAATAAGTCCAGAGGATGACTAGACCAGCAGAAGGGCAATAGAAACGAAGGACATGAAGGAAGAAAGCAGGAAATAGAGCGTGACTGATGTTTGAAGCAGTTAAACGGATAGTTGTTGGAATGAGGGTGAGATTGCAAAAAGAAGAAAAACTTTGAGATTATTTAGGCACAGCGTAGAAGTATGTACATTGACATAAGGAATAGTTCGAAGGGTGCTCTATACAGTCATGAATTAATTTAGAACGACCCTAGTTTACTGTGCATCACCCATACTGCACAGAAAGAGACAATACACAGCCAATTAGTCTTCTCCTTGTCTAGGAACCCAGGAGACATTACAAATCACGTACTTCTGTAGACTTCAGACTGGAGACAATCAACGTGGGTAACTGAGTCCTGCACGTAGCACACGTCCCAAACATTGTGACTTGTGCCAAACAAAGCAATAGCTGAACGTGTTGTACAAAGTTACAAAAATGCAAATGTAACTACCAAACAAGTACAAGTCTACCAGATACCACCAAAGAGACTCCATAACGTTCCATGTCCCTAGACAAGTAAGGTATGATGCATTTCCAATTAGACAACATCAAACCCGTGCAAAACAAGTGGAAAACTAATTGATACCTTCTTACCTTCAACATCTATACTGTAGTCTGACGTTTGACGAATCCTGTTATACCTACTACCGTTTTTCCACTCTATGCCATTGCACTCCATACGAAATTTATTACTAACTTCCTATTCCTATTCCCATTCGGGCATGCTTCCTCATAATAAATTCGACATTGCATCATTCAGCGACTGCGAGTAGGCTTGAACAACCGCAAGGGCCCCAACTGAGAAAACTACACCCAAACATACTGTTACAAAGTCCGCCAGTTTCATTCCTATTTCCCCGGCAATCTAACATTATCCAATAGCAGACATGGTAGTCATACTGGAGTAGCTTAAAGTGTATGTGGGTTTGTAGCCTAGTATTTCATCTATGAAATCTATGTGTTTTGGTGTGATTCAAGCGTAATGCGAGAAATTGCCATGCCGTTTGCGCCGAGGCCGGAATTTTCTATTATTTATGTGAGTATGGGACGTAAGTAACGCGCGGTAGACACGCAATCTACGTCGAGGGAAGTTGATTTTCCAGCTAGCCCATGATGGTTTCTTTCATTCAGAATCAGGCGACGTATGGCGTGCGCAAATCTAACTGTAGCATAGTGCTGAACTCAATGTTGATGTATGGATTTTCAACATAAAGCACACTTAAAATAATTTCCAAAATCAAAACATAAATCATTTTCCTTCGAGGACTACAGCGAAGAAAACTTTTCCTTCTTTTCATTTATCAACATCATCACTCTTTATTTCTGCACACGGCATGGAAACAAATTAATCACAAGCAAATTACTAAGCCGCTGAAAAGGACGCAGATAAATGTTCAAAATATGTCTACATCTCTTCAGTATTCTCTCATCATATTACTTTTCATGATTACTGTAATGAAACCAAGCATTACACATTGACTAATAGATCTAAATTATTCATCAAACAAGTATTAAACTCATTGAAACTATCTAGTTAGAAATGCAATTGGAAAGTAAAAGTTTAATTTTTAACGCATTGATGGATTTCCAGTCATTTACGTCAAAATTTACCATGGAATAGTAAAAATCGTAACCCAAACATGATTTTCGTGAGTCAATCTAAAATGAAAATGTTCATCTTAGCATCGAAAGCGATCAAAATGATAATTTAATTACTGTGTAGCTGCAGGATAAATGTCGACAATCTGTGATTGCGATGCACAAACGAAAATTGCATTTGATTCAAAGCAAAGTAAAAGTCAATAAGCGCGTATTAAATGCTCATTTATGTCTTGGTCTTCGTTGAATTCATTTAATGTAAATAGATTTCATGCAAATTGCATCTTTGAACTGTCGACGATTTATCTCTATACCGATTCATTCTTCACAGAATTCTCAATGAGATTTATGCCACAAGGAATATCATTTAATGACAAACTAAGCGACAATAAAAAATCTTCACAAAATACATGATAAAATGCCTTCTAGAAAGGATGCAACTCGCACATCCTGATTAATTTCACGCCACTCGCAAAAAGGGAATGTCAGCCAGTCTGCAATGCAGACTTTCATCTGTCATGTGCACTCACTGAATAAATCCTAAGTGAACTACATGAACTGCGCTGACAAGACACGTACCTCATTTATGACTAAACGCTTAAATTGCCATGTGCACAGGCGCTGAAGAATCAAAATTAGATGAAAATCAAAACAAATCAATGAATCACCCTAATACCCAATACCTAATAACGTACAACTCCGTTAAACATCATGCTGTAATTTAAATTAATCGCCAATTGATTAATCCTAAACACGCTTCACCAACGTTCAGAGGTCTGAGACTCGTAATACGAGATCGTTAAGCAACTTTGAACTAAAAGAGCCTGCACTAGGTTGCTAATAGTCGCCATTAACATTAAAAACAGTCGGAATAAAAGATTATAACTTTAATTAATACTGTAATATTTCCAATAGTTGTTCTTGTGGAAGAAAATAAGTTAAGTCGAACTTAACCCAAGTCAAGGTAGCATTAGAAATTTTATGCTGCACATGATGGTGCAACAAAGCTAATTGACATTAATTCCCTCAAAAGATCATTCTTCATTGTTTCATGATAAAAAGTGTAAGCACGGAGTGGCAATCTGCGGAGTGACAATTGGTTCTCATAAAATGATTACTTATTACTAATTTTCATTAAAAATCACAAAATTTATACGTCGTTGACTTCTTGATGCTAAGAACATTTACGATCTAATTACAACACTAGTTAAATGATTAGGTACAAAAAGGGTTGATTGAAATTTAAGATTGGAATTTAATTAAACTGCTGTTAAAGAATTTGGCTTCAAACTGAATTAATTTTCACTCCAAAGTTGTTTGTAATAAAAACAATAACAATTGTAGATTCTGATGATATTAAACCAAGTTTACCTGACTTTAGCAATGCAAGTAAACGTCCACAACGTACAAACGCACAAAGATGAGAAAGTGACAAGTTTTCTAAGAAGAGTATTGCTGGAGCTTGCATCTCAACTCATTTCATTCAATCTGGAATTAATAGTTCTAGTTCAATGTCATGTCATCTCCTCTATTTGCCCAAGAGTCTGACATAGAAAATGTGTCCAATTCAATTCATAATTCGTTTCGTGTTTAATTTGCCAATATTCTAATATATTCCTTGAAAATATTAATATGCTGCAATTTTCCAATTTCGATGTTGATTTATAATTTGCAGTTGAGGTGAAAATGCACTTGCCCAAAGCGGAACGTGACTATAATCGATAGATTATTTTGCAATTAAACACCCACACCAATCTGTAGATTACAACGCACAAGGTATTAGAATCAACAAATAAATCGTTAATAATTTTACAACATGGATATACGAACAACAAGAATTCAAGCAACTAAAAATCATAACTGAATTTAACTCAACTTGACCTAAACGTTATTCTTCCTTACTTTGCAATAAATTTGCATTCTGGGAAAATAGCTTGAGTAAACGTTGTTGTTCTTCCTCGGACAATACCCACACTTTATTTATTATTCAATAACAAGACAAAAATCGTAGCTAACGAACAATTAGATACCACGCCAACTCAGAATTAAACGATATTTAACATAAACAAACGTGCAATGAATTTCAACTTGGCTCCTTCCGTAACATCCTGCTACATCCTCCAACACATAAACTGTAACCATACAGGCTTATTTATTAACCACTCTTAATTCAGAACCTCTTTGCAATAGACATTCCGCTGTTGTATCTGCACTGTGTGACTTTTTCCATCCACTTCTAATTCCTTGGGTCAGTATAAATTATGCTACTCTCAAACCAAGGCGTGATTCCGCATACTTTACGTCTGCAAAGCTTATAAATATTAATAGCTAATTACGCACGACTGGACTACTATCTTGAGTACTTCCTCCAACACTCAACTTGTTTTCAGTGTATGCAAAAGACTTGTATGTTCTTTTCCCCGTTAAGAAAACCATTGATTTCACAACCTGAAGAATTCATTAAGCAGATCACGTCCGACTGCTGTGATCAATGATTCAAAACTGTTTATAATTCCAGCAGAGGTCAATCTGCTGATCTGTTTAATCCTCTTATATAATTTTTAATAACACTGCACAGCGTACAACTAAATATAGAGACGACCGTGACTGCCCAAGTGTGGAGTTCGATGAATTTCAATTACTTGGGTCACAATGGGCATGCCTTGAGTTGATCTTATGTAGACTATAATCTGGAATCGACTCACAATGTAATGCAACTGTATCCAAGCGTTTGAGAGTAACTTTTATCGATTGATTGTTACAACAACTTTCAATTTCACCATTGGTTTTTCAAAGTCTCAGGACTGAAAGCCTCAAGCAGAAGAAAGAATTCAAGAAGTTCTATTTAATATGCTACAGTTTGAAGCTTCACTTGAAGTTTTTATATTTAAACTATGAAGTTAAAGTACAATGAAACTAACTGGATGTAGATCATCTGGAGTGGAGGAAAAGTGGAAGACATTGAAATTTTTGGTCCGACACCATGATATAATTAACAATCGCAATGGCGTTGAATATGGTCTTACCATCTGCTCTCTGACTGCAGATTACACATACCTCAAGGTGCCGGATTTTTACTTTCTTTCGCCTGACAAGAGTTATAACACGAGCGAGATGAACCAAAAAGAAATTATGTTATATAATTCAACTCAACAAACAATAAAAAACACTTCTTGAATGCAATGGGGGCAAAGCAGGTTTTATATACATTCCATACCACCCGTGACCACCTTGGCACTTGGCAACTTTAAGAGTCGGCAGATCACGAGTTCGAATCCTACTAACACCTCCGTTGGGAACATTGTGGTTAAAATCGAACTGAAAGGTTTGCATCCTCCCTTCCAGAGCACTCACAATCATACACCACAAAATCCTACGCCCAGCATATGGGTACAAAAGTAATTAGTATAATGGTAGTGGTGATACAAGTTACTATGCCCTAAAAGTTTGTATGTTTCTATTTCACAAATTATATGCCTATCTGTATCTTATTACTGTGAAAAGAAGTGTTGTATTGGTTCGCCTGAAAGCTAAGAGTTTTTATTAAAAATTGTATAGTAAAACCACTGTACTAGTGTTTTATTACATTAGAGATCAGTGGATCTATCGAATGGTATATGAAAAGACATGGAATTCTTCTCGAAGAGAGTAACTTGCAGTAGATGTTGTTCGTTCGGTGGCTGAGTGTCGACTGTCATACAGCTTCCAGGATTCGTAGCCATTAGACGTCGGTGCTTTGTGGCGCTCGTGTCAGAAGCGCGAAGGTCGCGTGTTATCGCGTGACCTCGTGAATTTCTCAAATTATCACCTGCGACGACTGCGACACTATCGCAAATGCTTCATACTAAACGTAAATTAAATACACACAGCTAATAAACTTAAACCCGAATTGTGCTGAGTAAAATGCTTCATTACTTATTTCCAGTATAGACAACACTACTCGATAATAGTTGTCGCTGTGCAACCAGTAGAATAATTTATATGCCAACTATAAATAACTTGTAATAAGCAAAGTACATCCGCAAATTTTAACCTAAAAAGCGACACATTTAATAACTTAATTTAACGATTGAAACGTAACATTATAATCAATAAACAACTAAGAATGTAACCTTATATCGCAATGTTAATGACATATCAGCCTTCATTACTGCGCAGAGAGATAAAATATTTCCTTATGTTTCAATACATTGTCGCTTGTAGTTTCGCCCCTACAAATTAAAACCAAGAGGAAAAGCCATAAAATTTACTTTTGTCAAGACAGCTGAAAACAAGTGACTTTTCAATGAATATATTTATTAATTATTCATGAATTCCGCGATTAAGATGGCAAATGCGTGCAGTGCAACAAATAAAAATGTATGCAAAAGTTTAATGATAAGCAAATGCTGTAAACACGTTAAAGTGTTACTTAGGAGGAAGCGTCACATGACATAAGGTCACTTATACAGTCTTAATAACCACAATGTTATTTATAACCATTAATTAAATTTACAACGTTACAACTGTTTGCGCAAGGAATTCCTATAATTCACGCCCTTGTGCTTGCGGAATAAGCGAAAACAGCACTTATTTTATGTAATACATTAGAAATTGGCAAAAAATAAAGTGTTTCAATTATACTAAAACTGTAACTCATTTAACTCAATGTACCTTGAATAATTCGTGTTATGTTGTGCATAAAATCTTGATCATTTTTTCACTTGTAAAGCCTGATGATGAGTAAGACTTCCTGTCGCATACTTCGCATGCGATTCACAGCAAATTCACAACCGCAACACACTTTTATTGCCCTCGACGGCGTGCAAAGTGTGTAATGTGCACTCAACACAACTCTACTATGCAATGCAAACAGTTGTAGGGTTTTAATGAATGATAGCGTTGAGAAGTCTTCCTTCTTTATTCCCTTAATGACTTCACTCTCCTTTTTAGTGATGTAACAAGACGAAATTGTTTGGAGGTGAGAGATGATCATCAGAAAAATGAGCAGGACATCAAAAACTTCCAATAAAATAAAGCATGGAGTGCAAAGCAGTTCAAAGTCCAAAGTAAACCGGGTTCCAAAAACAAGTGGAAACAATTGCAACGGTACCATCAACTACATCTTATTGGTTATGTTCCAGTACTCCAAACTAACCAACTATTTGATTGACCATCTAATGCTTACATTGCACTCGTTGTACACGGTGTATTAAATGCCCGAGTCCAATTGCTCAAGGTTTACTCACCGTTGTTGTGCTCGGTGGCGTTCGTTAGTGCACCACTGTAACGCGCGTTGTTCTACTCCTGCCAGTATACTGTTTCCGTTGTTGTCCCTGCTGCCGGACGTTTGTTACAGGTGTATTGTTTGCTCCTCGCACCACGGAACTCACGGGATGCCGTGTGTTTCCTGCATCCCGCAGGAGAGCACACCGTTTACACCTGGCATACCAGCAATCCACCGACTAACGGAGATCCACGCACTCACTCCGCGCACAGACCAGACCGCGCGCCGATTCTGACTGGTCCGCACAACACAACTGTTGGCCACGGTGTGAGGAAACAACTCCTGCTGGTATCGGATGCGGTAAGTAGACCGGAGTTTGAAATTGACAGCAAATATAGGCAACTATAAAAACATCACAAACTAAAATTAATAACTATCCGAACCTTAAAAGTGACCAAATTTAATTAAATAAGTTGAGAATTCAATATAAACAATTGTAATTCATATAGGTTCCCAAAACAGTATACTATTACCCTCAAAAAGTAACATAATAGTGCATTTGCCTTCCATTTTTTAAATGTTACGTGAATCCAGCTATATATAATCAGAAATTAATAATATCCTCTTTTGTAAACTTTATGCATAAAATCTATACATTTCATATCAACTTTGAATTCTGAAAGACACAATTCCTCCATTTTAACTTGCCCCAATTCAAGATTTCAGTCTTCTTGTGACGAAAATTCATCACTTGCAACATATTCATCACCATCATACCCAAATACCTCTTCATTTTGACTCCTTTGCCTTGCCGTTGAAGAAATAGATGCCAGCAACGACGTTTCCATAGGCTTAAACAAAAAAAAAACAAAAATTTCTTTCAATTCTTTTGCAAGGCAATAACATAATACTTACTCTTTCTGCACTTGTAGAATTTATATTTTCATCTTGCAAAACATTAAATCTTAAAGGTGGTACACATGATGGTATTGGAGGCGGTGGCGGTACTTCTCCATCAAGTATTACAAATTTAGGAAGTGCACAATACGAAGTCGCTGCCGATTGTTCAGAAGAACAATTCGTTGATTTGGCCGACAAAACTGGTTCGGATTGTCCTCCTGACACTTGCAAAGTTTCCGGTCGTTCCTTTGCGTAACATATGTATTAATAGTAACGTTAAGAGTATAAATGTATAACAAATTACCTGTACAATTAAGTCACCAGCCGGAGTTCTCAAAATCTTTATTCTTCTCACATCTTTCATCTTGTTACGGAGCTCTTGCAGCATGAGATTCTGTACAACAGCTGATTTACTTGCTTCTTCATGGTAATGTTCGGGAGGAATGCGTTTGCGTTCAAATTCCATATCTGAGTCTGCAAAAAATCATTAGCAGTTCCTTAATTTGCATAATAATTATTAACAAATTATACCATGCGGTGAATATCCGAATTCTTCATCATCACTCCCAATTTCTGCTTCTCTGCTATTGACAAACACACTATTTACGTCATCCATTTTTGCAAATCTACTATTAGTATCGCTCTCTCCTTGCACTTTATCATCAGCATTCTGTAATCTTTTCTCGAACATCATCCAATTCCGGACTAGTAACGTACATTCTTCCAAATTATCTAACATTTCTTCCAAGAAAATATATCTTGTCTTCGCATTTTGGGTTTGTATATTGTCAGTGATGTCATATACAATTCTAATTCTATTCTTACAATCTTCCAGTAATTGATTGTATTGTAAAAGCATCTGATCCGGGCTTTTCTGAGGTTTAACAAGTGTATTATACTTATGAAATATGTATTTTGTTTGATTTTCTATCTCAACCTGAATCTTTGTAAATGAAGCCTTTGTCAATGATGCTGAATCTAGTAATGTATTGAATACTGTTGCAAAGTCTTCGTTTAACTTCCACATTGCCGATTCCAGTGAAAATACAGTTGATGACATTAAATTTGAAGACAACAGTATGAAAAATTCACTTAGTTTCTCAATATATATAGTTAATTCTTCTATACTACCATTCTCTGGACATCTATCCAAACTCCAATTAGCAATATAACTGTAATATCCCTCACTGAATGTTGCCTGAATAATAATTTGCGCCTGCAGATTTTTACATAAATGTTCTAATTCTTGTCCTATTTTGGATGCAAGTTTTTGTTCTTCCTGTTGAATGGCAGTATATGCATTACTCTCAGTTTTATTTCTACAAAACAACCACAATTAGTAGCCCAGATACTTGCTGCTTGCCACCAACAAAATAATACTCACTGTAATTCTTGTAATGTACTTATCCTTTTATTAAATTGTTTAATAACTTTACTATTTAATGCTGCTTGATCTTCCAATGCATGAACAAACTCTGATATTTGCTTGAACTTCCAATATCTCTTCCATGTGTATTTTATCCTATCAATAACTTCACAACTCAATGGCAATAAAGGTAGTAAGGCATATATTGCATGGCTTTGTCTGTTATATTTTGAAATTGCGAAAACACCAAGCGTGGCTGCAGAAGCCACAGCAGTATTCATGAATAATCGATATTTACTGATGACATGAGGTAGGAATATAATTGGACTCTCCTCCAAACAATAAAAGTCTTCATCCAAAATAACTTTAGATCCTAGTATTGAGTTCTTAGTGTATTGTACAATCTAAAACTTTCTTGAAGTAATACTTAGAATGCAAATATAAAACAGAACCTACATCTTGTTTTAGAAGTGTGGCAAGGGAAATTTTTCGTTTTTTCTGCATAAGATGTCTTATATCGTCCTCAACCGGCATATTTCAGTTCTTTTTAACGGCTTTTCTTGTATATTTATAAACGCTTGTAAACATGAGTAAATTATAGGTTGAACGTAAAATCCAGTTATTTGCGTGCCTGGTACACAAGTTGCCTATAGTTGTATTTCCGAAGATACTTTTCAAAATAGTTTTCAGTAATGCAGCGTGAAGCAGAAACGGAATCCATATCAATATTTTCAGTCTCGTAAAGTATTTATTTGTCACATATTAAAAATATTTCTACTATAAAATCTTCAAAAAACGGGTAAAAGTTACAAATTAAAGCGTAGATTAAACAATTGTGCGTCATATACACAGTATGCTCACACCAACGTCGCATTATTATTATCCGACTGATGTTCGTGCTTTTGATACCACGCATTCATTTCAGCAGAAAAATTATCGGCGACATGTGGTGATAATGGATTATTATCAAAACTATTATTAGATAAATTACCCACGCTCGATGTGCTGCCTACCAACATGTTTACGTTCACATCTGAAGTGCGATTTGACCTGCGAACACTACTTTTAATACAAAAGTAATTAACAAAAAAAAAAACAAATTAAATCTTACGTCGATACTTGCGGCAAGTTCCTAAACCCACTCCCCGTCGACACAATCGACTGTCGATTGCTGCCAGTCGACGATGATGGTGATTGTGCAGAAGGCGACTCCTCCGCCTTCTTCTTGTACTTTATGGAATACTTATAAAAATCTGACATTTCGAAAGGTTTCACCTCCTCGTGATAAGGCTTCCATTGAGCTTGTTGTACAACAGTGCAATTTTTTGGCATATTATTGTTGAAAATCTCGCGGTGCTCATGCTGAATACGTGGTGAGGGATTAGACTCTGCAGGGATTTCTTTGGGAGTTGATGGAGAGTGCAATGAAGAAGGAGGGAGTTGGGGCGAGTGGTGATTAACAGGAAGTTGGGGAGAGTGGTGATTAACAGGAAGTTGGGGAGAGTGGTGATTAACAGGAAGTTGGGGAGAGTGGTGATTAACAGGAAGTTGGGGAGAGTGATGATTGCCTGCTATTTGAGGAGGATGATGATCTATTGGGATTTGTGATGAGTGAACTCTGGCCTGAGAAAGTTGTGGCGAGTGTTGCTGCTGGAAATGATGCACGATGGATACAGGTGTAGTTGGAGATTGGGGATAATCTACATACTTATCTTCGGGAGCAATAGAGGGAGCAATTGAATGAGAGTGGGAAAGTGCGCGAGTCCTCATTGGAGGTAAAAATGGTGTAGGAGTTACTACTTGAGGACATGGCGGACCATCCAAAGAAGTTTCATACCTTAGAAATGACAAACATTAGGAAACAAACACCTGATATTGCTTTTGTATAGTATTGCAAAGCTCGTAAGAAAACGTACCATTCCTTTTGTTTGTTCTTCCTGAGAGTATCACAATTGATATTCTCACTCCCACAAGAAGAATCATCACTCTGACAATTTCCATCCAATATCCCAACGCCAACACTCCCTAAACTTTGCGTTCGTACCAATTGCCTTGCCTCATGTCTTCTGGCAGCGATAGCTTGACTTTTAGTCGGCAATGTTCTCGTTGCTTCTTGATAAGAAGGCACAGACATTTTTTGATCAACACTCGCACTAATAGCTGCCTTTTTCTGCAGCCTTTTGTTTTTTCTCCGGTCTAAACTCCCAAATCGCTTGTCCTTGATCGAATCGCTGCATGAATTGTTACACCAAAACTCGCCATTCTCCGATTGTTTCCAGTATCCTCCCAGGCCAGTACCACTGGATGTTGCCGCCCCACCGGAAGTCATCACGTTCTCATACTGTTGATGAGGCTGGAGTTGTAAGGGGTTATTGGGAGGTACACGTGCATCGTAATAATGCCTTTGTTGCAAATGCTGAGTATGTTGCACAGGATAGTATTTCATACTAGCCGATACAGTGGAAACGGAAGTCGATGTTCCCGGACTATGATTGTGCGTTGAGCGAATGGTATGTGTGTATCCCTGGTTGAACAAGTGCATTTGAGGGGAACGTCGCGATGCGTGTGGAAGTGTGCGACTTATACCTTGAGCGGGATAAGAGCGGAAGTTGCCTTCGCTTACGGCAACATCTAACGTTTCCTGCCTGAAGCAACGTATTAATCAAGAGCCAAGCAAATAAAAACTACATTAATTGACTTACTTATCCTCATATTGCTTATACCCATCCAAACTCAACTTATAAAACGTTGATTCCAACTTAACTCCAGGATATCCAACACTTTGCATTTGTTGCTGCTGTTGCATCTGCATCGCATCATGTCCATCTGGTACAAGATACACGTACCTCTGCGAGGCGGGCCTGGACTTAACATGGACACTCTGCCCACTTTGTGAGCTATGTGAACTATGTGTACTTGTACTATGTGCATGCATACTGTGTGTACTTTGGTATTGCAGTGATCTCAAACTATGCCTGAAAGGTTTTGCAAAAGGGTCTGCAGACATATTTAAATTCATAGATACTGAATCCCCTAACTCCTTCTCTGGTCGTGGCTTTTTTTTGTGCTTCTGTTGATTAAATGTCTGTGATGCAGATATCTTCAAATCATGCAGTTTATTCTCCAATGCCTTGTGTTTAGCCATATGTGTTTCATAATCCTGTAGATGTGCCTTTTTAGCAGTTTTATTAGATGTGCTCTCATTAGCCAGTCCAAGAGCAGCTTGTGCCATATTTGCCAACATATGCATCTCCATCTCCAGCACCGAGATCTCCTCCTCATTGTTGAGGTTGTTGAGAAGGTTTTTGTTGAGTTGGTAGGATGTGCCAACTCTTCTTCGAAATGTAGGTGCAACTTCACCTTGTTCCAATGGATATTCAATTGGTAATTGTCCAGTTAATTCAGCTTCCTACAAATAAACACAAATTAAACCACCTAAAAATAGCCGAATTAAACTAAAAGTATGCATACATCAAGACAAAGTTTTCGTAATTCTTTATGATGTTTATCTAGCTTGTCCTGAATTTGTTTCTTCCTCTCTTGCAGTGAAGCAATTTTCGACGAGTCGGCCGTGCTCGCACCCATTTTGATGGCTTTACTTTGAGTTTTATCAATGAAATCCTCTAACAATGATAAGGACATTGATTAGATTGTAATTATGATATTTACTTACAATGTTTTTCTAGTTGTTCCTATGAATCACAAGAAGTACAAGAATCATCATGCACAAGAAACTCACCCATTTTTACACGTAAATGCTGTAAAATATAACGTGTAAAAACATCGTTGCCATGTTACGCAAATCATAAGTAGTGCTGAACACAAATGGCAATTAGTAAAATTAATGTACGGAAAATGAAAACATAAATAACGGGCACACGGGACACACAATTAGTGGACTACATCGGGCTAGTTTTGCGACGGTGAATGACAGTTGATGTTTGTTGTCTTCACAAAGGTGTTGGTGAACTTAGTACATTCCAGATCCACATAAAGGCGCTGACGGCGCTGACAAAAAAACAAGCAAAAAGCAAAAGTTACTAAACTGCAAGCATGAATTCAGGATAAACAATTCACCGCAAATACATTTTTAAAGTGATATAATTTATAGTAATATCAATGCATCTCTGCTCCAATAAAAATTGACTGTTTTATTGTTAATTGCTCCATTTCAAAATTGCCAGTAATAAATAATGATAAACGCGGAATGCATAAAATAACTTATGATGCTTAATAAATTATTTAAGTATTTGCAAAACGTATGAAACAGTACGCTACCCACACATACGTAATCGCTCACAGAACTGTGTAAAATAATTGCACATACGCAACGCAACTGAAATAAAACTAACACGTTGCGTGTTACTTAAAAGTTCGCTTGTAAAACAACGAATAGAAACAGCATCTGTCGGAAATCGGAAATTCATGAAATACAGCCCAAATTTAGAAATTTCTACAAGGATCACAGCAAATGATTCAAAACCAAGCGAAATCAAATGTCGATCATCTAAATCTATAAAAGTGCATTATTAATCAACGGAGTCATCGCTAGTAGGTTGCAAATGTTGCAAGATGGTGTAATTCGTGTTTTAATTGCATTATAACATAATCACACGTATCTATGACGCAGTCCAGTATTGCTTCGAGTATAATTGTGTAAACGTAAGTAAAATAGGTTTCTCAACACACCAACTGGTATCGTAGATCATAGTATGAAAACAAATACAATTCGTATCCACATCTTGGAAAACCAACAGACCGCATGTTACAATCTTTAAATATGTTCCATAACATAATCGGACTATGTATAAATATGTACAGTATGTACACTATTTACACGTACATCGTCCTCTCGCAAAGTTCCTCAATTTGTTCCTGGGTCAATCCAATAAATGATGCAGCGGATTGTTTTCGTGTCTTGTGTAAATTAGTAAATTGACTGTTTTCCATTTGTTTGCGCTTACTTTTTTCGAGCTTAGACGTTATTTTTGATTAATCTACTCATATCCTGACCATCACTTGCATAATAGCAAATTATTATATTTCTGTACACTGTACAATTAGATATTCAAAAATACTAAAGCACTATTACGACTACCACTATTTCTTCGAATCCATTCCTTTTAGAATATCGCCCAGCACGTCAATCGAGCCCGAAAGCCGCGGTTTCTTGATTTTTTGCGCAGGTTTCTTCTCGGCTGAGAGCGGCACACTTGGAGCATCTGCGGCATTCGAAGGAGGTGCATCCCAAGATACTGAAGGTGTACTAGAACAACTAGAGCTAACTAAATTAGAAGCTGTAGTTTCCGTTGGAGCTGTTACAGTTGAAGTGGACAGCGTTGGTGTTAAACTTGATGGTGCAAATGTTGTTGATGGTGAAGATGTTGATATTGACGTAGATGAGGAAGTTACTGTTGATGCAGATGTTTCCTTTTCCTCCTTTTTTTTCTCACGCTCTTTTTCTTTCTCTCGCTGTCTCTCCCGGTCCCTATCTTTGTCCTTATACTTGTGCTTGTGTGATGAAGAACTTGAAGAACTCTTATACTCCGAGTGTTTTCTATCGCTCCTTGATTTGTCGCGATCCCGATCTTTATCACGTTCTCGCTCTTTGTCTCTATCTCTATCCCGGTCCCTGTCTCGATCTCGGTCCTTATCCCGATCGTGATGTTTATGTTTATAATGTCTGCTGCTGTTACTACTCTTATCCTTATCCCTAGACTCTTTCTCCTTATCCTTATCTCGATATTTATCACGATGCCGACACTTGTCTTTGTCACCATCTCGTTTTTCTTTATGTTTATCATTACAATTCCTGTGTTCATCCTTGCTTCGTCTGTCGTCTTTACTTTTTGAGTCCTTTTCTTTAGAGTCCTTATCTTTGTCCCTTTCCCTATCTTTATCCTTCTTGTCCTTGTTCCGCTCTTTATCTTTCTCTTCCTTCTTGATATCATTGTGCGTTGATTCTTCATCTTTCGAGTCCTTGCTTTCTTTTGGCTTATTGGTAATAGAATTACTTGACTTCTTTTGCTTCTTGTCGTAGTTCTCATCATAGTCCTTGTCTTTTGATTTTATTCTGTGAAGTTTTCTCGGCTTATCTGACTTCTCTTTGTGCTTCTTGTCGGGAATGGGAGACTCCGGTTTTGGCGGTTCTTCTACCGTTTCTTCTTCATCTTTGTAATATTGGGCAAGTCTAACGTGCCATGCTGAGGAAAAAAAATGATTAAAAGATTCCACCAAAGCAGTAAATGATTTATGAGAAAACTTACCAACGCTTGTTACAGCAGTGACGGTCCTAAACTGGTGAATAATATTGCGAGGCAAAAAGTAAATATCATTGTCATAGAGATTAATACGAGCATATTTGATGCCATCTCGTCGAAGTTGATTAAGTTTAGCATCTTCTATCCACGTTACACACTAAAAAAAAAGAACAAGTATATGTATTTCATGCAAACATTTCCTTTCAGATTTAGAAAAGTACCTGGGAAATAGGAGGTTCGTGTAAATCAAGTTGCAACTTTTCACTCAACGTGTCAAAATCTTTGGCGTCAAATGCAACCACATCTTTGGTGATTCGATTGATAGGTCCTTCCTTCCGACCTCCATGTATCGCCTTCAAAATACCAACAGCGGCGGTCGTTTTGCGGTCTAAACCGTGTCCAACATGATCAGCATGTGCTTTCGTTCTATCTTCGAACATATGTTCCCGCGCTTCGGACAATCGAGGTAAATACTGAAGATTTCTTAATTCATTTATGCCAGTCCTAAAAAAAGACATTAACAAATTGTTGGATCACAACTCACACAATGTTTTAAAAAGGTTTAGTGACTAAGATTGACTTTGAAAACCAGTCTAACAATAAGTCACAGTAAAATATAAAACAAGTAACATGATACCTTCGTCTTTTAAGTGGTGAACGTCCATCCATCGTCGGTACTAGCTGCTCTCCAGGTCTACACCATAAAATAGGCCCATCATTCGACTCTTCTCGATTCATGTGTACCACACTCAGCTCTCCCCATGGCATTGTCATATCCAGGAAAGGATTCTCTTCTAGTAAATCCAGCAAATCCGGAAAATACCCACCAACTTCTTCGTGTGCAGTACCAACCAAACTTATTTGATGCAAAGGACCATAACGCACAGTCCCCATGTCATAGTTCTTGCTGACATTTTCATTATAAGCTGACAACGTAGTAGTTTCGAGATCAGATGTCCGGTTAAGAAGACCATTCTTGACTGTTAAGGTCGGATAAGTATCAGCCATGTATTCAAGAAGGTCTGGAAGATTCGACGCTGAACCGTGCACGATGGCCATGACGTACAAAGCGCGTTCTTTCTCATCTTCAGCGAAGGCAACTTGGAAGAACTCTGCGGCCAGCTCACGAGTCTCGGCTTCATTTAAATGTTTGATTTCCTCTTGGTACATATGGAGAACTAATGCTCCACCATTTGTATGTTGTTCAACATGGTAATATTTACGATATCTTAACATCATCTGCCGGATATCACGAATTAAAAATGTACTATAACATAGATATCATATACTTACATTGGATGGTGGGTAGCTATAATTCCCATTTGACAATAAAACTGGTTTCGGCATGACAATACTGTGTTCATCCAGATTTGCAGTATTAAACTTCTCTTCCTTCACTTCTCCAAGTGGTGGAACAACAAAACTCCCGTTCTTAGTAACTTCACGATCCAAATTTGAACTTCTTGACCTCTTTCTGCTCCTATTTTTACCTCCAGATAATCTCCTTGGGGAAGTAGACACCTTTTTACATGTGCTTAGGAACATGTCACTATCACCTGATTTCCCAAGTGAATCGTTGGAATTAAGACACTGTTTTTGAGGGCTGTAGTCAGCCGACCGTGGCCGCTTTACTTGACTAGACGCAAACCGCTGAATCGGCTCTTCAGTGCGTGCGCGTTTTCGCGGCGACAAATGACCATTGCTTTCATTGCTTACCACAAATTGATCCTCACTTGTTAAGGATAATTTTAGTTCTCTTTTCTCATTTAATGGACTATCTACACCATTCTGCACACACTCTTTATCACTCTCTGTCTCGAGCTTAATGTTGTTGTTTAGATTATCACTGGGGGATGATGCATTGGGTTCAATTGCTGTGATGGGTGTACTTGGAGAGTAGCCTGGTGAACCATGGCTAATGGATCCATTTGTGTGAACATGCTCTTGTTTAATAGTTATCTCTGCAAACAGTTGAATATTGTAACATGAGTAACATGAAAACAAATTATGTAAACTATGCAAAGTGGGGGTTGTATATTAAGCATCTCAAGTTGCAAGAATTGTTAGTGAATATAGTTTTAGACACCTACCGTTAGTCGGATTGTGGGTAGCGTGTCCGTCGGCATCTTCAACATCAGGCTCACTTTCGCGATGTATGGCGCCGTTTGTCAAACTCTCTTCAGAATGACTCCATCGTCGCTCTTCGGGGGACGATGAGCACGACAAGGCATTACTGGATGCCATCCTCGACGCAAAACCGTCGTCGGACGCCTGCCGTTTGGGGCTTTCCTGCTGCTGCATAGACGCCATTGCGTCCCGGCCAAACACAAGCGAAGCTTGTCTCTCGCACGACGCTGGTTGCTGTCCAATTCCGCGCGTCACAACCTGGAGGACTGCATCGTCGACGACGACGTGCAGTTCACACCGCAACGCTTGCTGGTTTTTGCGAAAGTTACACCACTTGGACGAATGTGGAAAACGCGCGCCTCAAAACAGCAACACAACACCACTTGCCGCCATATTTCTACCGGAGGCACGGACGCACGCGAGCGCGGCGCGATGCTACATCGCATATTCTTGGCGCATCGTGAAATGTAGACAAACAATGTTCCATTTTGATAGCAAAAGCCAAGAAAACCTATCGGCAGCACTACAAAATGTACAATTGTTTATATCTTGTGTGCAAGTATAATTAAAATTATTTGTTTTTGATCAGAAAGCATCGGCGTGGAGTTGATCACGTACGCCAACTACACCGCGCCAGGTTTGAAATTTGACAGAAGTGTCTGTTACAACCATTCACTGTAATGCCCTAATGGCTGTGTAATCCTGTTGGATCAGTTTAAAGCATGACGTAAATGATATTTTATCTCGTACTTGTCGAGGACATGTTCATTTTCCTATAAAACCTTTGCAATAAAACAAAACGATTCAACTAGACTATTATTAAGTAATAATAAGAAGCACTTCAACAAAATTCAATCACTACGATTAAAAACAAACAGAAAAAGGATTAAAATACTAGTTTGTACAAGCTACGAATCAAACAGTCGACTCTTGCAGAGTTGCAAGCAGAACGAGTAAACGATAAACGCCACAAAACTAAATTCAGTGCGATCCAAATGATGCAATACTAAAGTATAAATGCGACTTACGAATACAAACTACATTCAACCGAGAAAAGCGTGTACAACCTTAATGTCAACATGCAGATTAAAGTCCGCCACAGATTAAAAGAAACACTCATTTATTAGTGCTTAATATTTGATTGGGTTGCATGTTCTAAATGTCAATGGTTTTAACATTTTACTCAATTTAAGTCTACGATCTTATCAAATTCATGGTTACTGGGCTGCGCGTCAAGTTCGGGAGTTCCTTGCCATTTATTTGCTTCACAGGGTACACATTTGCTTAAGTCTAGTGAGACCTTTTAAGGAAACCGTGGTCGGGGACTAACCGGACGGAGGCCTTGACATCCTCCAAAGTCGTTGTCGCTTTACACTCGAAACTTAGACTTTACAACACGCGCCAAAAGACAAATATTGCAAGAGATTGCAACAGTTTAACATTAATGAACTTATCGTTTAATGCATGTTAAAATGTTAAGAAGTCCGCCAATCGTTTCTTCATCGTCGAGTTGCGGAGGCTCGGCTTTCTCTTCGTCGTCTCCAAATATTTTTTGCTTCATCTTCCATGACTTATTAAAGTTATTCGCGTGTTTGATGGTGATTTATTTGTACCTGATGTGCGAGGTGAGCGTAACACGCACGGAACTGAATGCATCGAACAAACGATTAATATCTAATTAAATGTTGGCATTATTTACACACATCTTGTAATAGTTTTAATAGTTAATTACATTATCAAAATGCTAATAATGTAAGCATATATTGTTTCGTGTTCCAAGTGTCGCGCCGCACTGCCGTATCTGATTAATTTACAATCACCTGGAACAGGCGCAATTGGAAATCAACTATGGGAACCGGTCGCGTGGCCGTCCCACTCAGGAGAGCGCATGAAATAACACTGGCGATGCACATAAAGTTCATGCGCGCGCCGCGTTTATGTGAACGTCGAATGAAAAAATAAACTCTGCACTCACCGGTAAAATAAAAACGTAATGAGGCGTAAAGATGATGAGAAAACAAAAAATATGAGTTAATAATAATCCTATTTATAATAATAGTTTCAACAATCGCCGCTATTTATGAACATGAACATTTCATAGTAAATTATTTGTACCAATTAATTTTCATGTAGATTTCTTTCTCGTTTCCGCTTGTTTGCAATGACTGAGCGTACACACGAAGGTGTACGCCGCAAGATTAGATTCGATCAAAATTCGATCATGTTGTGCTTTGCTTTCGTGGTGAAAACATGTCCCAACGTACGTGATACTTTCCGAAGAGAGACTTGATTAGATTTGAAACCGTGCTGCACGAGTACTGTCAGCGAACGTATGTCTTTCTATGGGTTAGGGTTTAATGCGTGGTGGTAGCTGGTGGTGTGGCCGTGATGAGAAGGTGATAGCTGTGTGGATGCGTTTGTTGTGTATGTCCGTCGTCTGCGCCGTGGTGGTCTGCTGTCCGAGATGGTCTGAATGGAGTTGTTGATGTTGCTGCTTTGTGGTGAATCTGCGCCGCGGTCGGGGCAATCCCGGCAAAGCGGGAGGGCGCTTAACCGAGCGACGGGAAAGCGCGTTCGTCGTCGACTTTCGGTGCGTTGCGCGTGTGGTAATCGTCACGACCGCCCATGTCACGCTGAGGAAGTTGAAGCAAGTGATATATTAACAATCTGTACACCCATGACAATCCTAAAAAAACTACAATACTTTTGATAAAAACCGTACCTGGTTATCATCACGGAAACGATTTCCTCCCTTATCGCCAGTTCCGCGACCATCACGTCCACGTCCTCCACGCCCAGCGCCGCGTGTGCCGCGTCCACGTCCTCCTGTGCCTCGTCTGTTTGAGTCGTTGAAGTGGAAATCAATGCCAAGTACATGCTTCTGTCTGCCAACACGTTGCGGATACTCCGCACTTTCATATTCTTCATCCTCAGATTCCTAGAGAAATTGAAACAAATAGCAGGGAAAAAAAACAATCTAACCAAAGTGCAACCTAGCCAAACTACCTCTTCATCACCAGACTTCTTCTTGTTCAATTCATACATCTTTTTCCATTGCGTTTGATCCTCACCCTCACCAGCTTGACGAAGATTATAAGTCGGCTTTTGGCGTCCAGCGCGTTGGGCCTTCCATTCGTCGAGCGTCAGTTCCTTTGGTTCCTCTTCAACAGGCGCGGGTTCGGCTTCAGGTTCAGCTCCTTCCCTACACGCCAACCCACACATCACAAAGTTTATTAAAGTTAAACACCAAAAATTGTTAACTATACTTTGATTCAATTGTAGTATTCGCAGCATCGGCCTTCTCTCCACCTTCATTCCAGACTGGGTCGACATCGTTGATCTTGGTAAGATCGGCTTCCCTACAATAACACATCCCAAATTAAATCCCAGTGCAATTAGACTCCCAAACACATGCACTTACTCAATGACATCCTTGTGAGATCCCCAATTATGAGCGCCAGCACCGTCTCTTTTGTCAATTGGTTTCACTCCTCTGTAACCATGCCTGCTTTCAGTAATCGCGACAAGGCAAAATCACCCAAAAGATCCAATTAGTTCCCACAATACAGCTGACATACATTAGACAAGAAACATGACATTCAGAGAGCCCAAAAACAATGTTAACCAATAAATAAACAATGAGAAACGATTATCATATCGCATGATTAAAGCAGCTACTGTTTCCACGACACATTTGCAATTTGTGAATATGATCACAAACGTTAGGATTCTCATGACTCATACTTGGGATTTACTAGTCGCCAGTTATTGCAAGTATTGCAAATGTTCGAGGAGTCTAAATTTAACGTGGTTAAGCGCAATAAATGTTGCTGGATGCGCGAAAACGAGGTGATATGACATAATCATAAACAAATTGAAATCAGCACAAAAAGAAACACAAAACATAACAAAACATAAAAGCAAATATGTGGAAAATAAATTAGAGAAATGAATAAGTAATGTTGGGGCTTTCAGGTAAACATACGTCTTGTCGGATCCGCTTTGCCTGTCGAACTCGCGTTTGCCTCTTCGGTCATCAAACTGTCGCCGGGGACCAGCTCCACGAGCTCCTCGGTTCCCTAAACCACCACGTCCTCGTCTGTTCTCAAAGTCGCCACCAGCATTTTCGCGCCTTGGTCTATCTTCACGATCCCTACAAACCGCAAGAAGTTATAACAATATTGATTGTGGCTCGTTTCAAGGCTATCGGGGACCATAAAACCACTGCTTACTTGTTGTTATCAAACGGATGGCCGTTGAACGGCCTCTCCTCACGATTGCGTCGGTTATTCCTCTCCTCGCGATTCTCATTGTTGTACTTAGTGAACGGCCTGTCGGTCTTGTTGTCTACACGCTGTCCGGCAGGCTTACCGTCTAGAAAACGCCGAAATGTAATTATGCGAATTAGAAACCCAAACTTAATAAGCAGGTGGCAAGCACATGGTCGTAACGCGGTGGACCAATGGCAGTGGCGATGGCGGCCATGCCATTGCAAAGAGGATGACCAAAAGGACCGGCTATTTTTAACTCGCTAATGGATGGCAAGGCAAACCAACGCATTGAATGCACGACTTAATGGACGACTGCCCCAGGTCTACAGCATATGCAAATGATTCAATTTTATGATTATTGCCCTCCGCTTGTAGCCATTAGGCGCGATGCAAGGGAGAATGGCGCACGCGACATCCGAACCCACAATCGATTGTTGGAGGCCGCTCTTACCTTCACGCTTGCCGTCCGTAGGCTTCGCCGCCACCTCCTTGGCAGGCTTGCGGGCCGGCTGCGTCTGCTGCTTGCCTTTGGCTAGCACCTCCGGCTTGCCTTTGTTTTCCTTCTCAGCTACCTTGCTCTTGTTCTTCTTCGAATCCTTCTCGGGGACAGTGATTGCCGTCTCCGAAGGATCCGACTCGTTCTCGATCAAAAGCGAGAAGCGGTTAGTTATACCGATTCCGTAGGTATTCTCCATGACTGATAATCACGGTGTGGATCTCCGCAACTCGACGATGTTGGAAGATTTATTTCACGGCTATTCGTTAGCCCGATGTTTTCACGCACTCATTCAAAGCAATATGGCCGGCGTCGAGCGGATTCCCGCAACACGAGGTGCGAATGAAAACGACCGGGACGATCGGAAAAGCTCGACACATAAACGGCGCATGCTTGTAGAGCAAAACTTTAAAAGAATGCATGTTTCGCGTGCAACTTGCGCGCAATTTATTAGTAAGCAACGAATTCCAACATATTTTTAGTAACTACGCGTTAAATACAGGGCAATCAGTTTTTATAATGTTAGTTATTTCATGATATCCGAGATTGTTTTAGATGGCGATTGCGTAAAATCAACGCTGACTCCATTCAACCTTCTAATACCGATCCTAGCGCCGCAATCTGACAAAACTAGGAATCATTCTACATCTGTTTACATTGCATTACTTTCTCTACTCTCAAATGGATTTTAATTGATAAGAAAATTCGTCAAGCAATAAAAATGTAATTAAATACACAATACAACTTGTCTGATAGCGCGAAATGTTAAATTACAAACGTAGTCAATGACCTTAATTTGTTTTTACTGAAAAAAAAAAAACACAAAACAAAGCCCACTAGCTAAAAATGGCCAGTCAAGCACCAGAAATTATTATTTGGTAAGTAGTTATTACCTATCACCAAAGAAACAATCACATTTGCTTATTGTGTCTATCTAATTACTTAATTATTTATGTAGTTTTATTGTGCTGCTTACAACTGGCTTTTTCATTTTGATCAACAAGTCACTATCAGGAAGTAACTTAGAGACTGAAGTTGCTCCCGAATACAAATGGATCATTCATGGCCTTACAAATATTTTAGGGTACATGACTGTCCTTGTGCCAGGCATTTTTGTGCACAATTACATTAGGAAAATTAATTATTTAGATAAAACCAGTGAGTATTCAGTCATTTTCTCCTATGCTTACTTCTAATAACTTTTTCCTTTTGTCTAGCTACTGGTTGCCTATTTAGAATAATTCAGAAATGTTATGCTGAAGATGAACTAATAGAAAAATCCCCTGTGACATCAGTAATAAGTCAGAGATCATCATGGCCTCCATGGGTACATCTCCTGATTAATTTTGCTGGTCTTCAGGTGTCTTTTGTAACATGGGCGTTTTTACAAGAAAAAGTTATGACACAAGAGTATAAAAATGGATCTGGAGAGATCAGATACTTTAAAGACTCTCAGTTCTTAGTTTTTGTGAATAGAACCTTAGCTTTGGTCACATCTGGTTTTGTAATATTATGTAGAAGACAACCACGCGTCAGATGCCCGATGTATAAATACGTTTTCTGTTCATTGTCAAACATTTTAAGTTCTTGGTCCCAGTATGAGGCTTTGATGTATGTTTCATTTCCATATCAGGTGAGATACATGTTTCATCAACATGTACAGTCACAGTGATACGTTTTTTTTTACCTTTTAGGTCTTGGCAAAAGCTGCAAAAACCATCCCAGTCATGATAATGGGCAAAATCGTCTCTAGAACGAAATATGAGTACTACGAATATGTCACTGCGTGCATTCTATCAATAGGCATGTTGTTCTTCCTTCTGGATATGGGAAATGGAAAAGGATCAACTGTAACAACTCTTTCCGGAGTTTTCTTACTTTTGGCCTACATTGCCTTTGACAGTTTTACATCCAATTGGCAAGGAGCTCTCTTCAGATCCTACTCAATGTCTCCAGTGCAGATGATGTTTGCTGTGAACCTTTTCTCCTGTACGTTTACTGCAGTGTCTCTCTTACAACAAGGTAGCTTCGTTGCATCGGTGGAATTCATCGTGCAATTCCCACCATTCTTAATCGACTGTGTCCTGTTATCTATCTGTTCCGCTTGCGGCCAACTGTTTATTTACAAAACAGTAGCTGATTTCGGCCCACTAGTCTTTGCCATTATTTCCACTATAAGGCAAGGAGTGTCATTGTTCTTATCCTGTGTGTTTTACAATCATGAAGTGCACGGACTTGGTGTCCTTGGCATTATACTTGTATTTTTCAGTGTGTTGTTGCGGATTTACTGCGGACACCGAATCAAATCAAGACGTACAAATGTTTAGATTGATTCTAGGCCAATTTTATAGCTTTGTAAGTGAAATTGTGACGCGAGCACGGTATTATATTGTTTCAGTGAGATATTTATTTGTTTGTGGTTTGTTATTTAATGGACTTGATGTTACATACAAGCACGAATGTGTTATAAGTGTACAAAGCGTGTAAATTGGGCAATTATGTTATCAACTTATGCAGGACAGAAAAGAAAAAAAACAGGTTTCAAAAATGCATCGCGCCTTTATCTCAACACCCATGATTTCAATTTACATTACAGGGCACTTCAAAAGCATAGCGTTACTATTCCTGCCTACACCCTAGCTGTACCCGACGTCCACATATTGCGTCTACAACAATACTGATCAGGCTAGAGTAACGGATTACAGTAATCTCATGTCAGTTTACAATCCAACTCATTATTGTAAGGCGTGCGTTCGAGCATGTTGAAGTCGTTTCACACACAAATTAAAAATGCTATGTGACAATCAAAGAACACAAACATACATTCCTAATATTTACAAATATTAAAATTAAACGGAGAAATATCTCATTTTGCAATCTCTCAGTTCTTAATTAATATCAAATTATACCCTACTCGCACGCTTGTCTTTTGTTTCCGTTAGGTGCTTTAAATGTGGATGTGACGTGTGGTCAAAATTAAACTTTGTTGCTTAGAATATGTTCGGAAGCGCGTTCTACCTGCCTAGTGCATCTGCGCATCATTCAGAGTTCAATAAATAAAATAAGCTATCACAAGACAAATCAGAAGTGGAGACAGAGCTTGTCGTTGTGATCCTGGCGTCGATAAAAATAAAGATATGTATGTTTCGTTTAAAACACGCGCCGCCTTAATTTAAGGTAAAATGCGATCTGCGTCCACTCCTGCTTTACAATTCGCTGCTACTTACAACTAAGTGAGGATTATTGTTTCTCTTGCATAATCGGCGTTTGATTGTATTTTTACGCCTTCGTGTCGCTCGCTTGTTTCAAGCGCTTCCTAATCGCTTAGAATTTGTTCAGAGTGATCTTCGAGAATCGCGTCGTGTGATTAATAAATAATTGAGCATCGCGCAAACAGTCAAAGACAGTTTACTGCCGAAAACCGGGAGGTAGATTCACGCCGTTGCCGGGTGCCACGTAGTCGCCAATCATCAGGTTGGCAGCTACAGGGTAGTTGGTCATCACCAAAGGTTGCTAAAATGAGCGAAAGGTAAAATAAAACAATATGCAGAAATGTAACAATCGGTTGCATTTTATCCTACTTGTTGAACAGTTGGTGTCGTGAAAAGCGAAGGTGACATCGCACCACCAATTAGTTGAGCTGTGGGGGTTGATGTGGGACTGGCAGCAACCCGGCCTCGGCCAGTGCTTGAAATGCAACCTGGATGAATGCTAGGTTGGGGCACTTCGTGCAATTGTGATGGATCTGTTGTAAAATAAGACCAGTTACATATAATTTGACGATATAGTGCGAGAAGCGTTGTGCATGCGCGAATTCAAATTTAACCGCCGAACCCGATTAGATTCTCGCTCGTATGTTATATATGTACTTACCAAGCGCAATTAAAGTATTACTAATAACAGTCTGTGTAGTATCCATTGAAACTTCGCCCAAACCATTCACAGACATTCCATTAACCATATTCACAGCTGAAAGCCAAAACATTTTTGGTTATATTCCGTTTCCCAACTAAAATGTCTCATTCAAAAGCAGTTACCATTCCGCACACCTTGCGCATCCAACTGGTTCCAGTAGTTTTCACTAGGAGAAATATTTGACACCCCGGGGGGAGGTTGAACAGGTGCACCAGTATAACGAAAATATGGATTCTTTAGATCCAAAGTATTTGAAGAACGCTGCGTTGTTCCTTCCAGCTGCAATTCGATAGTAACATCGTAACTTTGGCGCTTATTTGCAACAAGATGAACGCGTCCCGTTAAAATCTGCCCTTGTTTAACCAAAATTGGTTCTTCAAGCAGACAACGCACTTGGTACCAATGAGTAAGAGGCTCTGTAGGTGCTGTGCTCAACCAGACCGTTGAATCTGTCCCAATAAAGGCAACATCGAACCAAAATGCAAGGCCATGGCATGTCCCAGATTCCAATAAGTGAAACTCTACTGGAATATCTATAAAAACAACGCCAGTTAACCAACTAAAAGTGATCAATGTTTAATTGTGTTACCAATTGAATGTAAATCCATTTCCGACGCCTCTAAAAAGTCTACAACGTGCCTTACCGATTTACTCAGACAAATTCTCGCGTCAAAAGTATCCACAATCGGTTGCCTGAAGTATTCCTTGATGGCGCAATTTTGAATCGCTGACAAATTCACGCCGTGAAAGCATGTCTGGAACCAGAAGTTCGCCTTGCCGAATTGCTCCATGTACAGTGCGTCGTCAGTGAAAGGGGCGATATGTAAATCGCCTCTGGACGGGAACATTTTACCACCGGGACGTGTGAGCCACTTCTTAGCGTGTAAATATGTCTCCAACATGCGCTCATTGTACAACATGTAGCCCATTGGTTCGGAGACGATGATGTCGACCTTTTCAGGAATCTCAATCTCTTCGATTTTACCTGCGATTACCTTGATCACATCATGTAAGTTGTTGGAGTTGACAAGTTTCTGTGCAAAATGGGCCATTGTTGATGCTTCCACTGCATAGACGCGTTTGGCTCCTGCTTGCGCCGCGAAAAAAGACAAAATGCCTGAACCTGCGCCGACATCTAAAACTACTTTATCCTAGGAAACAAAAAATAAAGTTCTATTAAGAGATTCAGAAGCAATTCAAAGACAGTTCAGTAGATTGTGATGAGATGAAAACAAAACCTGTCTAGAGTCACATATTATTATTAAAAATAAAAAAAAAAAACTATCGTGGAGCGCACTGCCATTCATTGAAGATCATACACTTCTCTGCAAGTGCTACAGTCAGACGCCTTACCAACTCGGCTATGGCATTGAGCCACCATTATAACTCTTATCCTTTTGTTGTGCATGATTGTGAGCGTACTGTTGCCCATGCCAGTCATATACCGACGCCGTAGTCAAGCTCGCACCACTGCCACTGGCCGCTCGGTAGCTACACCAGACGCCGCAAACCTCTCCTCGAGTTTACCGGTAACGCCCTCAACAGAGACATTAGCGGGCGCACTGCCAAGTGTGCTACCGAGGCGGTTAAAGCCGTGTAGAGCTTTGTTTGAGTAAGAATAATATAATGCCGCGTGTATTTACGTCATACAATAAAGTAATTCATGTTGAAAACCGGTTTTGTCTATTTTTATGTCAATAACCATGCGATGACAGCTGAAGGTCATTTTTGCTAATTTAAAATTAACCCACTTACTTTAAAATCCGCTAAATTACATAAAATAGCCCGCTGATAGGTAGAAGTCCTCACAAAATCCTGTAACATATTCTGCTGCTGTGATAGGTAACCATAAAATTGAAAATATTGCATTGCTGATGAGTCTTCAGTCCTAATTGAGAACACAGAGGTGCTTTTCCCACTCTTTACTTTAGTTACAGCTATGTGAAACAATCTACCATCTGCAATGTACAAAACAAAGAGGATTAAACACTATACAAATCACTCAGTCTGCTTTAATTCAATTTAATGTGAACTTCCACATGAGTAAACACAAAAAGAGGGGGTGTTAATGCACCCCCCCCCCCTTAGTGCATAGAACAGAATTAAATCAATTTCTATTCTATTCAAAAGCGTCCACAAAAGTTTAAATTGAATTTAGCAGTTTAGACTGATTTTGCAAAAGTTGGGAGTGCTCACCATCTTCACTTGGAAATTTAAATAATAAGGATTCATCATCAACATGGAATAAGTAGCTTTTTGAGGACACTCTACAGCATTCTGTGCCTGGATGCACTGGGAATTCCATGAGAACCGTGTCTTCATGTTCTGCAACAGATGAGATCATTAAAATGCGGTCAGTTTAAAATTGCTTTCACTTTGAGGTTAAAGGAACGAAAAAAGAGCAAATTTTGTGTGACTGGCTGGAAATTTCCAGTTTGGGGTAAATGATGAGTGCGTAATTCATGTTCAATAAAGATATCTATATTTTTGCAACTCCGTCCATTTCGCACAAAACTGGTTTCTATTTTTCACGCCCAACAAACATAATAAGTTTTTCACGTGTTGTCATAACAAGCAAGATAATAAACAAAGATAGGATGCAATTAACTTTAATTGAGAATTTAATTGAGTGCAATTAGTTGTGTGACACGCTACACGACTTGAAATAAGTTTCACACAATGGCCTTACGTTGAAGAAATACACGCCATTTCGCATTTGCCAAATTTTCTTTCATTGTTCTTTGCAATTTATAGACTTGTTTTGTTGATGCAACTGTTTTCTAACGATCGAGCGCATTGTGCGCGTGTTTTTAAAGATGGGGTTATATTATAAAGCGTAGTTTACGCACTGCAAAAAGAAGCAGAAAATTGCACTCACCTTGGAGGAGTTTAAGGCTGAGACCCTGCGGGTCATACTCGAGCTCGACACGCGCGGGCCGCTCAAACTTCTTGTGTTGAGCGCCGTCTTCGCCGACGAGGAACACATTCACCGCGAAGCAGCCCGCCGCCATCGTCAGGTTGCCGCCAGCTTGCATATTGACAACCACTCGTTCTTCCTTCTGCTCCATCGGGGCACGCACACTCCAGAGCGCGCACTGCTGCCGCCGGCGGTGGTGAGTCGCAGATTTTTACTCGTGACGCGCTTCGCGCCGGCTTCTGGCTGCAAATGGTCGCGGCCGCAACGAGCGGCGCCGAAGGTTGTACGAAAGTGTTCTTCATCTAGAGGGCGCAATGGGAATACCCGCAAAAGTTACAAATTTTGAGAAAAAAACAAAAGTAAACAAATAACACAATAGGGTACTACTTAATTCTTGTTGTAGTTTATTTAGTCATAGTGAAAAACTTCAGGAAAGTAGTTGGGATTTCGGTTTTCTATGGAAATGCCTCTGTAAAATATCCGATATTTACGAATTTCTAGATTTTCCATGGCGCACGTCACCGAAGTAACACGATCCATTCCCGAAACAGCAGCGTCCACTTCCTGGTTAAACAACATTTGCTTCGTTCGCAAAGCTTGCAAATCGCACGACTGCGCGAAATCAATCGACTCCGCGAACGCGGACAAAAGGCATGGTGGCAAACACGCGAGAGTCGCGTTTCTTATCACTGTACCATCCACGCGAGCGGGCATCGTGAAGTGGGAGGCATATCGAATCCATCGTCGTATGTTGCCCGACGCCGCCAAGTACAGCAACGCATTGCAACAGTGACACGCAACGAACGGGGCATAGCCGTTCTTTCTGCAGTGACACCGACCGCACCTATCTTCACCGCCTGCCTATGCGGGGGCTGCAGGCCTAGTGTAGTTTAGTGAATCTCAACGCGAATTCTATTATGGATAAATAGCACATCAACAAAATCACAATCAAAGGTGAGCGGAAATAGAATTACCCCTCTGTGCAACTCGAATCCTCTCTAGAGGCACTAACGGAGGCGGCAGTTAGACCTTTTCCATTGAACAACCTGCTGCGAGAAGCAGGCGTGTAGGATACTGCTATTGCTATTTATCAGTGTGTAACGAGCCGCTGCTGGCTTGATGGCTATTTCCGAAGAGCGTTGCATCTATGAGCGAATTTAGGACATTTGGAGCGTTTGATACATTCACATTTGTATCGTCGAGCTTTTTATTGAAGCTACAGACAGCGCACTCACCATCCTATCAACTGTTTATTAAAAGCAATTCATCATAACATAATAAACACTTGAGAGAGCTTGTTGATTGTCGTGGAACAAGATGTACATTGTTGTCGGTTCGATTGATCAAACATATAGTAATAATAGATTAGCCCAAGCTGTGTAGTCAATATCCAAAAAAGGTGAAAATCTCCTGTATATACGAAAGGAACCAGCTACGATTAGTCATGTTTCATCTGTAATAAGGCGCCACACCTTACAATTTACATCATCCACAATTTCCATCACACATGTAGGAGCTGTAAATTTCGGTGGAAATGTCATATTTGCATCCAGCTTTCGTGTGACCTAGTCCGCTGGGACTATGACGTCAAGTCGTTTGTGAACAAATCGGCTCTGCGCCGTGCGTCTGCTGATGTCATGCGTTATTTATATTTGATTACTAAGAATATCTCGCGGTATTTGTTGCTCATCGTCAGCGACGGTGATCGGAAATGTAACCGCGAGGATACGATCGGATGTGTGCCCACGGGCATAGCTTATAATGGATAGTTTGCAGTTTATGCTGGGACTGAAATATGGCGGAGTGCACACCTGCCTTTCGTGGAGGAAACAAATCGTTGCCTAGCAAAGTAAACAAAACAAGCGGTAAATACTATGATAGTTGTAGAGAAAGGAAGGAGAATTGATTATTGGGCAACATTTTCTTGAACTGCTTAGCACTTGATGGACCTAGACGCATGTAAACACTTGGTGGAAGATTGCGAGCAGTTTAAAGTCTTCAGCTCTGAGTCTACAAAGCTTTCATTTGTCTAGAAGGGGGCCATGGAGTGCTTGAAATATTAGTTAATCCTTATAATGTGTGCTTCATGGATTATTTCGTATTGACAGGTACTCTTTAGGAGATTCATGCTATTTGGTCTTGTCTCTATGCATTTCGAAAACTACGTACGTATGCACTTGTAATTTTATGTCGAACATTGTAAATTTTTCAATGTTTTGCAGTCCTTATTAGGCTTTACAACAACATTTCAAGTTAAGTACACTTTAATTACAACATAAACCCGCTCCATTTGTAGCTAATAAAGTTACTGTTATTTTAGCGCATGGTCAGTGAACTGTTTCACATGTAGTGACAATACAAACACGTTTGTAAGCACTATAGCAACTACTAAAAAATATGATACTCTCGCTTAATACGCGTACACGGCGTTTATTTTCGTAACGACTGCCGGCGTGCAAATGGGGCAATTGTTGATGCGGAGCTTTACGACCACCTACTCATCATCTCTCCACTTTGGCTGTTTGAACGCCGCTCGTACCACCAGCAGACCCTGAGCAGATGGAATAGAATTATATATTCATGTGCCTACTTGAGTTACAACTGCCGACGTTAACGCTTTTTTATTCCCCTATCTTTGCATGAATAATATCTTGAATAAAATAGTGTTTCTTTGTGTTTGCTTTGATGAATCAATTTTCGGAGATAAGTAAAGCTGGGGTCGTTATCTTAAGCAAATGATGTTCGAGGAATGAATTAAATTCTTTGTTCCTACCACTAACATAAAATATTTATATTCACTTAAAATTAATTAAACATCACTAAACTTGACAGGCACGAATAGATTTATATCGTTTTTTGTCATCTCTTAAATCAAATGACATAACAGGACTATGAATAATCGACATATATTGATCAATAAGCAGAACTCTATCATTCAACTTGGTGATCGTTGTAGGTTTATATTCGCAGTAGCAGGTCGTGATCTAATTTCGTTCATTGTGCAATCAACCCGTGAGATTGTCGCCGGCATCAGTCGTTTATTTGTGTACTCAGCAAATTCACGGCTTCTCGGTCAGTTTGTGTTAATCATTTATTTCTCACTATCTGAACGTAAATACTACTTATTTATGAAAGCGTATTTTTGGACATGATTAATGAATGGATCGCGTTTTAAGTTTTCGACTTGTCGTTACACTGTACTTTTGTAGTTTGCTAATTATTTTTTGTTTATTTCAGTTTACGATGACTTTTACGAGGATAGTAGTCGTGCTCGTCCTTGGAGCACTCATAGAAGCTCGAGAAAGTAAGTTTTTAAGAAAAAAAATTCTGTAACTTTGAAAATTTGTGCTGTATTTTGGTTGTTTTTTCCTTGAATAGAGCATTTAGAGCCTTGGGTATCTTTCATTTTTTTGTGAGTTTGTTCGTTGAATGATGACTAATCTAAAGTTTCTCGTCTCCTCAGTCCCATCTCCACCCCGAATAATCAAACAACCTCCCACTGACGAAGTGCTCTTCCAAGTCGGCGTCGACGAAAACGACAAACCATTCTATATTGAATGTGAAGCTGTCGGCGAGCCGGCACCGAAATACAGATGGATCAAGAACGGTAAACACTTTGACTGGCAAACATACGACGATCGTATTTCCCAGCAGCCAGGACGTGGTACTCTATCCATTGCGAAACCCAAGGAGGAGGATCTCGGTCAATATCAATGCTTCGCCGAAAATGAATACGGGATAGCTACCTCCAACTCAGTGTTTATGCGGAAAGCAGAATTGAACTCCTTCAAAACCACGAATCCTCTCTCTCTGACTGGAAACGAGGGAGAACCTTTTACGCTCAGCTGTCAACCTCCAGATGGTTGGCCCAAACCGAAGGTCTACTGGGTGAAACTCCTCGACAACGATGCTTTCAAAGCGATTAATAACTCGCGAATGACATTAGATCCCGAGGGTAACTTGTGGTTCTCTAATCTGACAAAGCAAGATGCTACTGATGGTTTCATGTACGCGTGTGCTGCCGCTTCATCGACTAAATTGGAATACAAGTTGGGTAACAGGGTTTTGTTGAAGGTGGTGACAACTGGTGTGTCGTCTGCACAGAATAAGCATGAGCCTGTGAAGCAATACGCAACTAGGAAGAATGAAGTTGCACTAAGAGGTAAAAAAGTAGAGCTTTATTGTATTTATGGTGGTACGCCATTACCACAAACTGTCTGGACGAAGGATGGCGTATTGATTCAATCAACAGAACGCGTGCAACAAAATAACTACGGAAAGTCGTTGGTTATTAGTTTAGTGGACTTTGATGATGAAGGTGCTTACACCTGTGAGGTATCCAATGGCGTAGGAGAGTCCCAAACACATTCTATCAACCTCCAAGTTCTCGCCGTTCCATATTTCACGGAGGAGCCGGAAATTATTAACGCCGCCGAGGATGAAACCGTGGAATTCCGTTGCGATGCCACTGGCGTCCCTAAACCACAAATTAAATGGATTCATAATGGCAAGCCCATTGCGGAAGCACCTCCCAACCCTCGTCGCAAGGTAGGACCGAACACAGTAAGGATTGAGAGATTAGTGAAACGTGATACGGGTAATTACGGGTGCAACGCCACCAATTCCTTGGGTTACGTTTACAAGGATGTCTACGTGAATGTACTGGCCTTGGCACCGGAAATTACGGAAGCTCCGCACGACCAAGAGGCCGTGGACGGAAGGGCGATCAACATGACTTGTAAAGTTTTTGGCGCGCCTAAACCGGAAGTCAAGTGGGTGCACAACGGGAAGGAACTCACCGGAGGTAGATTCAAAGTGCTGGACAACGGTGATCTGAATATTGATAGTATTCAGTTTGATGACTCTGGGGAGTACACTTGTTATGCGGAGAACAAATTTGGCAGAGCGAATGCTTCCTGTACTTTTGCTGTCAAGTCACATACTTTCATCAGTGACGGTCCTGAAGATTATGAAGTATCAGCAGGTACACAAGCTACTTTCAGGTGTAATGCTGTGTCGGATCCATCGCTGCCATTGGAAATTATCTGGATGAATAATGGAGAACCCATTGACTTTGAAGGGGAGCCACGCTTTGTGAAGTCTTCTGATTACTCCTTGACTATTACAAAGACCATTGAGTTGGATTCAGGAACTTACACTTGTCTGGCAAGAACTCCATTAGATGAAGCATCAGCTAGGGCAACGTTAACTGTTCAGGATGTACCTAATGCTCCCCGAATGGAAAGCATTCGTTGTAATAACAAGGATGCAGTGGTCAGGTGGTTCCCGCAAGGTGATAATCGTGCTCCCATCTCACATTACACATTGCAGTATAACACTTCCTTCACTCCTGATATTTGGGAGACCGCGTATGATCACATCCCAGCTGTGGATATGACATACAGTGCTCCAATGAGCCCATGGGCTAACTATACCTTCAGAGTCCTAGCTCACAATAAAATTGGACCATCACTACCATCATCTCACTCTGGCGTTTGCAGCACGCAACCGCAAGTTCCTCATAAGAATCCTGATAAAGTAGAAGGCGAAGGTGATCGTCCTAACAATCTTGTAATTCGTTGGACTCCAATGCCAGAGATTGAACACAATGCGCCTAAATTCCAGTATAAAATCTTCTGGAAGCGCGATATTCCTGGTACTGAGTACAATGTTCAAGATATCTTGGACTGGCGTCACGATAACTTTGTAATCCATGATCAGCCTTCTTTCCAACAGTATAGGATCAAAGTTGTTGCTATGAATGAACTTGGTGAAGCTGATGTAGCTCCTCAGGAAGTGATTGGTTACTCTGGAGAAGATGAGCCTACACAAGCACCATACAATTTCACTTTAGTGCAGATTCAGTCACCGACGAAAGCTCTTCTGAGCTGGAATCCAGTAAGTCTGGATTCAGTAAGAGGGCATTTCAAGGGTTATAAGATCAAGACTTGGACTGATAAACCAGGACATAAGGAGATTCAAGTTCAAGGTGAAGCTACCAAAGCATTGGTGACGAATTTCACGCCTTTTGCTAAGAATTACGCCCAGGTTTACGTCTACAATGGCAAGTACAATGGACCACCAAGTGAGACACTCACTTTTGATGCCCCAGAAGGTGCCCCTGGACCAATCTCATTTTTGGAGGCTTATCAAATGGGGTCTTCTGCATTCTTGCTCACTTGGAAGAAACCTGACCAACCCAATGGTATCCTAACTGGTTACAAGATCTTCTACTCAGTTGTAAATGGAACTTCGGTGTTCCCTGAAATTGCGAGGGATCCTCAGATCTTAAATCCTAATCAATTAAGGGCTAAATTATCTGGTTTGCAGCCTGGTGTTAAATATAGGTTGTACATCAGTGCGATTACTGCTGCTGGCGATGGGAAGAAGTAAGTTTTTCGTCCGTAGCCGACAAATTTCTCTGGTTTTCAATATAATATATAATGTATAATTTTTAGGTTCTTTATCGAACGTGTAACACGTGGTTCTGGGGCAATTCGTCCTAATCAACCTACATTCTCAACCTCCCGTGTCCCAAGCGATGGTGGCAACATGGTCACCATTCGGGTTCACTTCTTGCCTGATTTTGAACGTCCTGGTTCTCATTTCTACGTCAAATACCGCAGGAAAGGCGAGTCTAACTACGAGAGCACCAAGGAAGAATACCACGATGATTACACTGATGTCGCTGGATTGCAACAGGGAGAAACCTATGAAATGTCAGTAGTCGCAGTTGATGGCAACTTCCAGACCGAAAGTATGCAGCAAGAAATTGATACTTATGGGGGAGAAGGACCGATTATTCAGCCACGAGAAAATGTAGCAACTGCTGGATGGTTTATTGGCATGATGCTTGCTATTGCCATTCTTCTCTTGGTATTAATATTGGTTTGTATTGTGAAGAGGAATCGTGGTGGAAAGTATGCAGTACATGAAAGGGAGCAGGCAAATGGAAGACATGATTATCCTGACGAAGGTGGTTTCCATGAATATTCGCAGCCTTTGGATGCGAAATCAACAGCAAGTGAGCCGAAACCTGGACCGGAAAGTGATACAGATTCCATGGCGGAATATGGTGAAGGTGATACAGGTAAAGACGACAACATATTGATTATTTATTGTTTTTATTTTGGGGACTTATTTTTTTGTTAATTTTTTGTTTATGTGCCGGTTTTATTTGTTTTCGTAGAGGGTATGAATGAAGATGGGTCATTTATTGGACAATACGGGCGTAAAGGCAAACAGGGTGAAACAACGTCCCAAGGATTTGCCACTTTGGTTTAAAGTAAGAGAAAAACGTATTGTTATATCGGAACTTTAACAAAACACTTTGTGCTGATGTCCTCTATTTCAATAACTTCTGTCGTTTTCTTTGAAATTTGTCTGGTATTCGATTCTAACGATATTTTGTTGTTGTATAGGTCGTTTTACAGAAGATGGCTCCTTCATTGGACAGTACGTGCCCACGAATATGAGGCAGGCACCTCCGAACGCTGCCACCTACGTTTAAGTATTCCAAATCTCATGAAAATGTTCGAAGATCAATCGAAGCGCGATACGACGCTACCAAGCGAACGATCAAACAATTCGTCGAAACGTGGAACAACCAATATTATCGCATAAACACACCATCAATTGAATTTTCGACCAGTTTAACGCGTGAATTTAGATTTGTATTCGACTAGAAACATCTTCTCTCCCACTTTCTCTATCACTTCGAATATCTTGCATCTATGCATCTCTTACAATACCACCACACTTCTATGACAACTAATGTATTTCGAATGCAGTTAAGTTTAACCCTTTACCATGAAGCTGAGTTTACATTCGTCCATTTTTAGATTTATTATTCGATTATTTGCTAGGTTGTAATATTTAAAGAGTTCATATAGTAATTATTGCTGACGCTGAGTTTGTTTGTAAATGATTAAGTATGTAAAGTTTAAGTCTGCGCGTCGAGGGAGCAGATCGCAATGGGATTGCGAGCGCGATGAGTATTTCATTTATTCATTGATTGTTATTATGTTAGTAGGTGTAATGATTGTAGACCTCCCGCTGTATTAAGTAAGTGCAACACTAAGCATACACAACCCTCCAACACGGACACACGCTGATGAAAGTTTACAATTAAAAGGAACGCATAAAACGATACATGAAGTATAATATAAATGAATAAGATAAATGGAAATCGCGCTTAGTTAGGTAGGCCTGTCACTGCCAATGAGAATGGGCTTGTTTATTGATTTGTTGAGAAGACGATTTTTTGAAAAGATGATTAACGGAAACGGTGTTGTTGCTTGTTACGAGTTTGCCCTGCCCCCTGTTTCGAACTTCGACTTGTCTCCAGTCTTCTTTCGTTTTTCCGTTGTTTCGAGAGTCGCCACCAACCATCATTAAGGATAATTGATAATGAAATAAATACTATTTATATTTATATATAATATATGATATTATAAATATTAGGTAGGATCGCTTTTGTACATGTAAAGATTATGGGTGTCGCGAGCACTGAGTGTAACGCACTAGATTGTTTTAAAACTGGACTAAATCTGAACGAGTTGCAGAAATATCGAAGAAAGTGAGGAGCGCTAAAAATCGACACTAAACACGATACTCGCCTTTTTGTAAGCAGCAATTGCGAAATTTATTGTACAACAAGACGGCGAAGCGCTGCGTCTATGCGTGGCGTGCGACGAATCAAAAGTTTATTTAATAATTTGCCACGCAAAGAAATTGCAGCCTTCGATGACGCTTAGAGCTTTTTATGACTAAATTGTATTTTTGTTTATTTCCATCACGCAATAAGGTACAATACTCTAAATTATTTGTTTATTGACGAATCTCCGAATTGGTAAAGTCTAAATTGGCATATTAGATATTTCAAAGCATTGGACAATTTCCCAAATCGTAAATTTATTTTTTTATGGAGCTTTTTTATTTTGAACGAAATGTCATAATTTTTGCACTTAAATAAAAAAACAATTTACTATTAATTACGATATAAGCCCGATCTCACCAGACTGTTATCGACACTTTGCCCACAACTACCATTGACTGCTACCTTTATTGAGGACCTAATATTTACGATATCTTACACTATTACCACATTCCGTAAGTACTAATTGGTGCTAATGTTCAACTGATGACTAATAACAATAAATAGTTAGATGGTGATGGTTTTAAGGTGTTATCATCTTCATCGATCATCACTTTGTATGCACTGCATACAGTCATGTTCATCATCTTTCTGAGACGTTGCCCATGTTTGATTTTCTAGAAGTTCGAGTTTGCTGTAATGTAAGATGCATTTTTAAAACAGTAATTTTGCTTGGAAGGCTAGGATAAACAACTAGTTATGGCCATTTGCAGCAAACCATGATCAAAGTAGTTAGTCTGGTGTTTTGTGACGTGTGAGTAGTTATTAAAGGACAACACCAACAGTGAAATACGTACTAATTTGCTATTAGTATGTAGGTAGAAATTGTGCACTACTCATTTTCCACAGTCATGCATAAATCCAGTTGCAACTCATGACTTGAAATATTTGGCATTGTATGGATTGAATTATATTCATGAATATATTAAGACAAGGGTCAAACGGCCACGAAATGTTTGCACATTGAAAATCCAATTGGTGACTTAATGTGGATTTTATGTAATTTCTTGCATAATGCATATGTTAGACCTTTGCCATTAATTTGCCTTCACTCTAACTTAAACGAAAATCTTAGATGACGTTTTTTCAACCGGTTTCAAACATTAATCATCCGAAATCTAATAAATTACTTTTATCATGGCATTTGCACTAAATTGTTGCAATTTATTCATTAACACAATACAAAAACAAATGCCTTTAGTACAACTGAAGACTTTATAAATAGCTAAAGTCGTGAAATGCAGGAATTCAAGTCAAAACTTGTTAGTCTTATCGTTCTAAGCCACTAAAGTTCTGGCTTGTTTGCCGAACTTTATAGAACAAAAGGAACGATAGCTTTCCTCTTGGGATAGTTGGCAAACTCCTTCTTGTAGTTGCGATGCTTCCCCATAGCCCACAGACTCATCTGATACATCCCTGCCAGGGCGAAAATCAACGCGGGAATACAGCTTGTCATAACAGTAAAGCCAATCCAGGCTCCAAATTCGTAGGTGTAATTTGGGCAAGAAACAAAGTTGAACAACAGCGTAAAGGGATTTCCATTTGGTTGTGGGATCTTCCTGATTGTTGAACCAGCTGGGCGCAGATTTCTCAATAAAATATGAATGCTGAAGTTACCGATTTCAGACAAGACAAAGATTATCAATCCAATCATCATTTGAGTGTGGGATGGGGGAGTGAACAGAGGATGATTGGTAAAGTACGCGACGAAAGCGGCAAATCCCCAGTAGTAGCTACAATTCTTAAACAAATTACGAATTGGCATTGTGCCGTGTGAAAAGCGATGTACAAATAGAGTTTCCAACAATCTTTTGATATAGTGCACACTCCAACAGAGCCAAGCAATTGTTGCAGTTGATGTCATAGGAATACTAGCATTATTTGCATAAATAAACCGTGGACGCAATGCAAACATGCTGTAGACAACAAGAGGTCCAAAATATTCAGCCAGGAAGACAGTAGTCCATGATATTTGAGGTCCTAGGTCCTTGACATAGATTTTAGATCCAGTGCTGAGAGCTAAAGTGGTTGTATCTGCAATGTCTTTGCCTTTAGCCTCACTACGAATTGATTGTCTGCATACATGCATTCCACTGACATCATGGATGGCTTTCTTGATGTCTTTTACAGTGCTGGTGTTTTCAATTCGTACTATGCATAGTTGCTTCTTGTTTGGGAGGCAAACTTCCACCTTAAATAAATAAATATATTATAACCACACAAAAGCGATGATTGTAATGTAATTTTGCGTATTAAAACTGATACTTACATCAATCATGACTAGGCGGTTTTTTTTCCTGACCACTACACTTAATTGTTGATTATCTTTACTTCCAGGTAGAACCTCAGCCAACGCGATTGTATCAGTGGCTGCGATATGTAAAGCGACGACAACGTCAAGCTACGTTCACTTTGCAATTGCACGATGGAGAGGGGCGTACGATTGTTACATTAGCATATTGACGAGATGCGATACGCTGTCAATGCAAATTGCTGCTACCGATACCACGGGAAATGCAGACAGGCGGCATTTACCTGGACAGGTATATGTTTTGTTTGTAATGTGCTTGACAACGCCGGCGCCCACAGGATTAAAGTAGAAGGAAAATGTAGCTTAAATCATGGGTATATCGTAAAACTTACCATAATATACTTAATTAGTAGACTAAATGCATGAATCAGCAATTGACCAAATGATAACGTTAATTGCCTTAATCATAAATTGTTTTGATCATGTCTTCATAAATAAATTTTAAAGCAGAATTTTGCTTTATGTAATAAAGACGCAGCCCTTTAAATTTTTAAAGAAATCGTTGGAACCTCATCAATATGGGGTCACTAATGAGATGATCCAATGAAATTAAGTCAAATAGATCTAAATAAGTATAAATTACAAGTATAAATCTGAATTGGAATAGTTGCGTTTAGATTAATAGTTAATTTTTTATGCAAAAGGAAGCAGAAGTTAGCTTCAATTAATTAGTTTTTACAGAAACTAAGTTCTTATGGGAGTATTACATATGAATTTTTGATGTTCCATCAACTTTTCCTCAATATAGAAAGTGCGTAAGCACAACAAAGACGGACACAGTATTTGGACGTATTTGGATATTAGTGGAACGCTCAGATAGATGTGGCCTCTGCTTTGGTTGCAGGTAAATACTTTTTAATAGCTCAATAGAATCTATTGCAGATTTTCTATGTTTTTCAGATATCTACAGTTTTGAAGGTTTCCATAGTTTTGCAGATTTTATAGAACAAATAGGAACCATATACTACTGAGAACTAACTAAAAGAGGTCTGCACCTGTCTGATTCTTCTACATCCATATCCTCCGACATACTTCAGGTAAATTAAAAAGGCAATACATCGAAAACGTCTTTTTAATAACATCAAATATTTGATAAGTAAACCAATTCAATACAATATTTCCTTCTCTACTTACAGAGACTCCTAAATTTTTAAGGGGATCGTTGAAACTGCATCAATATTGGGTCACCAACAAGATAAACTATTTGATGAACTATTATTAAGTTATATGGATCCAAATAAATATAAATAACAGCAATTGAAATTGTAATAGTTGCATTTAGATTAATAGTTTATTTTCTAGGCTAAAGAAAGAAGAAGTTAGCTTGAATTAATTAGTTTTTACAAAAACGAAGCACTTATGGGAGTACTACATATGTACTCTTGATGTTCCACTAACTTTTCCGGGATGTCTAAAATCTGTAAGTACAACAGAGATGGCAACAGTATTTGGACGGTAGTGGAACGCTCAGACAGCTGTGGCCTCTACTTTGGTTGCAGGTAAATACCTATGAATAGCTTGATAAAATCTATTGCAGATTTTCTATGTTTTTCAGATATCTTCAATTTTGAAGGTTTCCATAGTTTTGCAGATTTCTTAAAATAAACAGAAACTATAAACTGTTGAGGACTTTTTTAAGAGGTCTGCACCTGTTTGATTCTTTCACATCCACATCCTCCGACTTACTTCAGTTAAATTACAAAGGCAATACACCGAAAACTATTTTTATAACATCAATTATTCGCTTAGTAAACTTATTTCAATACAATATTTTCCTCTTTATGTTCAACTCATCTTAGCATAAATTACAACGAATGCAGTTTACTTCCGAATCAGTTTTAGTAACATGATTAGAATATTTGTGGCACGTACTCTTGCCGAGTGTAATCATGTTTTCAAAATGGCAGAAATATTACCATTAATTAACCAATTATAATAATTTGCTCGTTGTATTGAGAATTAATCGTTGTTTTGTTTGCGGATACATTAATATTGGTTTTAATCACTTTTTTGCAACGTAAATCAGCTTCTCACATAATCTAAGCAATCAATCACCTTGTTTAACAATTACAATGCAACTAATTTATTGATTGACAATTTAAACACGTAGGGTATGAAATAATGTCATTGTTTATTAGTAATAAACAATTATACTTTAGAAATGAGTGTGTCGCTTTTTACCAGCATTGGCAACAATATAAATTGAATCACTGATTTCTTACTTGTCGGCTATTGTTTAAAATGGTTTACTATGGTACGTATGCGGATGACACATACGAAAATTTTTAATTTGTGCCCTTAAGACGCCAAAATAATTGGAAGATAAGAATGCCCATGTCAATTTTATTCCTGACTATCATTAATGTGACTATAAAAGTAAACATTTAATATCTGAACTGGTAGTTTAGCATAGTAAATGAATTTCAGAAAGCTTAGCAACCAGTAAAATACCATGTGAAATGACACAGATTATGATTTACTCATGATGATGAAATGTTTGTTGACTTAATCCAGTTCTAAGTGAAAGAAACTCAGTACGCTAGTGTTTTAAAATATCTTATAATGTTTTAATGTACGCCTGCGATTACAACACTATCAACTAATATGGACAATGGCGCTACATCAATCAAAGCTCTGCAGCATACTCTCAGGTGTGCGTGCTTTGTTATCGACACTTAACGATATGCGGATTAAAATAATGTGTGCTCGTTTGCTGCATAAAATATTAATAAAACTTTCCATCCTTTGTATCACGTTGTCACCCTCAACATTGAGTGTCTTCTCAAACAATTACTTGCTACCATAGTAATAAGCTAATATAATTGAATAACACAGTATGAACAGACTTAATCGTTATAAAAAAGAAATTTACATTTTGCAACCAAAAAGAAATAAAAGAAGAAATGATTAAGTTACCTACGTATAGTTATTATAATTTATGTTAGTATAGGTTAGTTTTAAGATGGAAGGTGTTTAAACAGGAATCTTCTCTTCGCTTAAAGGACGATAAATTGATCCACTATGCTTCTTGATCTTCTGACTATGTCCCCACGGGAGGATAGTGATTTGAGGAGCATTTGTTGGACGTCCATTGCGCTTTTGCAAGACACAGAGGATAATTGTCACTGTGAGAAGGAGCACAACCATTGCTGTGAGAACAAAGACTAATGTTGGAAGAACAAAGAGTAACATTTGTTTGCTGGATGTTTGTTTAGTGGGGAAACGAAGTCTCCTTTCAATTGCCATCACATCATCAACTGCTTGTCCAAAGTAGGCCTTCTTCTTGGAACTTGGGATCTTGATATCCTCATCAGCTTCTTCATTTGCTTTTAAATACTCGTCATAGTTTTCATCATCATATTCATCTTCAAAAAGCATATTATCACTAGCTTTCTTAGTAGCTTCGGGTTTAGCTTTCTTAGACTCCACCTCAATTTCTTCGGAGTTATCAGGATGGACTTCAGGGTCTATGTCATCATATTCAGTGTCATCATCATTATCATCCTCTTCGTCAGAATCATTCTTCAACAAATCACAATCTGCGGAGTGCAAAAATTCAGCACCCATTTCAGTCATAACATTGATGAATTTGATGTTGTTGTCGGTGCAAGCAAGTGGGTTATCTTGGAGGTTGAGCGTTGCGACCTTAGCTACCAACATATCATCAGAAGTCAGCTTAGAGATGTTGTTGTGACTTGCAGTCAAAATGTCCAGTTTGGGGAGCATTGAAATAAGTGTTACTTTGCGGAGGATTTGAATGTTCCAGAGTTGTTGAAGGTTGCAGGAATCCATGTGGAGTTCTTGGAGGGCAGTCTTGCTGAAGATAACAGGAGACACCAATTTTAATGGATTATTACTAATATCAACATTCTTCAAAGCAATATTGTGTTCAAAGATTTCAGACGGTAGTGAAGTAAGCAGATTGTTGGACAAATCAACCTTGACCATAGCTACTACTGGTTTAAACAGGTTACTTGGAATTGAGCTGAGTTTATTCCAAGCCAAAGAGATAATCCTTGTATCACGCATTTGATCAAAGGTTTTGGGATGCAATTTGGTTAGGTTACAGTTGTTGCAGCTGAAGTTATCTAAAGCACCTTGGAAGACAAACTCAGGAAGGGTTTCTAAGTTGTTACCATCCAAAACCAATTTGGTTAGGCTCATAACTCGTCCAAAATCTTTAGGTAATTCCCTCAGGAGGTTCTCGGAAAGATACAATGCCTCTAAGGCATCCAAATTGTTGAGGATTTTGGCATCCAACTTGAATATCAAGTTATTACTAGCATCCAGCTTTGTAAGAGCACTGAAGTACTTCAAAAAGTCCAAATTTGTCAGCTCGCAGCTTTTCACGTAAAGTTCTTCAATGTCAACATCATCATCAATATCAATTGTGTTGAGTGGATTATTGTCCAGTCTAAGAGTCACCAACCTATCCAAATCCTCAGTGGAAGCAATCTTTAAGTTGGTAATCTTATTCCCAGCCAAGTTAATCTGCTCACCAGCAATTTCCCCAAGTTTGACATCCTGAATCCTGTTGTTCTCCAAACTGATGTAACTCAAAGCTGGGAGGTCCCTAGGAGAAAGACTTCCAGACGGGATCTTTTCCATGTTGCAGTCGGCAAGGATCAACTCATCCAAGACTGGGGAGTGGATGCCCTCAAAAACCTTGATTTCACTGCGACTGATGTCGATCAGTCTGATGTATTGGGAGGCCTTGAAGTGTTGTTTGTTGATGCTGGGGATCTTGGAATTCCGAACAACAAATCTCTCTAGGTGAATGTTAGAGAAAAGACTCGCATCTAATTTAGAGATGGTTGCATTAATGATTGTAAGTTCTTTGAGATTAGTAAGGCGTAAACTAGTAAATGTGGGACCGGTAAGATCCAAATGGTCCTTTGGTGCTTTGATGGTCAAATGATGGATGTCATCGTTAGGGAAAGGTTCAATGCCCAATGTGTTGCATGTTGCTTCTCCAGAGACTACGCAGTCGCAGTAAGTTGGACATTTCGTAACTTCGACGCTTTGCACTAAGGCAAAGCCCAGAAATGCAAGGGCTAGCCACGATTTCATGACCTGAAAAAAGACCATTAATGTTGATACTTTAATCACTTGTGATATGTTTAAAAATGATCCCAGAGAAACAAACTAAACGACATTAAATTCATACCTTAATTCTCTATAATATAAATGCTTTAAGTATGTTTGTAAAATTCTATTTAAAAATATATTAATGTTTAAAGTAGTTGAAACAATTACATTGTACTAGAATGAATGACAAACTTAAGATCACAATTATCTTTAAGCAAATTGATCTAGATTGTTGCAATTCACATCATCAGACTGAGAATTTAATCTGCTTTTAATCTATGTATGTCCTATTTTGATAGCGTTGTGCTTTCTGATAAATAGCTCTATTTTAAAACTGCCTAACAATAAAACAAATAAATTATCACAAAATAAAATACATCTATTGTCCGCAAGGTCCAGATCCTGGAAAATTTAGGTATTATTTAACCAAAATCAAGTCTTCTTAAAGCAGGACTTTTCCTTTGTTGGTCTATATTATTATTATTGTCAATTGTTATTGCAACATACTGTGTCCGTTAAAGTCGACATGGCACGGACGACTTATTGCGCGGTCAACTTTAAACCGCAATAAACCAACAGATAATACTTCTCGAATAATGTTTAACGCGTAGATAGACGCCTAGTTTACTGTTAATTTGTTCGTCTCTGGTTTTACGCAAATGGCACGGTTATTCCCCGAGATATGAAAGTTTCAAACAACACGTCGCACATAACGCTTGTGAGTAATTTAAGGCTGCGCACTGGCGATGAACAGAGCCATCGGTGTGGCATGCAGGACTTGGAAACCCGATAAGTACACAAAAGGTGTGTAGTGTGCACAATGTCCTTATACATATACACATCATATACTCAAATCAACATGCTTAACATGGGTGTAATCTCACCCATTGTGCACACAAAGCGCATCAGGGCGCAGCCGCCATTAGTCTTTGTATAAGTTAAATTAATTAGTTTAAGTCAAACCTGTGCTAGGATACCAAATGTAGTCGCCATTACTGACATGTCACCTGTACACTTACTTCGTGGTAATCAAGTCACAAGCAGATCGTAGATAAACAGTGTAGTTAAACACACGTGGATTGTACACCAATCGGTAGACGTTCGACGTTGAACTAAATGCAGATGAGTCGTGAATTCGCAGATATGGCCGACGATGTGGTGCTCGTTGTACTCGTTGCACACCTTTGTGGAGATAAGTAAATGCAATGAGCGCCACACGGTAGACTATCGTATACGGTGACGACCATGTTTATTGGATCCGATTACCTGTGGGTGGAAGCGCGATGGAAAGTGATGGTATGCTTGAAGTAGGGACGGTGAGCGCTACTGCAATCAACGGTGTCACGCAGGTGGGCTTGGTGAGTTTACCTGGGCAGGTACCAGGTAGAACTCGATTCGGGTATGTGCGTACAGATGGTGTACGAGGTACATTGAAGATCAATGGGGGATTATGGCTTAGGGTACTGCGGTTTACTGCACCTACACAGAGGAATTTCTATTGAGGAAGCTTTACAACTTTACAAGCAGCTGGGCTGTAACTGTACTTAAGCTTTATATGAGCAGGAGGTTGAGAATCAGAATACACGATGACTTCCTGGTAATACCCAGCAGTCATTATTTTGGAATTTCTGGTATGATGAAGGTTTATTATTGACCGGTAGTTTACGAGCTCAATGTCTAAATATTGCCTTGGTGCTTTAGAAACATTGAATCAAGATGTCTGACTGGTACCCAACTAAGAGCAAATTATGAAACCACTTTATTATGTTCAATAAATGGTAAGGCCTCAAAATTATAAGCAATTTACCCGGCGTAAAAAAAGTGTTCTTCTTTTAAACATCTTAAAACCATAATTTGTACAATGTCTCCGCTTCTTTGATTGATTTTTTAAAGGAAATTATAGGATACTTTTCTAATTCTCCTTTCCAACACTAGATGTGGATCTACTACTAACTCCAGTTAATTTTCCTTCAAATTATTGATTTTCGCTTCCGTCATACTGTTGACCTCGAGCATGCTTGGAATTAAAGCTGATTATAATAGCCGATGCATAATAAATTGTTTCACCGTGACTTGCATACATCAGTGTTCCTATTGGCAGTCAGTGCAGTTTGCCAATGTAATCAACTCACATACTCTCCCTGAATCTGCACCTTACTTAATTCAAACGCCCTAACACGTTCACTCATCTCTATCTTACAAACGTTGCCTAGTCTAGTGGTTCACTGAAAGATGGCACTTCCCTCGACTTTAAGCTAATTAATCAAAGCCTATTAAGCATGGTAATTACACTACAACCGTGCATGCGTGCAGCGGAGCTAGTAAAGATATGAAAATTGACGAAAATCACCCAAATTAGATGACGAATACAAGAAAAAATTTGTGTGGCATTGCAATGTACGGCAATAGATGTTGCACAAGACACCATAAACAAGTTTAACGAATCGCGTTTTGTTCTTGCATGTCGTGCCGTGCGTCAATTGAAGTGATTCGATTAAATTTTAAACTTTGCAACAGTAAAAACATCGATAACATCGACAAACATTAGATACACTTAATGTGAGAAAAAGTGAGAAGTTTGTGATGAAATTTTTTGCGATGGTTAATAAAATTAATTACATTTCTTCCTAACATGTAAGGGAATTTAATTGGAACATATAAAAAGAGTTCTGATATCATCTCTGGCACTCAACGAAATACTACGAGTATAAATAGGTAATGATTTACCATTTATTTTGCAGTAGATATAAATCTTACTTGAGTTGATTTTTATTGTGCATACAAAAAGCAAATTTGATAGCTAAATTAAAGTATTTAAAGAAGCAATAAGCAGGAAATAATTTATTAAGTTATACAGAATTTAACGTAGATTGAGATGCTTGAGTAATAGAAAAATATTTTTCACTTTCATGCTACTTGGACCGTTTCAAATAATTTCACATAAAACAAAAGTAGGTAATTTTCTGCTCTGCCAACAACAGTTAATTGCTTTTTCCTCTAATTATCTAAATTAAAGTTATCTGTAGTTTTCATGCTTTCATCATTTTCGCCAGCTACGAAAAGAAATAAAAATTTCTGAATAAACTGTTGTTGTTAAAGCAATAATTCTCTATTCCACTTAAAATATATTTACTCATATCAAAGAAAAATTGCATTTCGTTTAACTTTAACGCATTTTTACTATTTTTTATTGGCAATTAAAGTATAAATTGGAATTATGCAGTTTACGCAACTACGATTGGTGTAAAATTAAAACTACAGTTTTTATCTAAGCTGTACTATGCAATACTCATAGTTCCATTCGTCATTGCCAGTTGTTGTAAGCAATTTTTTATTTTTATTTAAATACCCGCAGCGTCCTTGGAAACATTGCGTGCGTTACGTGCACGAAAACGCGTCCGAATCAATTAAATTCTCCACACTGGTAAATATAACAAAATAACGAGAAATGCTATATACCATAAAAAAACATTAGCTATAGTCTAGTCACTGAAAACAGAGCTTTGTACAAAGCGAACACCATCGAAAACCAAATTAGATTCTAAGTTCTAATTGGAAAATATCTGAAAAGTGTCTAAAATCGAGGAACACTTGTATCAACCAAGATGTAAGAGGAAACCAGCATGGAAATTTATTATTTAAGTGAGGTTATGTTGTAGGAAGTTATAGTGCATGGTAGTTATATTCCTAAGTGTTACACTTTTACAACGCTTCCAGCGTGGAGCATGAATCGAAGGGAATTTTAGCTTCAGCATGACACGTTAAAAACAACGAATTTTGTCGGTACACCAACAAAGACGGCTTGTACGGTCGTTAGCGTAAATAATTAGAGCAGGTTCGTAGTTTTAATCATGGGTTTAAGTTGTACTGAATGTGCTCAATTTGCTAGAATATACACTACATCGGAATGATTCAAATTGGTGGTGCCAGTCAGGAGAGTCGTGATGCAACTGAGTAATGTAGATAATATACATAATAAGCAGTGAAAAGAAAACCGCATGGTCGGATGTTTCAAGTATGCATAATAAGTGTAATATCAGAGAGCTGTAATGAGGACTTCCTTCAAGTTCATTTGACTGAAGAAGGTGTGCAAATCTCAAATGAAGAATCAATCAAAGCAAGGACAAAATATTTCACGGTATTATTTCACCATACCTTGTTTAGAGTTGTCTACAATTATTTCCAATTGGGTTTACTGCTTTTTGCACACCACATTCAAATAGCATTTCTAAGGAAGTGTGAGTTGCAGTTTGTGGTTGGTGACGAAATTCGTATAAAATTACTATGAAATTGATCGACCTTCGACACTTTATCGCTCCGTAGAATGAACAAGGGCAATGTGCATCTTGCAAGTCTAGGCTAGTTTTATTTTCCTTATGACTTGTGGTTGTCTCTCATGTCTGTATCCCTCTACGCGTTGCATTCTTCATAAATAAATGGCGAATCATTGTAAATTGGCCTGCTTTGATTATTTACTGCAGTACTTTTAGCATGAATTATGATCACTTGCTGGTTAAGTAATTGCTTTTTTATTGCTCGAAATTATTTGAGGTGTTGGCAATGAACCATGAAAGAGAATCACAGAAATATGATGAAAAATTTAACAGTAATAATGAGGTGTAAATAAATGAATTTTATTAAGCATAATTTGATTTTAACCTACCAAACGCTTAGACCTAAAACCTGATTTTGAGCTTTCGTCTTGTTATTTTTCAATTTTCTGCTATTTCTTTTCGGAAACAATGGATATCAGTCTTGAAATCACAGCTTATTTCTTCATAAAATAGAAGCATTAAAAGGGGAATTGATTGAGAATTTTAACGACCAATTTTTTCGATTCAATGATTTTATTGTTGCCAATAAAATATATAATTTCTGGTTGATTTCAAACCATGTAGACAATTTAATTATTTAGTAATAACCACCGGGAATACTACTTTATCATCTTTCAAACTAAAGTTATCCTAAATAAAATCACCTCGTTCGGAGAAGTGATCCAAAATAAAAGAAATGAAAGGTAAATTTCCAATTAAAAACTTAATTATTAATCACCCAATGTCCTAATACCTTTCAAAGTGGGTTAACTCCATAAATATCTACATTAGTTACTCCAACATGGCTATGTGCACAGTTCATAATAAATTTATTCTCACGTTTACGCAATCGATTAATCACTTTGTATGAGGCGCGTGTTGCAAAAGCGGACGCTTTAATCGTTAATCTCAACTGCCATGACTAGCGTCATTCCTACAGTGTCAAACAATGATCCTCTTCATGTACTTATCATGGAGACAAAATATTATTTGTATGCATTTTGCACCGATGTGCGCTGGCCACATTGTACAAGTATTCATGTAATAAAGGTCATGATGACGAGGATTTTTTAACTGTGACCTTTGATTATTACTGTATCATCGTTATCTTTATTCATTAGGCTGTGATAGCTATGATTGTGATCGTTGAGACAATGGGATTACTAATGGGTTGATTAAACTCAATTTTGACTTTGGTAGTGCTCTAGAAAGATGTCATTCCAGATTTTACAAAATAAGGCTGGTTTAATTTGATGAAATATTATCTATGGAGTTAAGCTAAGGTTCTTCACATAGGACCAATGAAATTTCTACTTCAAAGTTGAATAGTTGATTTTAGAGGTTCCAGCAAAAGTTTTGAAAATGTGATATTGCGGTTTCCAAATTTTAGAAAATTTACTCAAATCTCATTTCAGTATATTTGGAATATCCCAAAGAGAGTATTTAGAAATTATCATCTTCTGAAATAAATTAGTTTTTGAGATATCAAGCTTTAAAGTTCAAATTTACGCTGGGAATTCAAATACGCGCATGCGCAGCTGTATATTGTACTAGATCAATTTATACAAACAACCCAAACGTAACGAATTCCCAGTATTGAATTTCTTTCAATTTGGTTTACGTTGGCATCACTTCCAAATTGTTTCCGCTCACAGTTGACATTGGCATGGTCTAGGTATCCTAACCATCCAAAACTCTCCAACTATCTTAAATAGCACTCGTCTAAAGCCGGAGGCCAAACTCGCCATTTAGTGGTTATCTACTATTAACAAGTGTCGCGTCTGTGGCATTATTTTTACGTTTGGCGACCAGCCACCGAGCGTCGAAGGTGAAGCCAGCGTCGCGACGCGACGAAAATGAGCGAAATCAATGACATAACTACTTCACTTCATTGCCATACCTGTCGTTTGCGCTCATTGGAATGGTATTCATGAGTGCAGATTAAAGTGGAATGAGTGTGTTGTTTGTTTAGGTTTGATGTTGCTACATTTTTGCAATGGCGAAATATGTTAATAACATGCTAGCGTTTTAAGCATTCAATGAGTACGACCTTAGGGCGAGTTGCTATTTATAACTCGTACAGCTCGCAGATTAAAATGTGCGCGTATTATCTTAATTCGATGGGAAATTACATGGCTAGACAAGGTAGAAATCTAGTAAAGTAATTGGCTACTTGGACTGATTTTATAATTATATGCTAAATTAACAAATCAAGTCTTGTTTTGTTGAACTATTCTGCTACATTGACTAGTCATTGTTTTGAATTTCGAGCAGAAAGTTATTGTTGATTAATCAAGATAATGCTGATTGATGTCAATTGGAGAGACACTAATTATGTGTTGTTAATATAAAAAATATATATATAACAACTTGGCTGGTGCATTAAAATTGTTTAAATAAATACAATCTTTGCCAAAGTATTACTTTGGGTGTAACCTGATGGATTTATTTTAATTTTGGTTGTAATCTTAGTAGCAAACTATGGTGATTTATTTGTCAACTTTGGTGGAATATTATGTGGGAAACCTCAAGAAAAAACTCTTCAAATCGATAGTAGCCTTGTAGTCATGAAGAAATTTCAACACTGTGATAATGCAGAAAACTAATTCACTCTAGTTTGTAAATATCTGATCTCACCATCAATCAAATCTCTAATGAAATCGCATCACATAAAGTCGGATCAGTAGAAATCTAAATTATCTTAATTAGCAGCAGTTAGCCTTGCAACTAATGCACCATCGCTTAAGTTCTGGAAGGATCAGTCTTTACCTGCACACAATGTACTTTCCAATTTCTCCTCAGCCCATAATTTTTCCTTGATGGGCAATTACCAAAAACCATGTCGATGCACTCGTAAGAATCGACATATTGGCGGTGAAAGAAAGACACGCGCCCATGCACATTGCGTTTTCGGCGTGCCGGATCGCAGCGTCCTATCGAAAGCGAATGAATCATACGAGTTGTCGGCAGCCAATGCTAATGTCTCTCAGTCCACCACGTTACCTTTTCATTCACACATCCAGCGTCGATCGGTGGATTCAGAAGATTCAGTCGCGCACGGTTGCTGCGGGTATAGACGTCGCGAATCGACGCTCAAAGCGTCCATGGATTACGCGAGTGACCTAAGTCGGACAATTTGAAAGGTTCCGAAGGAAAAACCACAGAAGCAACTGCACGAAGTGAAGCTAAAGCGGAGCAAATCAACTTGGAGGTGAAGAAAAGTCCAGTTAGAACAGTGGGGCCTAAGAAAAGTTTGAAGAAGTTAAGAGGACTTAAGTTGACTTTTTGATAGCAACTTGGTACTTTTTCGGAAGTCCGGAGTTCAGTTCTCTTTATTTCCTTAAGTGACAAAGTGCCATAGTAATTAAATTGTAAATGCTTGGGAATTTCAATCACTGAATAAATATTTTGAGGACTTAGGTGCGAAAATACCAGACTCAAGTTGAACTGACTTAACTCACATT
>JAODGC010000004.1:3678507-3705389 GCA_027574925.1 Ecitoglossa quadriceps
TTCAATCACTGAATAAATATTTTGAGGACTTAGGTGCGAAAATACCAGACTCAAGTTGAACTGACTTAACTCACATTTGAAATTAAGGTAAGATGACTTTGTCAGTTCATATTATATGGTATTCATAATACCTAGAAGATGTCATTTTCCAAAGTGATTTAACTCACTTCATACAACTCTGCAACATGCAATTTGGTACACCTTCTTATCATCATCTATAAACTCTATTTTACAGCGATCAAACACAACCGCGATAAAACCCACTTTCGTACACTATAGCGCAACCGGTGCAGTGTGTGTTGATCACAGCGTTATCATCAACTCAGTTGGTGATAAAGCCACTTAGGTCTCCAATTCATGCGCAGGTCCTAGTTCCATAGCTGAATCTCTTACGCCATGAATTGACTCAGCTTGTGACTTAATGCGATTGCGAATGCCGGTTCAAGGCAGCCTATTCGCACATAGTGCACGTAGGATGTTGTTCTAGTTATTCTTCGGTGTCGCATTGTGTGGTATTGTAGCGAAGAGTTACTGCGTAGCATTGACACATATTTGGCGTGTAAGCAAGCCGGATGCGCATGAAACGAATGATTTAAGTCACATTTGTGTTGGATGTTGGATTTTCTGTGGACTATTTGGTTTTTTATAATCTTACGTGGCTTAAATCTTGTAATTAAATTTAATTTCAATTTAAGCCTGTTTAGACGAGTGTACTTACGTTAAGTCAACTTGACTTAGCTGCAAAAATAAGGAAATTGATTGCTTTCATGCAGCTCTTTGTGGGTTTTACAGTGTTATATAGATGTTAGCGAAGACAAAGTCAGTTTAAAAATGGAAACAGCTCATTATTTGTACACTGATAAGAGCGCAATAAATATTTATTTTTACTTGATTAACTTTTGTTTTACTTCTGTATGTGTACAAACGACTTATTACACCGAAAGCTATATTTGCGTTAAGTTGGATTTCATGTAAGATACTCAATTTGACATGATCTTAGTTAGTCAAAGGTGGATTCAATTAAATCAAGTCAGTTTTTTGAAGGATACTTAAGTTAAGTCAACTTAACTTACGTCCCTGGATCTTCCACATTGATTACTTAATGAATTGAGTGAATTTTAATTTTAAATGTGTTGTTGTCCTGGACTAAGCTATTAAAGTATAATAAAGGCGAATCTCTTTTTGATTGAAAAATGAAGTCAAATGATGTTTAGATTGTCCACGTGCAATTTTCAAACGCTTATTTTAAGGTATTGCGTCTTTACATAGCGCACACACCTCCGATCATACCAATGATAACGTTGATGATGGCAATAACAATCAGTGTAATCGTTTGTTTCGCTTGTCGACGTGCGCGAATCGCGAATAGACACAATTGGTGCCCCGAATCGGGAAGCAACTAATGCAGAACTTCCGTAGACTGAGTCCACACGCGCGTCTTGACAATAGAACGCTGGCCTCGCTCACGAAACTAAATTTCGCAGGTTTTTTCATCACTTTACCAACTTGCTCATAATCACGTTCAACATGGACTTTTCAATTAAGATAACGAAACTTTGTTTTTCCTTGCAGGTGTTGATATAATGCAGCTACTCTGGTTGCTCGTTCTGGTATGTGCCATTCATGGCACTCCCATTCCTCCTCAACCACCATCATCGTGTCCATCAGACTGCGACTGTTCTACAGTGAATTATGGAACAGTAACTTATTGTACAACATTGGACTTTGTGCAGAATACAGAGTTAGAAACATTGAATAAAGTGTCCCACCTTGATATTCGACATGCTAACCTTACTAAAATTGGAGCAATTCGGAAACTGAAAGGTCTCAAGTCACTACAAGCTGCTTACAATGATATACGAAGTCTTGGTGATTTCTCCAATCTTGGAAGATTATCGTTGTTGAATCTACGAGGTAATAAGTTGAAAACTCTTCATGTTAGGCACCTTCCTAAGAACTTGGAGGTATTAGATGTATCAGCTAACCATCTAAGTCATTTCCCTGATTTTGGCATTGTGGACACGCACGATAAACTAGAAAAGAAACACGTATTGAAACAGGTCAACTTGGCTGAGAATCCATTTGTTTGTTCCTGTGAACTCAAGGCCAAATGTGAGGAGCTTCAAAAATCGGTTATTATGGCAAAGCCAGTAACCTGTCGCCGTGAGTCTGGTAACCATGAGAGGGTAACTGATTTAAAGTGTTCTATCAATTCTGGTGGCATTAGTAAGCACAATGATCTTGAAATGATGCAGAATGATCAAGTGGAAGGGTCTGGAGATGAACCTGAACCTACCCCTGAAGAGCTTACAAGTGCGGAAGACACAGATGTCTTTGCGGAGCAGAAAGTCCATACTCATAAATTGGAAGATATGAGGAATGAGAATCTTTTACTGACCGTAACATCTTCAAACTCTTCGGATTTGACTGATGACGACTACGAAGACAATGAAGATGAGGGATCTGGACATTCTGGAGATGAGCCAGAGGAGACTGATGATGAAGGTTCAGGTGCAGGTGTTTTAATTTTACCTACCACAGAAGAAACTCCCTTAAAATCGTGTAATTTCAACTGTACTCCTTTGACTTCTGATGATCCAGATTCCACCAACAAAACTCTACCAGATCCTAATCTGTTTGATGAAGTTGGTAAAGTTTTTACGGATATTTTCTCCAGTGGAGAGGAAGAAGAGGAAGAAGTTGAGGAGTCTGAGGAAGCAACGGAAACTCCCATGATCATAACTAAGGTCCATAAAATAGATGAAGGTAAATCTGATGCAGTGATACCTGTAGCGATTAATGAAGAAGATAAAATTCACTCTGCAAATGATTCCGAGGCATCTGAAGTGAAAGAAGCTGGAAGTGCATTTGGTTTATCTAATAATATGATTGTAGTAATTGCTCTGATCATAGTGATGGCTTGTATCATCATCTATACCATTCTAATAAAACGTCGGAAGACAAGAAGACATCAAAGAAGACCTTCTGTAGATGGTCCAGCTCAAGAAATGAAACCAATGAAACCTGTCAAACCAGCAAGGACATCACCTCCATCTGATAAAAATAAGAATCTTCCTGAGAAGGTTCCACTTATAAATGGAGCGAAGAATGGGGGTGCAAAGAACGGATCTGGTCCCACTCACGATGTGACCACGCCGTTGATCAATGAACCTCAAGCGCAGAAAATAGAGGAACCTGTTCAAATGAGGTCGACTTCAGGCGATCATAGTCCTTTACTTCCAGAAACACAAAGAGTAACTATCCAAGTAAAAGAATTAACTGCTCCAAAGACACCCCTGTTGGTGACACGAATGAAGAGTACGGATGGTCAGATTATCACCACACCTGAAGCGGATCAAAGGCATTGAACCGGTAGCTATTGGAATATGAATTACATTCCTAGTGGAGGGAACTTTTTGTAATACCTCAGTATTTATTGCAAGTGAAATATTCAAAGATCGATAAAAACATAGTGACGTGATGTGATAATGAAGCAATGAAGCATGTTTAAGATGGCGGACGTTCCTATTTATTTAACTAGTGTGTTCGTGTAGACTTTTGTTCACTTGTAGCTTTTCCGCTCACTTTATCATCGTAATTACACGTGGTAAATATCTAAGTCAAAATGGCGCCCATGTGCAAGATACCTATTCGAGATGGTGCTGAACTAAACTAAAGCGAAATAAAATGCAAAAAATAAAATTGAACACTTGATGTTTAACCAATAACTTAAGTCATTAATTAATGAACGAAATAATCAATAGTCATATGCATTAGTGTATTACGATTAGGAGGGTCGCCTGCTGGGATTATGATTCATTGTAAACAATTGTTAATGTGCAAAGAGCAAAACTAGAGATATAATTTAAAGAGTGTTATCTATTTGTATGAAATGAAGTGAAAGAGAGAGTACAAGTATGAATGGAATGAAAGTCATTGCTTAAAAATATGTGTTGTTAATTGGAACAAGATAGATTTCTATTTGATAACAATTTATTTTGTCCTCCAAATGTACAAAACATCTAAATAATTAAATATGTCTATATCATTAAAATCACATAATCAATAAAATTACATATTTGTTTCAATAACGGAAGTGTCAGCATCACTACTTGATTCTGCTAGGGTCTGGGACCTGGTTTGAGACCGTTTTCGACGTCTTCTGGTCTTCGCTGAAAGTGGTCGCCCGGATTTGTCTAGCAAATCCGGGTTTGATTGACTCATTTCACTTGCATGACTGGTGCTTCTTTGGTAGCTGATTTGGTTGCTAGACTGAGCATCACTTGACCCCATTACAGTTGATTCTTGACTAGCTGCACTTAGTCTGTTGGTCATATGAGGACTTTTAACCCTTTTCTTTCGTCTTACTTTTTGCTTAACATCAGACCCTCCACTACTTGAATTGACAATGTTTAAGTTATTCCTCGATAAGTTAAGATTATTATTAATGGTTGTTACTGTGTTGATGGTGTTGATAGACGCATTGAAGATTGATGATCCCAATGGGTCTTCCTTTCTGGAATATAAGCTAGTAGTTGATCCTAGCGGTGGCATCGTGATGGCTTCATTATAACTAGGTGGTCCTTGTAAGTCTCTTGGATCTGGTGCATTGTGAGATGGTTCATGTTGAATTTCTCTTGCTTGTCTAACCATTGCCATTAGTCTCTGTTGGACTTCAGCTCTCCTTTCAACTTCCTCTTCACGTTGTCTCTTTTTCCTCCTAGTTAATTCACGGTTTACAGTGACAAAACAACAGCAGCTTAGGATAAACACTGTCATTAGTCCTATTGAGACCATCCAGGCTCTGTCACCTTGGGCAAAATTCCAAGGAAACCATTCGTTTGCACATGCTTCACCCCATGGTTTACCTTCCAGAGCTTGAGGAGTCTGACAACGAGCATTCTCGATATCGGTATTCAACTGGTTGAGTTTTTTATAAAAGATTTCGAATGGTTTGTGTTGACATTCACACCTCCATGGGTTATCTCCAATAAAGAAGCTTCTGATATTGTTGAAGGAATAGTAGAACTCCATAGTGACCAATCTGTTACCAACTAGGTCAACATGTTGGAGGTTTGGTAATAGTCTAAATGTGGAATTCTTGATGGATGAGAGTCTATTGTTGGATAAATCCAAGACTATCAACGATTGGGAGGTCAGATTAATGGGTATCTCTCTGATGAGGTTTCCAGTAAGGTACAAAAATTGTAATTTTGGCATCCCTTTAAGAGCGTTCCAATCTATTTGGTTGATTTCACAGTTAGAAAGGTCCAATCTACTTACACCTTGAGCTTGGAATGGAATCATGCTATTAATATAAGTTCTGGATAAGTTAACCATCTTTAACCTGTCTTTGCCTTTAAAAATGTTAACATCTAGATTCTTAAAAGTATTTCTTGACATGTCCAGGGATTCTAAATAGAAAGCCTGATCAAAACTATCTTTTGAAACATACTCCATTGCATTATCTCCCAAACTTAATTGTTTCACTTTTGGCATTGAATAAAATAATCCTGGTTCTAACCTCCTAATATGGTTCTTCGAAAGCTCTAAAGTTGTTAAATTCGGTAACCAACTTCTTGGGACCCTGTCCAAGTTGCAATCTATCAGATTCAAATATTCTAAGCTTGTCGAATTTGCCGAAAATCCTTTCAGCTGATAATTCCTCGTCAGATACAAACTAGTTAGTGATTTTAGTCCATTCAGGGCATTTAAAGCCACTTTTTCAATCCCACAATCTGATAAATCAAGTTTGATGAGGGTAGCACTTTTAAATTGTCCAGTTATCTCTGGTAAAACATTTTTGGATATGTTTAATGTCTTCAAATTAGGGAACGGGCTCAAAACGTTTGAACTCAGAACTGTTATCGAGGCATTCACAACGTTGAGGTGTTCCAAAGTAGGAGTAGTGCATTTTGGGATGGATTTTAGTGGGTTGTGAGAGAGGTCCAGTTGAGTTAAGCTTTGTAACGTGGCCAGGGACCTTGTACTGATGTCAATGGACGCTAATCTGTTCCAGGACAAGTCTAGGGCTTTCAGAAAGTCGAGTTCTTTAAGCAGACTACCGGAAAGAGTGGTGATGCGGTTGTGGCTGAAAATTAACTTCTTAAGCCCTGGGAATAGTGATATATCTTGAGGAATTGCCATAAACTGGTTGTAAGATAAGTCAAGAAATCCAACCTGAATAGAAAAAAATCCAAACATTAGAAGAACTAGAAGTAGAAAAATTATAAATTCAAATGGAATTTCTTTTGTTGCTTTTTAACATTGTCTTAAATAACATTTAAAGACAATGTGATATTTTTGAAACTATTTACTATAATTTAGGTTGTTAGTATTGTTGTAGCTGCCTGTAGTAACATTTTTTTTTTATTTGGCACGGCAATTAATCTAATTACGTCAATTACAAGTGTTGGAATGACCGTTATCGAAAATGTTTAATCAAGTGAATTTCATCATTACATTTTACTTCACACAACTAGAAATAACAGTATATAAAGTAATTATACCTCAGAGCTTAAATCTTCGGGCAGTTTATCCAACATTGCATTTTGACAGCGGACTTCTTCGTCAAATGAGCAAAGACATTCAAGAGGACATGAAGAAACTTCCAACAAGAGGATCATCATTGATGCTAATAGAACTGGCAGTGGCAACATGTTGAACATTATTTAAAAAACTGTATGTTCATTGGTGGAAAACCTGAAAACTTACTTTCGAATTTCATGGATTACAGAACTCTTAAACGAACAATTTTAGGACAACTTTTCTGCTTTCAAAAAAGTTTTTTTTAATTTTCTAATATGTTATTACTGCACTTTCTAAGTAATGCAAAAAGTGGTTAACTTTGCTCGTTTGTGCATTTTAATGACTAATAATAAATTATAATTTTCGTGATGGATGCTTAGTTTCTAGAAGTCATAAATATCACTGCACAGTATTTTCTGCTTTACCTCGTTAATTGTTACTTGAATTGTGTACCGTTTGTGTCCGATGTGTATGCAATCAAATGAGAAAGCAAAACAATCTCGCTGTTCTCTTTTTGTTTGTTTGCATCATGACATCGTACCAAGATGGCGATTCATCAATCAATCGACAAATTGCATGCAATAAATTATGCAAAAATGTCCTTCACTTTTAATTTCAATAATTTTAGCACTTTTTACCAGCAGCAAAAACACTCAATTCACAATGCATCCGTTCATTAAACACTTTGGACTAAAATAAATTCACACAGAGGACAATTAAAACTCTTTGGTTTAATAGGCTTAGACTTTGGTGGTTTCTTAGTGAAATGTGTTATTCTTGAAAGACATTCTCTTAAAATTTTGAGGCATAACTAATAAATTACTTCAATTGTGTCAAGTTTTTGCAGCGAACGGGCGTTGCATGTGGCACAACGACTCCGAATGATGTTGGTGATAACAGGTAGTTTCTCAGGGACCGCTGAGTGTTATCAGTTTGATACTGGGTGTCGTAGAAAACTGTTCTCTTGTTGCACTGCAGTTCATTCTAGTCTTAGACAAGGCAACCCAATGCAATTGGCTAGAGTTAAAATATGATAGACCGCATTTTGTGTATTTTATCAAGCCTCTGATGATTATTTGCTGATAAGCTGATATTGCGATGATCTTGTTCAGCTATATAAATAGCACTGATAAGCCAGTTTAGTCGCATTATACAAAGTGAGCTCCTTTACTAGTTATTCTCTCTCCTGTTTTTTGTGTAGCTCTTTTATTGTGGGCACTTGATATGAATCAAAAATGCAACCCAAACAGGAAAGTACCGCATACGCGTGGAGAATGTAATAATTATATTCTTCAATTCTTCATCTCTCATTCTCTCATTCCAAGTCGTACGCAGGTAAAATCTTCGATTGTCCACTGTTGGACGCCGACAGGAAGTCGTAACAATCACGGCAAGCTTGTCTCAGGCGGAGGTATCATCACACGAGTGGAATATCTCAACATCATTGGCATTGCTATTGAGGATATTGAAGAATGGGCTGGTATTAATATTGCGGTTCTGTTGGCCTATTTGCAATCAAATGCGTTCGGTGAGCACAATGCCGATGGCAATTAATGCTGTGTTTCGAAAGAGAAATTTCGGTTGTAAACTTGTGATTATGTGATTAACATGCACAAGAATTGCAACGATTAAAACTTCATCAAGAGTGAATTTTATGTAGTCCACAAACTCAGCAGGTTTCAATTGGGATTGAGATAGAGTTGGTTAATCAGAATGACAAGAAACTGGGAGATAATCTGGAAGAGATCTTTTACAATCACATTGTGGGATCGAAAAGAATAAGACTATTGATCTAACTATCTTCATTTTAACAGCTTGCACATTATATGACCTCCTACTTGCAAATGAATGCAATTGCTAGACATTGATCAAGTGCGAAAAACTTGTTTTTATGAATGGCTGCGTTTCCAATATGTCCACTAGTCTTCCGCTGCATTTCGAATGCGTCGCAATTTCCAATGCCAATGGCAGTCCATTCCGAAAGCGCGATGTGCGATGAATTTCATGCGCTTTTACAGTACAAGTCGAAACTGGAAGTTGCCGTGCTACTTCGCAATATGTGCGGACTGCAGACAATTCGCCCATGGGCAATATGGTGGACCAAAGATGGCAAGACGACACCAGGGAAATAAAATTCAAGCAAAAAGTTGCAAAAAGTACAGATAAAGAAACCGAACACTCCTCTACAGTCATTTAGTGTCTTTCAACTCACAATACTACTACGAGCAAAAGTAGAGATTGACGCCAGTCCATACTCATGGTAGTTTACAATTGACATAACCAAGTCAAATCGACATATCTCAAGCCTTGCAGGAGATCTTACTAGACATTATTGACTGCATAATTTATGTTTATATTTATTATATTTCAAGTGGCATTATATAGACTTGAGTATGCAACTTCCCATTTGCTCTTTTTCTGTAAGTGTGCAATCAATCCATCATATCTACTTGAGGTTAGGGAGCGAGCAAGTTTGTAGCGAATCATAATTAGAACAAGGTGGAAATAAATTGCCGTGGACTGCTATCTGAGAGTATTTGAAACGATCAGTTTAATGATGGTCATCATGCGGATACTCTTTCTTTTTATCGAGATATTATCGTGCGTCTTATGTAAGACTTGCTTTTATATGAAGGGACTTTATAAGGATCTACGCTGGAACGAGATTCTTGCATTTCAATGATTTTCATAAGTTTTAAGGTAATGTGTTGGAGATTAAATGATAATGCCATAATACAACCATGATAAAACGTGGGAAATTATAATTGTTATTTCGTCTTTAATTTCTTTTAGTTCCGAGTTTTTATTTTTTTAGTTTTGGTATCTTTTAAGTTCTTGGTAAATTGCAAACATTTTCACCATTCTCTTGCACTCTGTATGCCCGCATGCAATAATAATAAATTACTCCTGACGTTTCACACTCGTTGTTTGGTGCCGGCAATTTTTATCTCTTTGTTGGCCCACACACATGTGCGAAAACGATGCTGACCTAATTCGCCGCCTCTCTTGCAATGTCTTGGCCTGGCTGTTGAATGTCCGGCTGCCAGACCGTCTCTTCAACGACTTTGGCAATAAACTATGCACATAATTATGGATTTTTTCACAGTCCTCGCTCCAAGTGTGTGAAGGCAGGCATTTCACCGCAATGTGTATGCTGCTGCATTGATGCCGGTATAAAGTGTGATTTTATTGCAAATAAAACGTTATGCAGGAGTGGAAAAATATTCACAGTAATACAAAATGTTCAAGCATAATTCACCATAAGTGTTTAGTTTATTTAATATGGAAAAATTGTTGCAAAACGCTGCATGGTGTATGAGATGTTGCCTACGTTACGTTGTGTTTTTGAATAAAAGTCTCTAAAAGATTTTTCGTTTTTTAGGCTTTACTACGTAAATAAACAATCTACACAAATATATTAAGATATTATTTGATTGTTTGTAAGGAAATATGTAATATTTACTGGTATTTCATCATTTTTGTAGTTTCAAAAACGATAAATACTGACTTATCCGAATATGAACTATCTCCTACATATTGATAGGATTTCCTTCGGTTTTACAGCATTATCAACCATCCCAATGTCCCAAATTGCCAAAAATCTTCCCGATCACGCAATATACACACGTAATACGCGTAAAAATCGGCATATAAATTGAATCATATCGGATTTGCGCTCGCATGCAGCCGCAGGTCAATAAATTGGCGCGTTATCCGACTGAGTGGATGAGTTTTCAACTTTTCCAATTCAACTCACTGCATATTAGCTGACCATTGGCCATAACTGCACAAATCCTATATTGAAAGCTTTCCGTAAAAGTTACGAGTCATGATATTTAGATGCCTATTACTTGGACCTCGTTCAATACAATTCGAAGAAACGACAGAATATCTTAAACCCGGAAAATCATTTTCAATAGTTAAAATATAATATAATGCCACTGTAAATGATATAACGCTCTCAGTTAACTTATAGACGTCAAGTGAAGTTTGAAGAAAGTAGGCATGAGTATAATTGTAATAAATATTTCAAATCAAATAAATTCATTATACAAACATCTGCGGTTGTAATTTCCATTTTTAGAGAATATTTGCATACTTTAGACGTGTTTACAATTTGCACAAAGTACAAATTATTAAACAAATGAATGTATATAATTTATACCTTTTAAAACTTTTACGCTATAACAAAACTTTGTTTGACTAATTACTTATAATTTTATGGTTATTTATACTTTATAAATTATTTAATAAATAGCAAATATTTGTTAAGTTGAAGTTGATAGTTTACATTTAAAACACAATGCAATTGGATTCGTGAGAATGCCAACATAAAATAGAAAATCATTTGGTGTCATAAAATTACTTATGTATAATTTATTAACCTAAATAAACAAATATATTATGTGCACCTAGCGTAACGTCTTGCATTACTAAATAAAGTAAGTCAAAATAAACCAACATGAACATCTATTACTAAACTTTCACTTTGTTTCTATTTTGACGTGCACAAAATAGCAAGTGATAAATTTCCATCTGAAAATTAAAAACTCCTAATAAATATCAAGATTTAGTCTTTAAGCCTCATTTACCCCATCCTTGGTGCTTCAATTGGCGTCAATTCCAAGGCAGTTTACGCGATAAAGTTTCCTCCTCACGCGCGCAATTACAATCTAACAAGAATTTATCGAAACATCTTAAGCACTCGATGTCCCATAAATCGATTTAAGCGCACTGGAGGCAGCACTGGCGGCGGGCGGACTTTCTCAGTCGATAATCCGGGCATCGCATAAATATGATGGAAGCGGATGGCTCCATCCGGGCGCGACGCACGACTGCAACAAGGACTCAGCTTACGTGGACTTAGAGTTTGTCGAGGACGTGGAAAAACTCCAAGGAGCTGTCTAATACACGTTATCGATTAGCAGTAATCGGGAAACTTTCAATGATGGCAAAATATCAAGAGAATCTTGCTGTGGCTGGGAGTGGAAATTAAAAAAACTGGCTAAGTTTGAAGGTGGAAAGGAAAGGAAAGGAAAGAAAGGAGGATAGGGTGGAAAGCAGAATAAAAAGATGTATATCCTGCAGCGGGATAGGGTGTTTAAATGGATGAGCTGAGCAACAGGTTAGCTTTTAACCCGAATCGGGATATGGAGCTTTGCGTGGCGTTGCTACGTTCGCTCGGACTGAAAAGGGTGCGCTTAACTTCCTGGAACTTGCTAACGTGTATAATTGGCAATTATACGCTGCTTTTGAGACTAAAGACGAACGCTAATGTCCTTTAACTTCCTCTAACATCAGCGTTGGAAGAACACTTGCAAAGTCCTTTGGCAATGTTTCAAGGACTAACCAGCAATATAAGCTGCTCCGAAATCAATCTTACAAATCAGTAATTTCCTTGATGTCCTGCCGGCGTAATTAGTTACAATCTACCATTTGACCAACCGCGAATGATAAGTCTTCAAGGCAAAGGAAGTCAAGTCTTTCGATCCGATCATAACCTCAATGTTTAACCTCAAAGGCTCTTTGATGCTGTCTTGAACTTTTGTCAAAACAAAGATTTTATTACGTATATACATTAATTACATTTAATAAGAGTGTTTTTGAGAGGAATATTTCATTTTCTGGTCTTTGATGTGTATTCTTTGCTGAAAATCATTAATGCCTGTAGTCGATGTTGGTTTATGTCCTCGGATTCAATAGCTGTCCACATGAAAGACAAACTTTAATTCAATGCAGCCGTGTGTCAACCGTCATACCGTTCAGCAGATAATTCCGGAAAACGTCAAGAAAAGCACAGGTCGCATTTATCGTCGATGGATACAGGCTCTTCCTGCTTTGCAAGTACGTCGTGAAAGATTTTCTCCTGTGCAATGCTGAATGCCCGCTGTTGGAGTGCTCTTCATACAGGAATGGAAAGCATGGGATTTGATTGAGCGCCTTTGAATCGCTTTTTGATGCTCGGATATTATTTCTCTTGAGATAGGCAACCAAATACAAACGCGCTACAAACACGATGGCTTTATAACTGAATACGGCAGTATGTGAATGACAAAAGTTGTAAGGACACCAAGGATCAATGCTTATTCTTGTCGTTATCGTGCAGTATGATGTCTGATCCTTTTTATACGTGAAGCAATGGGAACAAGGAACGAGGGTGAGGTGTATTGTGGGTTGCGTCTTCAGCTTCCACTCCAACATCGGATAAGGGAGTGCAGAGTACGCTAAACAAAAGATTACATGTGCGCCAAGAATTGTAACAAAAGAAGGAACAGTCCATCGACTTAGTGGATATTATATTTTACTAAATAAGCAAGAATACACGTGAATTAAGTCTTGGCATGACTTAAAAATTGCTTTCAAAGACGATTTTTATTCAAATTAAGTGCGATGCAGGCAGGATTTCAAATTCCTTGGCGCTTCCAGAAGTGTGTAAAATATTGCGGCCTTTCATGAATCTTATTAAGATATCCCTAACGCCAGCCGCCGCGCGCAAAGAAGCGATAGCGAGTTATGAGACGCCACCGCCTCCTGCATCCTCCCCTTGGCGCGTCTCGCGAATTTATGAAGAAAGGAGTAGGTGTATAATCCTCGCCGCTACACCGCTATATATCATGCTAAGTCCCGTAAGGAAAACAGGATAGACGTGCGCGTATATATTTATAAGTTACGAGCCGCCCTCGTGCGGCGGTGGCGGCGCGGCCGGCTGGCTGTTTATTTAACTCAATAATCGTACATCATCGTAATCAGTGCGCTTTGGCTCGCACTCGCGCTGAGGCTTTCGGTTTTAACTTCCTTTCCGAAGACGGCGGGCAGCGTTTTGCTGCTGCTGCGCGCGGAGGCGGCTGTCGAGCTGCTTAGTATTGCACGAGATAAAATCCTTTTAGGTGGAAGAGCACACGAAGGTAAGGAGAGGAGATTTCTAAACACGCTTTAAATTTTGTTTAATTTATGGACGGCGGGCTTAAATTTAACTAGCAGTTTGATTTCGTTCTTGAGACATTTGGAATTTTATAGAGAAAATATCAAAATGTACCTTAAATTCAACTTAATTAAATTGTATATATTTGGTACAAATTAATATTTGTGTTATATTCCTTCAAGAATTATTTATTTATGTTTAAAATTTCGCTTTTGTTTTATATTTTATTCTGTACTTTAGTTAATATTTGAATAGATGCAATGGATAATATATCAAATTAAAGGTAATTAAATTCGTTGTTTGCTATATCAATGAATAATTGTTTATTGGTTTATTTATTATTTTACTTTGAAACATCACAATTGATTTAATTTAGTGTGATTCTTTTACTAATAATTTCCATCTAGATTTCCTTCTTGAACGCCTGTTTTCTCGATGATAAGCCATACATTGATATAGCTAAAATGCTCTGGTAGACATTTGGTGGTAGTGGGAGGCGGTAGGAGGCGGCTGGATGTTGCATCTATCTAATGACTCGTTCGTTGCATGCGGCGCGCGCGCGCGTCTTTGGCGCGATCTCGTCTAGATATATCATAATAATTCCCAGCTAACTGCGCCAGCATGGCCGCCTCCACTGCCGCCAACAATATAATACCGCGCGCGCCGTAAATCTCAACTTTTAGCGAAAGCAGCCGCCTCGAAAGAGCGCTGCCGCCAAGGAAAAGGGGATTAAAGATCAGTAATCTTATAGCGGCGGATGAATTATGGTGGTATTTGCTTCTGCTGCAGGACCAAGAAGAGAATAAGAACCGGGGACCCTTGGCGTGAGCAAAAATCCTTTTTGTTCCCGTGGGTTTTAGGCGATATTCATAATGGCTTTCGCAGGCGAAGATGGCGAAGATCGGAGCATTGGAAAATTGGAAAATTGGCATTTAATTGCTACGAGATTACGCGTGCGGAAATTAATTAAGATTGCCTCAGGTGGAGGCTTTGTTCCTTTTCAAATCTGCGAGGATGACACAGTGAGGAGCGCAGAATTTAGTAGTTGGCAGGATGGTCGTAACTCACGTGCTATCTGCGTTAATCTCGCCAGCGATGGGCAATAACCATTAAAAGAAGGGTATTCTCGAAGAGGGTGCAGTAATGTTGCATATATCATGCACCAATGGCATTTGAAAGACTCCAAACATAGTAAAGAAGAGGCCAAAGAAAATATCAAGATGTAAATACAAACCATGCAAAAATGGAATGATCTTTGAATGACTTTCCATTCGATTCGACTTCTTCAGTTGATGATTCTTGTTGCATGGTATTATCAATGCGAGAGGAAATTAAGGTGGTAAACTAGAACGTCGTGAGTTGTGTCGACGGAAACGGCTTTATCTCATAAACATACCACCCCTGACAAACTGAACTCGCCCTATTTAAGCATGACATCCATGGAAACATTCCAAACAAAGATAGCCCGAGGTTCAGTGAAAAACATTGTCCTTCGAAGCACGAATTGGAATGTTTAAGAAGCAGACCAGAGATAACACCGATAAACATGCTTCAGCACTGAGGAAAACTGAAGCAGCTGCTGAAAAACTAAGTCTTTTCTTTCTGATTGAATTTTAATTAAATTGAACAATGTTGATGCGATGATGAGATGGTTAGCCGCACAGCACCCCCTCAACCTCCAACACGACTCTCCTTCTTTGCCCAGCAGAGACCGCGAGTGATTTTAAAGAATGCCGCGGAGATTCTACGATTCCTGACAGGAAATTAATTCCCCTCGGCCTGAAAAACGAATGACGATAACGTGCCGCATGATTCTTTTTCGTCTTAATAATAAAAATGATTCAATCAGACACTCTGAATCGCTGAAATGTGTTTTAAACTTGAACGATTTAGTGAGGGTGTTAATGTCAAGCGGTTGGCAGCTTATTGTGCGGTCTGAGCCTACATTTAAAGAGTTGTCGGTTGAAGTTGAGGTTACATTAATACCTCTTGTATAAAGCTGGTAACTAAACGGGAATATTTCTGCATGGATTTCTTCGAGCGTGAAAATTGATCGGGTGCAAATCCTTGCTACAATATGGAAACATAACAAAGCAGTTGGAATACTGCGTGTTGGGTTGCATATCGTCGAATATGATTAATTCGCACTTGTGAACTGTGGCAATTGTTTCAGGATTACCCAGGTGTTTCATACTTTGAGCATTTGCTGTACGGTGGTTTAGAGAGGTTGGACCTCTCCCCAAGCAAAGAAAGATCTAATTTTTTACTATAAAGGAAACTCCAACGGCAGCTCCAACCAAATAAATTTATTCAATCTTTTTACGTTTTGTACTTTTGCACTTTACCAATCCAATCAATTTCCAACTGAAATCTTGTGCAAATCGTCCTCACGCATAATTTACTCTCTCAAATGTCTAATCCTTGACTCTTGATTTTTTCCTTTCCTAGCAGGATAAAAAAAGATTTCACGCCCTATGACTTCGACTTTATATCTTCCCTCGTTGGTGCAGGTCTCGTGATGATTGCCTCGAGATGAAGATGAGTACGATGATGAGAAATCAGTTAAGAAAATCCTAAACCGTTTTTTGCTGGAGTTGCAGTTGGACTTTCAGCAGTAAGGAGTAAGAAGGCATTCTCCCTAATTTTTATTACCCGCAAGTCGTGCAAGTTGAAGTCGTGCGGTTTTCGTCATTATCTGGATCGACGGCGCGCGGCGGAGGCGGTGGTGGTGGTGCGGGCGAGATTGCCCTCTCGACGCGTCAGCTAATCGGCTCACGCTTCCTGCATCCGATGAGCAAAGAATCATAGAGTGGCTGAAGAGATTTCGGAGAAAAATGAAATGTTCATGAGGAGATGGAAAAAATTTAAAATGCTGGTTTTTGTGTTATTTATTTTAGGGATTAATTTAAAGCGAGTATGTTTATCAGAGGAAAGAAATTTTTAAATTAAAGTTAATTTAACAAACTATAACATGATGTTTAATTGAATGTGATTTGAATGTTGTATAAAATTTTTTAAACACCAAGGCAATATTATTATTATTCTTATGATTTTTTCCGTTTAAAAATTATCCATATCTAAAGTTATCCTTGCAAGGTAAAATACATTTTTAGGAATTAGATTTTCCTGAATAAACAAAGTAAAAAAAAGAAGAAGAAGAAGTTAGCAAAACCCAACACATACATAATTTATTTACTCTGAAATTCATCTCTAAAATAGCTAGTGTAGTCCACCAACTCAGATTACACCCCTCACTATAGCTTTCTTTGCACCACGCAGCTTAAATCAGTATTTATTATTCATAAGCGCACCACGCGCCGGAAAATGTGAAATAGTAGCGCGTAACGCATGATAAAAGACTTTTAAATTGTGTGTTGGCCTCTTTTCCATCCACCGTTGACTGCCGCATTCTGCTGCCTCAATGAGGGTGAAATCTGTTACCCTATTATGAGTTTACTGGTAGTTACCCCAGGTTTAAAGAAAATTCTCTTTTTCCAGATCATCTCTTAGTAGAAAGTAAAATGTAAAAATTTTATGGAATATAAAAATAAATTTACTGGCTTTTTAAGTAAAATAATGTACTGTTAGATTATTGTTGTTGCTGGTTTGTGAATTACAAGTACTTAAAACTCGTTTTTCTTCTGCTCCGCCAAGGTTTATGAAAATTATGATCGTAAATCGCCAAAGTAGAAAAGTGGCCGGCTTTTGCGTACTCGCGCATTGTTGTATTCTGGCACAAAGCGTTTTCCGCTTCTCGGGCTGAGTGCACATCCCGCGATTTCCCGCTGATGATACCAATTAGACTCGCGCAAGTAGCATTTGTGCATAAAATCGGAATTAACGAATCGCACCGCTTTGTTCCGTTGCTCGCGGCTGGCATTGTCTTAAAAAGTGCACGCGATTCGCGCAACTGGGAGCAAGGATAATGAACAAAATCCGATTTTCCCAATTAAAAATTGCCTAGTCATTGCCTAATGTAAGATATGCAAATTAAGCTATATTTTACCTGAAATTAAAGATATACCTTTTCTTTACAACTGATTTGCTAAATTTTCAAAGCAGTTTTTTACCGCAGGACAGTTGCTTGTAGACATAATCTTTATGGAAACTGTCATGGTTTGAGTTAAACATCCTTTTCGGTGACACAGATAATCAGAGGCTTGCGATGCGCATCCGGTACACTTCTAAACTTTGCTGCCTCTGCCGCCTTCCGTCGCAATCGCACCCTTGGTGAAACAATGTGCGCTATGGCTATCAGATCCGATGAATTGAGGCGCATTGCGCGCGGACGCAAGTTACGCTATTTTAAGCCGCCAAAGAGGGGCGGCAGATAACGCCCAGGCCACCCACGTCCGCCTGATGAAGGAACATGCCACTTACAACAGGCTACAACCGTGTAAACGGTGAAGTCTCACTGGTTTTGAGGAGAAAATAAATGGAAGTTGTTTTTAAATGTTGCAAGTTTGGAAACGTTGTCTACTCAATTTCAAAGTCTGACATTTCTTGAAAAGTAGAAATTGTGTTGGAAGAAGAATGTAATTGGGAATAAAATTTATTTTACAAAAAAATATTTGTTTAATTTAATGTTATGGAGCAATTTGTAATATGGTAGAAAAAAAATGAGATGTGACTTTGTTATTTTGGTTTTTAATGGAATAATTTCCCCGGAAAATATTAATTTTCTTGGTGATTAAAAATTCGTTGTTCGTTTTTTTTCTAGTAGTAATGTTTTCCGGTAACTTTCAGAATTTTTGGCTGCTTCGATCGATTTAAAAGTAATGTCTGAAGAGTTGCAGAATTGAGCAAACTTCAGAATGGGCCAAGTAATGATGAATAACATTAACTTTGTTTAAAAATATTTTTAATTCCAGAGATGCCTTTGTAAGTCTTATTGTCTTGCAATATTGCAATTTATGCGTTGGGAAATTCTAATTGGGACATAGTAAAAAGGTGGTTAGTTTTCCAATTGCATTGACCTTGCGTTTTGACCTTGGTTGTTTATACTTTTTGGTATCTTTGCTTAATTCCTTCCAATCTTTATTAAATTTTTAAGTGGGATTGGAATCACATGAACGCTATGCATTTTAAATGAGTCAAATAGATTAAGTTATCAATTATTTAAAAAAATAAAAAAAATTACTAATTTGTTTTATGTTTACAATTAAAGTACTTTTTTTTCTGCAGATAACTATAGGTTCTAAAAAGAATTTGAAAATAATTAAGTAATTCTACTGTTCATTCAATATTTTATAGAGTTATGGTATAACTATGTAGAAATAGTGTGATTTAGGTAAGTTTTGGCTGATGCAGTCGGCAAAAAAGGGTTGTTTGGTTTACCTGCGTCGAATGTTGTTTACGTTCTCGGCAAGGCAGCAGATCAAAACATTGCACTCTCTGCTCTTGCCGAATCTTGTACGGAATAAAGTGGGTCTGCATTGTGCTGCCCTCACATCCTTCCACTAAAGTGCGTGAGGTGTTTGTGTGCTCACTCTGCGCTGCTGAAATCTCGCACACTAGCAAATTGATAGCAACGCATGCAGTTGATAAATTCCACATTCAATTATTGTTTCTAATGATATGTTTGAATAGAGATTTGAAGATTTATTATGTAGCGAATTAACATGTTGACAGACAGATAAACTACTTACCATTTTGAGTAAAGTTGACACTTCTAGCCTTTCTGGTTCCAATTCTGAAAGGCATTCATACAGTAGGTCTTCCTAAGCAGGCAGCTTTTCTTTAGCGTATTTAATATTTATTTACATTTGATACATTCTTATAAATAGTATGGCAAACATAAACAGGTTGTCATTATTTTGGAAAAAGGATCTTACTGACAGATATTAAATTTGGATTCCGATACAGACTTAATTCGTACGTTACAACAATTATTTCGGTTTAACAATTTTCATTTTTCATCCATTCATTTTGACTTTTTACAATGTCGTCACTCTTAGTTTAGTTCCGCCTAAAGATAAACTGTGGAAAATGTCATGAACATGCTTAGCAGTCACCAGAATACATCTTTTGTTGATTATGTAATAACAAGAAAACGAATAACAAAATGTTGCCTACCTATCTAATAAGTGTCAAAAACCATATAAATCTTTGGTAATTCGAATATATTCAATTTGCTAAGTACAATCCTACTCCTTATCCCCAAAATGTCCCCCGGGTGAGTCAAACAATGACATCTTCAGTCGTTTACACTTGGCGCGTCTGTTCTTGAACCAAAACTGTACATTTTTGGGCTCCAAACGCGGGAATTTTTGACGATACGCCATGCAATTGAGTTCTTCGGTATACTTTAAAATGAGATTATGTGAGGGGTGCGTGTTGAGTGAGAACCATTGTTCTAAACGAGGAACTTCTGTTACAGGATCAATGAAGGTGCGATTCCTTTTACGGCGTTCATCTGCAGATAGTGCTGACATTGACAGAGCAGAAGAAGCTCCAGGGGGACTTCCAGCAGTTGCATGTTGAAGACCAGGAATGTATTGGCTCATGTACATAATGCTGTGGCTGAACATCGAGTTGGGGACTAGTGGAAAGGAAGCAGCGAGGCGTTCAAGACCTTCATTCGGACCGCGGTGTCCACCTAGAGGGTGTTGTTCTGTGGGGGAGTCACAACTACGAGGACGTGGCATCATGTGAGATACCATTTCGTAATTACCCTTGGTTTCAGGTTCAGAGTCGGGCTCCTCAGCTGGGTCGGGATCCACGTCACCGTTGTCGGAGATCGAAGTTACTTTATTGTTATTCGAGTGATCACTGGAGGAGTGGTAATTGATTGGTTCTTCTTCTATCTTTGGTTCGATTTTAGGTTCAAGCTAAACAAAACGAAAATAATATAATTAAACAAGATGATAAAAAGACGACAAGGAGTTTTACCTGATCTGCAATAGGTGTAGAGGATCGTGGACTTCCTTCATGAGATTCATGCTTTCTTATGGTCAACGACAACGGACCAACTGGACTTCCGGGTCCCGTTTCCGTCATATCCTCTTCATCCAAATCAGACCCCGTATTGCTAAATTCATCAGACATGTGGGAAGTATTAGGACCCCTTTTACATCCTCTCCTCCATCCTTCTAACCTCTCCGAAGGCAGATACCCATCATTCATTAAAAACCCCGAACCATTTGTGGGACTATAGTTATTATATCCATTTACCATATGTCCAACCTGCCTAGTTTCAGCTCTTTTCTGAGCAGCCCTAGCGTTTTTAAACCAATAAACTACATTATTCACATCTAAAGGTTTCCTTCCTCGGCGAGATTGCAAACTGTTGAGTTCTTTAACATATTGCTGAATTTGCTGTCTGCTGGGATGCTGGTTATCAGCAAACCAACGTTGTAACTTAGGTAGCTCTAATTCTGGATCAAAACTGGTTCGCATTCGTGTTTTCTGAGTAGGGAATTGATTGTGAACAGCTTGGTAAGCAGGGTGACCTACTGGCGGTAATTCTGGGTGCATTGGAGGACGTTCCAGTGGTTTTACTGGATGTGGCGACGAGGAAGGAAATGGGCATGGCGGAGCTAAATGCGGGCGGTTTGGGGATTGTGGACTGAATTGAGAGGACCACCATTGGTCAAATTTTTTACGGGCTTCTTCGGTTAATTCAGGCGGAGTGCTGCCAGAATCACCGCGGCAAATTTGTGAAAGAAGGACCTGAAAGAAAGAGAAAAAAACTTAAAGTATGTAACAAAAAAAAATACACTTTTCCAATTGGTTTTACTAATTTTATCATACTAAATATATTGTGGACATCAAAAGAAAGGTTTTATGCAACATTCATAATTATAATCCACTAGCTACAGAGGGTTTCAGTCGTTGCGCTTTGTGGACAAGGATCAGTAGATTGTAATCCGGCCGTCTAATAAATAGATCCAAAAGTGCGCGTTTTGTCATGAGCTCAAAATGCGCGTTGCGAATGTTGACGTTGCTCCGCCGCCGCTGCCACCCCCGACCTTTGGCAGGCGCAAAGTGCAGACGAGTCTTTCGAATGCAGAAGGCTTTTGATCTCATTAATACCATGAAATAATGCTGGAGTAATCTTATTAAAAGGAAGAGGCGTATACCCACCCCCCAACGTCTGTAATTCTTCTCCGCGAGACGAACAGGGCTTAAGGGATGAGAGAATCATAATCGTCAACTTAACTCTGTCTTAATAACCTTTGTTAAAACAACTTCTCTATAAGAACCTACTAGGAAATGAGTAAAAAATAAATATTGAAAAAAATTACCTCATCAAGTGGACATCCAGATGAAATCAAAGCACTTTGAGAATGCACCATGAGGAATCTCAGTAACTTGTCTTTGATGTCAGTAACTGCTCCTGGCCGTCCTCGGAAGACTTGAATCCGTAAAGTGGCGACGCTAGTAAGGTCGCCCAGAATATCACCGACATTCGCGAGCGGATCGTCAGAGATTTGATCGAATGCTAGAGCTTTCCAGTTTTTTATCACTACTGCCCCTTTGGCAGCTGCTACGCTTTCTGGAGAATATCCTAGTTGTATCAACGCAGCCTGCACTAGGTCGTGGAATGGCGTCGAGACTGGGATGATGACAAAGCTGTCCGTTTCGATCAAAGTCCGACGACGCCATGAGTTTGATCCTGAAGTGTGGGGACTTACTCGGTCTTCCAAGGAGCAGACTGCTTCCACTATGCAATGGACTGGTAGGGATTTGGCTGGAAGAAAACAAAATTTACGTTGTTTAAATTAATGCTGCCATATTCATAAATTTGTTGTTAAATATTTCTTATCGTGTTTGATTTATTGCGGGTGGAGATTAAACTATAGCAGTGGCAATATGATAAGAAGTCCGGATCACTCAACTGCAATCTTGACATAATCTTAAAGTTCTCCACTTTTAGAAACTTTATTTAAGACAAGGTAAAAGATCATTTGTCATTCTAGCATGATTAATAACCGTACAACTATTTGTAATTTTCGGAGACTCATTTTGAACTAAGAAAGAATATCTTAATGCGTTTTAAAATCATCATCACTTTCCTATCTAAATGTATCCCTAATGATCTTTGAATTTCTACCAATATCTCGTTGCAAACCGGAAAATAAAAACCTGCACCACACTCTGGAAATCGCTTTACTTCAATTCCAGTGATTTATCCGCCCAGCAAGACTTCTAATAACACCGGAAAACTCCACGGGAACTCTACTACCTTTCCACCAACCTCCACCCCTTGGAATATTCCGGGTCGTAAGCAGAAGCGGCAGGAGTAGTAGCGACAGGAACACTAATCTCGTTAGACTAAGAAGGTTTTCTGCATATTACCAGACTGGGCGCCTTACGGATTAGTCTCCTCCTGGCCGAGCGCTCTGAGGGCACGAGGGCCGTAGTCCGCCTAAGACCTGAGATTCCTCAGATTTTTGTTTTATTTGCGCACAATGCAGATGCGCCACCACGCTGAGGAAATCTCAGCCGAGTAATCCCGGTGGGCTTATGCGCCACACTGCTCCGGCTGCTAATCCTGGCCGGGGCGGTCTCTAATCCAGCGCCGCGAGCCGAGCTTGACCAGCGTCTTAACCGCTGCCCGCCATCCTCATTTGCCCCTGAGGGGGTGGCAAAGACAAAGCACTCCTGCTGATCAATAATGCAGCCTTATAAATATGAAACTTAATAACCCAAGTGCCTACAGGTCAGATTACAATTTAGACTGGTCCATTAAAACCACAGTCCTAATATTAATACCAAAAATTGATAAGTTTTTTTATTAATATTTCTTATTGAGGCAGATAGCGTAAAATCGTATTAGGTCTTCAGGTTTTCCTATGGACGAGTGTTTCGCCGGCTGGCTAAGAGGTGGGTTTCGGATGTTGCGGAGGCTTATTGTAAACAGTATTGCGGGCTGTGTCTGCTCTTAGCACTCTCTAAACTTTCCCCCCGCACCGCCCGCCAATGCCGCATCTTGCTAGCTTAGTAGTGAGGATGTGAGACTTGAATTAAAACTTTAGACTAACAAGACTTAAGCTAATAAGAATCCTTCGGCAAGGATCGAAATAAGCTGTTGTGTAAGACTCCCGTTCACTCTTTGTCTCATCACAGCATCTCGGTGAATTTTCAGGTCGAGCGGGTGTAGAGAACTCGGGAAGCAGCGTCTTTAGGACAACTAGGGAAGTAAATAACTTGACAACAAGTGGAATGTTGGGGATTAGATTTTTTCTTAAAGCGTACTTGTTAGTCTCATAAATTTGATCTTGGGATATTTTCCAGGCAAGAAGCCTGAATGTAAAGAGAATAAAAAGGAAGACAGAAAGAGGAAAGAAGTAGAGAGTGAAAGAGTAAAAAACAGGTAAAAAACAAAGCAGTATAAGTAATCCTGGATGTTGAAACCGTGAAAATGCGGAAATGCGAAAGGACACTGGAGTGATAGGTTGACATAATCCTGATTGTGGCTGAGAATGCTGTCGATGTGGGTGGCAAAGACGATATCCCGACTCCAGGCGCGATAGTATAGATGATGCGTCCCGGCCCTTTTTCCACTTAGGCTACTTAACAACTTGTTAAATCTTTCTCGGCCAAAATGTTGAAAACGAAAATAATTGTCTATTATTTGGACATAAACCAAGTATATTTTATGACTCAATAGAATTTAATTAATATAATGGATCTTATTCCGTGAAATATTTTAAAAGAATCTGTAGCTGCTTTCTGTTTAATTCCATATCCTGCGCGCGTGTTTATCGCCCTCGGATCGGCTTTGGCAAGCTTTGGGATTAAACTCGCCTTCATCCCGTCCTCCCGTCCTTCCACATCCTGAATCTACCTGCGGCCGGCTGAACTCCAGTATAATCGGATAATATTCGTGACGTAACCAAGCATTCCTCCTGCACACAGCTCTACAACTGTTGGAAGCAACTTGCATTTGTGTCTATTACATTCCTAACCTTAGATTGTCTTCGAAATTGGTTTTTATCAAGCGAGCTTTGTATCGGAGGATAAATTAAATCGTATTAAATCGATCCAAGAAGAAGGTGACTTGCTAGGATGGAGATAATCCTGCAGTAGGAACCAAACGCACGCTCATAACGTATACAGGGCGTTCAGAAAAAAATAAATCATGATTAACTGATTGATTGTTATATGTAGGCCAAAGCTGAAAGAAAGTAATCACTGAAATTCCCAATCAGTCAGAGTTGTTTTCATTGAGCACACACAGAGCACTAATCGTAATAATATAAGGATTAAATCCTTTGCATCAGGCGGGAGGATTAAGTGCGCGTTCCGACTGCGTTGGCGCGTGTTATCGTCGTTTTCCAGCGATTTCCGTTTTTCCGACCCCATCGGCCAAATCATTGACGTGCAATGGGCATTTCGTTAAGCATTACTGCTAAGTAGCTAATACAATTGCCAATCATAACAAATCATTAATTATGATAAGTTCTTATCAACCAATCAATGCGATCTAAACGAAAATTTCTGCTCATTGTTAAACAATTATTTTCAAGGCTTGTCAAAATAAGATTTGCTTTTCTTTGATTGCACAGGGAGACAAATTTTGGTTTATCAAGGATGGAAAAAGAAGCCGGTGAATGAATAGTAATGACGCCTGTCGATCAGGATTACGATTGCTTATTTAGTCGATTTAATTTGAATAAGACTCGTAGACTTAGAGACAAATCAAAGAAATCAGACGAGATCTGCTGAATCTCCACTGCTTGTACATTGTAGTCCATAGAAGACTAAAAGAGACAATTTTAAGTTAAGCTGAGATCAACTTAAGAAGGATTAAAATAACATAAGGAGATTTTTTGTGACTTTTGTGATTGAGCAATGTTTATCAGACTACATGTCCTGGTATAAACATGAGCAAAATTATGATAATCTCCTCTAAATAATAAAAAAACAAACTCATGTCATATTCATCCTTATCTCGATCCGACTCCAGATTAACTCTCCAATTTTTCCGCTCTCCCAAGACTTATCGATCTTCAAAGTTGCGCTGAATTTCGTCTCAATTCGAGTTTCAGCCGGTCGTTCTCATGCACTGCGTTCCGTTGCGTTTCCATGCGTTTTGCCTCGTCGTTAATCCCCGCCGGCCTCGAGACTAATCCATAATCCGCAACTTCCCGTCTGCGCGTGTACGGCCAGCGGCACAGCCGCAGCTCGCCTTCCCGCTCCCGCGCGCTCCCTCGCCGTCAGTCTCCTTCTCTTCGCGGTCTAATCCCAGCTTCGGCTAATGCCATACCTTTGCCTTAATCCAGCTTAAAGAGAGAACGCGGTAGCCGCACAGCTCTAGCACAGCTGTGTATGTTCAAGGTGAAATGGATAAGGACGTATAGTAGTCAGTTCACATGCTCATAATCACATATGCTACCGTGGAAGTGTGTCTAAAAATGTGTGTGATCCAAATGGATCCATGAATTCGGTAAATCCGCTTGTCTGCACCGTCGTGCTGTCGGCTACCTGGGAGAGTGAGATAGTCAGTTAATCTCCACACCCTCTCTAGCACGTTGAAATGGATAGAATGCAACTGAACTGAACCACGATGACAACGAATTTAACGCAATAAACGCAATTTAATGAGGCAAAAACATCATCTTAGGTGTAAGATACTACTGTGTGGGATTCTATTTTAATACGAGATTACTTACCACTTTTCCCGCCGCTGTCAAACTCTTCTTTGATCGACGGTGGTGACACCGCACTGCTATCCATGGGAGTCACACTACGTTCTGCCGGCGTACTCGGTGTGAGACGCTCGCCAGCTTCGGTATTGATGCGTCCATTCTCCCCACCGCCGCAGGATCCATTCGCATTGCCGCCACCGAGGGCACCACCATGACCGCCGCCATTTTGAGAGCTTGGACTTTTACAGTTCCTAGTTAAGGCCAATGCCTGACTCTGAAAGTAGACAAAAATCCAACAATTAACTACCATTCTGGAATTAAGCTAAACCTCTAGAATTCCACCTTTATTTAAAATGCCTCGTTATATAAGGATTAATAAAATTATGACTCATTCATCTCCTTAGTTAGAGAGTTGGAATCTTTTCATTGTGGGGTGCTGCACTCAACAAAAGGCAGATGAGGGATTAAGCGCACGATAACGATTGGGAAATAGGGACAGAAAACACGAGGATGCTTGGAGGAAAGAGATGGATAATATCGTTGATCTTCAGAGCAAAGGAGGGTGGATTATCGTCCGAGAGGGTTATCGTAATTATTCGTAGATTCGTAAAAATCTAGGTCTTCTAGCAGCAGAGTAAAGACGGAGGAATTGGATACCGAAGAAGGGGAATTTGCATGGAGTTATGAATGGGGCTGTTTGGTGTTTGGGGTTATGCATGGTTGGACGGAGTGTGAGGGGAGGATTGTAAACGGGTCGGCATGTGTATAGCGTGTTTTTAGTCGCTAATTAATCTCAACGAGGAGTTTAATCTACATTTATTGTTTTGCTGCTTTTA
>JAODGC010000004.1:3705489-3724461 GCA_027574925.1 Ecitoglossa quadriceps
TTTATTGATTGGTCACTTTGCTGATCTGGTTCTCTTTTCTTCTTGATTCCGAATCCCTTGAACAAAAGGTAGATGCCCATCATTCCATCATGTAGGAATCTGGTTGTTTTTGTTTCAACGCCGGCTTCTGCGAATTTGCAAAAACTCATCCGACATACCAAACCCGGGCAATGCGAGCATCGACCTGTTACGCTTTTGGCGTTTGGCTTTGGCCGAAATTCACGCATGATGCAAGCTGCTCCTGAAGAGAGTGAAAACGAAACTGAAGCAAAGCGGCCACAAAGCGGTAGGACGTGATAGGAACAAGAAAGAAGGAGCAGATGGATAGTGGAAGAGAGCGGCATGGATTCAATGCGCGGCTTAACCGTCCCGGAGGGATTAACCGCGTCTCTCGTTACGAGTTTTCGTCCAACGCGAGCTGCATTTCAGGGTCACACAGATCATCTTTACACAAGTAGATGAAAAAAATAAAATAAAAAATAAATGGCGTCTACTTCGGGGCTGAGAATTTAAAACTAATCTAATCTGGTAAAACAAATTTTACGATGTGTGTTTTTTGCCTAATATAATTTTAAGGGTTCGTTTGCCGTCTGTCCTCGGGCAATCGAAGAGCAATTGCCTTGGAGTGTAGTAAAGTAAATCTAAGGTCTCAAGCTCAACAGGTCATTTATTACACGTTCATCTGCAAGCCCTAATTCTACAACTTCAAAGCGTTTAATATAACCGCCGAAATTATGACTAACTGCAAGTTAACAGAAGAGATCCTAACAGAAGGGCACTTCTGCAATTTATTGCTTTATGGTGCATTAAAAACCCCTTCCAAATTAAAGGGTTGAGGGTTAGTTTTACGATGGCAATGCTCAAAATATTTTAAAGTCATAAAATTTATATTCAATTATAACCTGGTGGATTTTCCAAGAAGTAGACCCAATCGTTTTCTAGGATACTTATTAAGAGATGTTTCAAATTTAGCACCAGTTGCAATTGGAGATATTTTGATATCAGATAAAGAATTTGGAAGCTTTTTGACCCCACTTAACCCAGATGAATAACTCAATAGCGCCACGCCATCGATGGCCATGCTGAGCGCGCCGCGTCCGAATACTGCACGAAACAGATTTGTGCTTGGGTTTAATTCATGAGTTGCTGCTCATCGCGCCGATCGCGTGAATAAATGGCACGCCGACGATTACGAATCAACAATAATTGATCTTAGGCCTACGTATGAGCAATAGGACTTAAGTGAAACTAATAGTAAAAAGTAATAAGTTGGTAATTCAGCAGAAGCTTAAATTGGGACGTAGCAGGTCCAGATTTTAAAATCAAGCTAGAGAAGATCTAAAATCTCCCAAGGGTCCAAATTATAGTTTTTTGCAAATATCGCAATTTGAAATCATTGAGGTTACATTTTACTAATATTTGGGCATGAATAAAGTTAAAATCATTTGCTTAATTGATAAAAACTCTTTGGACTTCTTCAACCCACCTCTTGTAATAATATGACACCATCCTCACGTTGTTTGCCCAACTTGTGGGAAAGTACCAACGAGTAACCATACGCAGATACCTCAGATAACCAATATACGAATACACAAAGCACTGAACTAAAACAGTCACCCTTCCTCACCCTCATTCCTTTCCTTTCCTGGTGTAATCCCTAACACTATAGGAAGAGAAAGACCACAACAGTTGATGTCAAAACGCGAGGGTGGATTTAACAACCATACCACTACAACTGCAAAACAAGACGCGAGACAAGAGACCAGACAGTAAAAAAGGGGAAAATGACTTTAACTACACCTACCTACAGGTGGTAAGTGAAATGTGGAAGAGGGAAACGTTATATCCGGTTTAAACCGACGTTTTGATGTGGAATGATAGAGCTGAATATTGTGACACTGTCTATTAGAATTATTTTTGTAAAGGAAAGCAAGCAATTAAAATAAAATTATAACTTTAATGCAGCTTAAGTTTGGATTGTTAATGCGCTATGGTGATGAGTGTAGCCATAAATTTTTGTGATCAACACTCAAGGCTTAGTGGTTATCAGAATCTGGGCAAACAGTGAATGTTTAATCAAGTTGAACACATGATCATCCAGAAAGATTATCATGTTGAAACATTTTAATTTATACTCTTAATAAATTTAATTCTCTGGGACCTTCAGAAATCCGATTGAGGAAATGCAAATTTCCATTTAAAGATTTGTAATTTTTCAAAATGGATTATGGTCCCAATAAGAATTTTCATTACCTATATCTTTTGAAGATTCTTCAGAAATAATTTTTTTACAAGGTTATTTTGTTTTACTTCAACTACAATTTGTAGGTCTAGCATCTAGCTTAATTTAGCAAATTTTTTATTCAACAGGATTTCCGGATTTTCTGTGGCGCTAGCAAGAGTAGATTAAACAATACAGAATTTGCAAGGATTCCGCACTAAAACTAATCCTCTGCATACTTAATACTAGTTTTGGACTCTACTATTAACATCAACATTCACCTATTCACTCATATCCTACTACTACATCAACTCACACCCTTGCGCTCCAGTGTTAGCACTACAACTACCCCGCTAGCGCTTGATAAATATTTGAAATAGTGTAATGTTTTACACTTTGCCACAGAGTTTTCGGATGCGGAGAACGTTTGGCTACGGTCAGCTATCGATCGTAGCAGCAGCGCATTGCATTCGGGCCGGCTCGCCGAGGATAATCCCGGATTACGCAAATCCCAGATTAAGCGGCATATAAATGGAACGCGGCCGCCGCTGCCGCCTCTATGGAGGGACATGTGGGATGGGTACGCACGCGATGTACAACCACACATGTGGACTGCACGCCAGAATGGTGTGGAGAACAGTGGAGCGCAGTAGAAATGTGGAATTATAAATCCATATTAGATATATGTGTGTAGAGATTATCCTTTCACTGCGACGGATTCAGGAATGTTTTGTTTTAGTGTGCGTACTGTTTGCATTGGGAGCGTGTGCAATGGGACTAGATATGAGGAGAAAGTGTGTGTAGGTGTATTATGAGATTAACCCTTGAAAACCATGCCAACGGACCCTTTAATTCCACTGTCCGACTAACTCTTTGCTTTTCGATACTAACATGTGCCTTTGTTTGTATAACTATCAATAACTTTTTAACAATCATTACCAAATGCACCGCAATCTAAAAAAATACTTCTCATATGATGCACCCAATACAGTTTTTCTGGGCCACATCGTTTTTGAATTATGGTCCCTCTTCTAAATGTGGGACTAAGGATGTTTATTTTATCTTATTGAAAAATATTATAACCCTAAAGTTTACCTGCGTTGTAAGATCTGCTAATGGACTGCTCTTGGAGTTGGCGGCGACCCATGCTTCCGCGAAGGTCTCCATCGCACTTTGAAAGTCCATCGTCATGTGTCTAAATGGTCACAATTTTCCCGCGGAGTTCAAAACACAACTCGACTTGAAACTGTAACTGCAACCAACTTGTGCCCACAACTGATTACATTTGATCTGAATATAATTAGTAGTATGACATGGTATTGAAAACTTTTAAACTTTTTTAAATTGGTCCCAGTTACGATGCCCAATGATGAGCGAGCGACCGTACGAAGCGATGGCGCGTTCACGACTGCCCGACCGCCAGCCACGCGGTGGAGATCCTCCGATGCTCGAGTTGTGCGCCACCAGGGCGAATGTGTGTGGGGGCAAGGAGTAGCCAACCGGCGGATGGAGCGGATACGCCGCCGCCAAGGATACTGGGATAGCGAGCGAGTTAGAAGGAGATGATACTGCGCCTCCTGCAAGACCTACCTAGGGATCCATGAGGTGTTGGGATGATGGGAGGTTGGGATCGAGATGAACTAAAGATCTAGAAAATATAAGGGGATAAAAAAAAGGTGAGAATGTAATAAATCAAATGAATACGGTTTTAAAGACAAAGATGTCAATTGTTGAGGAATCAGTCCAAGGGGCGGTTCTTAAATCCGTCCGAAAAAAGAATCACCAATTTCTAGAAATTATGGGCGCGCTCTACTTTCTGTCAAAAGATATTCATATCGTGGAATCTACAGTAAAATAATTATTTTGTACTAATCTACTGTTTTCTGTGTTTTTCCTAATTTTTTCCTTTCTTGAGGTGTATAAATGATACGCTGATCGCTTGTTTCAGCCTGGCAAAGGATGTTTTTGGTTGGCGGTGACCGTCTCCGCCCTCCCTCGAGTTTGGTTTCGATCCGAGAACGACGAGGCGTGTTCGAGCCGCCGCCGATATTCTCCTCCGCGTCTCCTGCCACCTCCGCTTTGCTCCACTTGCTCTTCTTGCACCTTCCAGCTCTTTCATCTCAGCCGCCTCTACTATTTCCTTGTTTATCCAGTTCGCATTTGATTAATCTACAGATTTCAAATCTTTCCAAGTATTCAATCATTGACAATTGTTATTAGTCAATAATTAGTAGTCGATTAGCTAAATTAGGAACCAGAGAGTTCAGATAAACCTAATGTTGGCTAATCTTAGATTATCTCCGAATATAAGAAAACATACTTAAGTGTATATGCTCAATTTACTTTTTGAAAGTTGTAGCAATTCAAAAATGCTATCTTTTATGATTTACTAATATCCTAATACATGCACATATTGGGAGCAAAAACCTTATCTACGTCCATGGCTTTCCAGTTGATTTAGCATCCTCCCAAAGCCAAGAATGTCTTCCTCGGCTCAGTTTTCATCTCTTGTTGTGTGTTGCGTTCGCAGCAGCAAATACGGTAAGCGGATTATCCGTTCGACTTTCGACTTTGTGGACGAGCTTTGGGTTCTTCTACCTGTGCCTACCATCGAAATCAACCTGTCGTTTCGTAGCGTTTTGCTGCGGTCCCTCCATCAAATATTAATGGCGTTGCGCTCGACGGGTAGCAATTCGGAATGGACCATGAAGCGCCGCTAGGAAGATGACAAAGCTTTGCAAACTCTTGAGCGGAGGTTACAATAATTGTGATCCTGTAAGAACAAGCAGAAGAGATTGAGACAAAAGATTAAAATTTGGTTTTAAATTCATCAAAACAACACAGGTCAAAATGTGATACCAAATAGAATTTACGTAGATTATTTGGTATTTTTGATAGTAAATTTTGCCCCAATAAAATAATATTGTTTTTGGTTGAACCTACAAAGTTTCAAATATCTTCTCCCTTTTTTAACCTACAAATTCCAAACAAAACCTGAAATTTTCTCCTATCATTCCTCATTAACCTTAAAAAATTTCACCTCCCTAACCATTAGAAATCTTCGCAAATCTCTCTAAATATTTGCACTGTTTCCCTACCCAAAAACATTCAAAAAAAGTGCCAACATACTATGGCCACATTATTAATAGCAATTTTATGAAAATTTATTACACCATAGCTGGAATTTGCTTTGCACCTTTAGCCGGGGTCGGTTTTGACTTTAAATGCGATCGCTATTGGTTTATTGCCTTAGTTTAGTGGCTGCAGCCACCAAAGAGATCAACGCGCATTCAGATAGGATCTCAGATAGCCGCGCACGGATTTACCTGAGTCCAAATCTACCTGCCTGTTGCCCGAAATACATTTTATTACGTCGAAAAAATTCCGTTAAGTTGGCTAAGACGGTGTAAAAAAAAACTAAATCTGGACTTGGAAACGATGTTAAAATAAAAGGTGATACACACTTTAAAGATGATCAAACTGGGATGGTAATATTTGTGACATTAAGAAAAAATTCTAAGGAATTTACTTTCGTGTGAAACTAATCATCAATGAATTTAATTTGGTGTTTACATTCCACTTCCTTAAAAATCTAATGTTTTTCAAGCAATTAACTTTATGGCTTGCAAATTTTATGTTGATACAATACATCTACTCATAAACATATCCTTTCTTTCTTTAAACGGATAAAGCGTTTACCCACTCGCTTTCAAGTCAATTTTTGGCGATTTGCAAGTGACTATTGAGTCGTAAAAGTTAGGGCGTGCAGATAGGGATGGTCGGTCAATTGGTCATGAATAGCCGATTACTTCTAATCCTTGTAAAGTCTGTAAATATACGGGTGTAAATTTTATTAGATTTGTGCGTTTTATATTGCGCCTTTGGAGCAGATTTTATGTGTTTAGAACTTTTTCTGAACGTTGGACGGGATTTATTAATGCTTTATCTTGTAAACTCTAACTAATCTAAAGTATTGATGATTTGTAATTGAAAATATCTGAGAATCTTCAGGTTTAAAAATACGAAAGTTTATTTAAACCAAAGTGAAGAAAAGAGGACATCATAACTCTTTTCTTTTGATGAATATTACAAAGGATTAGAAAATTATTTGTACGTTGAAAAGAAAAGCTGGAAATTTGATATGCATACAGCAAGGAGATAAATAATCTAAAAGGTAATATCTTGTTTTTTGTTACATCATGTGTTATAAAAACGTTAGGATTTTTCAAAGTTTTTGTGTCTTTAACAGAAAATAGCATTGTTTATTGGACACAGTTTAGAAAGTTAATGACTACTTAGTAAATTTTAATGAAAATTTAACAAACTATATCATATGTTAAAAATGAATAAATAGTCCATATCAATACGTTGGAATTATTATACAGGGAATATTTGTAAATAAGTAATAAATTTTTGAAATTGATAATTGCATGAGGCTAATAGTATGAAGCCGATTTGTTCTTCTTCATTTAATTCAAATTTAATGATGATTATGATAATCTTGAAAACTTACAAATTGTAAATGAATAGTAACGAAATTATTGATCTGATCTGCTGATACTGATCTGCATAATTTACTAGAAATTATACCAATATTGTAATTAAAAGTTGCCTCAAAACATGGAGAGCATCAAATCTCAATCTTTCCATTGCACTGTTTACGTTGTCGCTCATTCCCTCGATCTGTTGACGCAAAACCAGTAAACCATTAATGCAATTATTGTCCCCTCCGCTAATTGCGATGCGTCGTCAATGTTATTTTAATTTACGGCATAAACAACCTCGATCGATTTATTATCGACTTGTTTTCGCACATTTTCCCTCAGCACCGCATTAAAAATCCGATTTTTCTCTCCATGGCGTGTATATCAATTAATTATTTATCACATCCATCGCCAATGATGCGCTAGTTTTACTTTGAACCTTCGACGATAATAGCGCATCCAACGAATGACAAAATTCTAATTATCACGAGACTGGATCAATTTCCAGAGAATTATTGCGACTGTCAAACACACCTCAGGATGCAAATAAAAATTGATCGTACTATCGCGACACCAGTGCCAATTAATTGCCAATCATCACTGTTTCATGTGAGATGGAATTTGTACTGCCGTAATTGACTTGTGCGACAATTATGTGCGTATTGAGGTAAAGGTAAGATGAAATTGTATTTAATTCGTTCTCATCAAATCTTGGAAGCATGAAAAGTTTACATATTATTCCAAGTCATTGATGGTACGTTCAATCTGAATCAACTTTTGAATTAAAGCTAATTAGTGTGGCATTGGCTTACTGCAAGTTAATAATAATATTTCTTACTTGTTTGGGAGATAATCTACGATCAATATTGACAATTTTGATTTAGGCTTAGAAAATAGTCTTAATCTCAAGAGAGCCGCACGTAATAAAACTAAAATTATTTGCGATCAAACGCAGTGATTTGACAGGATTAGCTGCGTTTTGTTATTGATCTCTACCGATGTGCACCTACACGTTGATATCAAGTGATAAAAATCAGATAAAGTAAGTACTTGTCAGACGAAAAGTAGATTTTAATCCAATAATATATAAATAATACATTTAAACGTAGATTAACTTTAGTCTTTATTAAGTACATTAAACTCAAATTTGAAAGACTTTTCAAAAAGTAGCAAACTTATAAATTATTTTCTATACTTTACAAACATTTTATTATAGTGGTTATTAAATAACATCAAAGTACAATATTTTCACTGTGTTATACATTTTATTTGATTGAGATATCTTAAATAGCAACAAAGTTATCAATAAAAGCTTCAATCACTCGTTTCTTTACTTCTTGATCGAGTTATATTCCGAATTGAGCATTGCTCTAATAAATTGAGTTGCTCGTCTTAATGTCTGGCGGACAGGTTGCGTCTAAGAGTAAGTAGCAAGTAATATACTTAGCCTTTCTAATTGTTCCGAGCTCTTTGTGCGCGCACCGCCCGCGCCTCGGACATTATTATTGAAGGCTAATGGATTTTCGTGACACGCGGAAGGGTTGAGACTTGGCATAAACTTGTTCAGTGGTGATGCTGGAGGTTCAACAAGCAGCATACGCAATGAAGGACTTTAAATGGCAAGATACCGGATTGTCAAAGAGATATTAATTTTAGTTTGCTTTATTACGAATTCTGAAGTGGGACAAAGTTTGATTAAGTTTTAAAAAGATTTTTAGGTTAGAAATTTTATATATATAGATATATACAAGAAAATTGTTAAGATGTTAAGAATTAAAGTTAGTTTATTTTTGCAAAGATACATCCGTTAGGCTAGGTTAGGTTAGGTTAGGTTAGGTTAGGTTAGGTTAGGTTAGGTTAGGTTAGGTTAGGTTAGGTTAGGTTAGGTTATTGCATCAATGTTGCTTCATTGAGCACCATGTAGCTTTGTCTCCAAACTCAATAAATCGAAGCATCTCACGTAACTCTCCTACCATCTCGACTGGGTCACATCTACTAAATCAAGTTTTAAATCTAAACTTTCCAACTTTATCTCGTGCTCATTATTCATGCACACTTAACGTGGCAACTTTCTTCCAAAGTCTTCTCCATGTGCAGCTTTTGCATCAACCCCTGTTCTATTAAATTATAGCTTCTAAAATAACGCGCAATTTGATTAAGCACTCATAACGCACTGATTCGGACCGCACAGGTGCTTTCAATACTCTTGCTATTTAATTAACCTTTATTTACACACAGTCATCCTGCTAAAGTGAAACACTGATAGATAACAAAATCAAAACTTTGATCGCTTCTGGTTGCTCGACAATTGGAAGCGCAGTGAATTCGAATTAAAAAGTTTCTTTTCGATATATAACAGAAATGTTGAGGGTTGTTGGAGGGTAAATGAAGAAGAGATGTTGGGAGTTAAGTGGCGAAACGCCGTAACCCGGATGGCCAATTACGAGGGTTGCGCGCTTGGTTATTCGGTACATTAAGTTTATTAACTCGCGACGCCAAGTCCGTTGCCGCCCCCCGGATGTGGGATACGCATGGACCGAGGTGGCCAGAGGAAAGGCGGCTTCACTGCTAAACGATTGTTTAATTAGATTATAGCGTTGATTTGATTATTTATGTTTGATGAACCTTTTATTGGATGTTAAATTTGTCCTCAAACTTTATCACATTTTTAAGAACTTAGTACAGGTTTACGATTTTTTTTTAATGTTACTAATAATTCTGTAATAGTATAGTAGTATTTTATTGAAAATTCATAAAATTTCTTCCCCTTAAATATTATAAGAAAATAATGATAATTTATAAATTTCTTCAAATGTCATTGATAATTATCTAAGACCATGTTTTTCTGAGAATCTTTAAATATTCAATTTTTTTGATATACTTGCTCAGTGTATTACACCAAACATTTATACATCTACTCACACCGCATCAATTATTATCAGGGTAGATTCCGCCCTGGTGATTTGTGTAGTTTTCCCCGTTGTTATTGCCAGCCAGGGCGCACAATAAATTCGCTCGGATTGCTCCCGAATTCGTCGAGAACTTGCAGAAACTCACGCATGCTAGAGCATACTATGCGCATAATGTGAGCTTACGTGCACAATTGATAACCGAGCACAGCTGAGCAGAACCAAACATAACCTAAATGCGAATTGCATGGAGCAGGCTGGAAAGTCCTGGGTGATGTTGGAGGCGTCGGGATGTGGAACATATTGAAAATGAGCTCGTGCTAAACGGTGGCAATGTTCGAACGAATTGTGGAAACGCCAAGGAGATGCCGGGAGTAGGCTTTATTTTACGACTGGAAATATAATGCGCGATGGATGGGGCATGTATGAACACGGGGGAGTCGTTGGAAATGATTGCAATTCAATTTGTAAAGCGGGATGCATGCATTTAAATGTTTTGTTTAAAAAGTGGAAGTGGGAGTGGATTTTTAGAGAGAATAATGTAGAAAGTTCTAGCTGGAAATAATAGAGTTAGAAAACTGGTTAGGTCTTCTTTCTAGTGTTGTAATACAGCTTATAAATATGAATTAGATTTTTGTTTGAAATTATTTACTGAATACAAAACTTTTGGAAAGGAGAGTTTGTAGTAAAGAAGAAAATATAAAAGGTTAGGTTAGGTTAGGTTAGGTTAGGTTAGATTAGGTTAGGTTAGGTTAGGTTAGGTTAGGTTAGGTTAAATAAACAAATTATTTAAAAAATAAAATATAATTAAAACTAATCTATTTTCATGTGCTTTTTACAAAATTTATTTACCTTATAAATTAGAGTATTTATTCAACAATTTCCCTGACAATACAAAGAACATTCAAAATTTTTCTTTTTTTTTAAGCATTTAAAAATAAATAAATTTTTGTTAAACCTCATTAAAACTTTTTAAGAATTAATTATCATGCTCAATAACAAAAAGTGATTTTACATTTGTTAATCTTCCTTTTCAAACAACAAATGCACGAAAAAGCTGTCTCTTCTTCTTTCCCTTCAATAATCATGAAAAAAAACTCATCATAAATGATCACCCCTCTGCGATAAATTTTCACCTGGCTTACATCTTCACCCACCGCCGCCCCATCTCTGCTGCCTGATACGCTGATGATGATACTCACCAAACTTAGAGTCCTTAGCGGCGCGAGCTTATGCACATTGAATGCCTGTGAATGATCGCAATTAGCTTTATCAAAAGGACTCGATGCGCACCGAGGGAAAAACTACGCTGCGCTGTGAATAAATTCTTTTCGTTTGTATTTGCCGCGAAATCTTAAACGCGCTGCAAACGAAGCGGAAGGAATAAAAAATAAATACGAATGAGTAGCTGAGGAATGAAATGGAGAATCAGAAAATATGTTGGGGAATATAAAAATGTGGAGGAGGAATTACACTGTTTGTTACAAGAAATTTAAAGGAATAGAATGTAGGAAAGGTTGAGGATGAATATGTAAGAGCTTTCATTGTGGGCATGTTAGAAGCTTTGTTTATTGTTATTTGAGATTGTAGATGTACTTGCTTATATTTGCTTTGTGTGTTGTATGCTTGTGTATATTTTTCTTAAAACTACCAATGCTTGAGAATGAAGGAGCAAGAAAAAATCTGTACTTATTCCGCACTGCGTCCTCGGGTCGGCGAAAGCAAATCATTAGCAAAGTTTATCAGTGATTATTTAGGACGCTTTGAAGTTTTTACGCCGCGTCGTTTTCGCATTTTTCTCGTGCGCGCCGCGACGCGACCGCATCTTCTGTAATAAACTGACAAAGCGTAAAGACGCGCCTGCCACCGCCCCCTGCGACCTTTCGCTCGTGTTGCCAAAGACGTCGAACGAATCGATACGGAAAGCTTTCAGACATTGGCGGTATTTTTACAGAGATAAAAAGGAGACACTAAGATGAAGACATTCATTAGGCAAATATTGAAAAAAAATATTCCAGGAAAACAAAACATTTAGGAAAGCAAGCAATTAAAAAAAAAAGCATGGCATATAATTATTAAGCTGCATTCTTTGATTTGTTTTAGTTTGCATGCTAAGAGAAAAGTTTATGCTGAGAAGACAATATTTTATGACGATAGTGCAGGTCGATAAATCACAAATGCAAATGTCCAAGATGATCTCCATTCCTACCGCAAATAAACTGGCCATATATATTCGGTATCTTCCCGCGTCGCGACGCCGTTTAACACACATATCCCTCGGGTTGATTTACGGTATCAAGCCCAAGTGACACTTTTGTGACTCATTTCTTATTCCTCATCTTTATGCTGTGCTTGGGCACTTTTGAAACCTCTTTTCATGCACTCCACATCAAAATGCATGTAAATCGTCTGAAAACTTCAACTACTCACATCACCACTCACCCCTTCTTCATAGGCAAACTACCTCTGTAGTTTTGCCCGTCTTGACTCCAGGCTGCTTGTTGCGATTCCCCGGAGAACGCCACCGCCGCCGCTCGCTTTGAAGGGATTATTTAATTGCAGCTTCGCGAACGGCGCATCTCGCCTTAATACGATAGTTGCACTCTGTTCGCCTAGCTGCCATTAGCGTCTAATGTGGACGTCGAAGAACAAAGGCGTGTTAGGCGATCCGGGTGCAGATCCGATCGATGCGTACATTATTTTACCTCTGACTGGAAGACGCTGGCTGGAAAGTAGTGCAAAGCGAAAGCGCAAAGGAAAGGTGGATGGATTTGCATTTAGGAAAATTGAGCTTGCGTTGTATTCTACAAGTATATAGAGGTTGATTAATATTTAGATCAAAGTAGTGAAAATGGTAGAAATTTACAATTCCACTAACAATATTCAAACAATCAAACCGATGAAAGTGCTCGTAATGAAAGCTGGGGTAGTTTGTGTTTGGGACTCGTTTGAGGGTAATTTCGACTGGGTTAATTTCCCTAATAAACCCGCGCTGCTCGCTTTGCAGTGTAAATATTAGCACAACATGAATGCATCCGGTGACATCCTTCACTTGGCTTTCCTAAACCCTGGGAATAGTCGCTCATTGAATGCAGTACTGCTGTTTGAAGTTGGTACCCTGGTCGACATAAGTGCAACGAAGGTAAATGTTGCATTAAGTTTTCCGGAAAAATACGAAATGGTAATCAGACTTTGATGATATCCTCTTTATGATGGTCCCTATGCAAAATGCAGAGTGAAGAGTCACTTAGTTGATTGGATACTACAATTTTTACTATTTAAATGCAAAAATCAGCTATCCCTATAATAACTTATTTATTGTGCAAAATATTTTCTTAAAAAGAATTGTAGTGAGTTTTTAACGCTTTTAAAATAATTGTCATATCTCACTTGGTTTGGCAGTTATTTGCTAATTTATAAGAGGTTATAGTTTTTTTTTAAGCTATGTAGTATTTTATCACCTTTCGCAATGTTGGATTATGCTCTTTCCGAATCTGATGGGCCAGCATCAAAAGTTTATAATTCAAAATTATTTTGTATTAGTTATTTACTACAATACTATCACTGTTTAGAGTACTTTGAAGATATAGCATTAATTAAAGCTTTCTTGGTTGCCTACATTAAAGTCTATGATATTTTTTTCTTTTGCCGATTGCTGTTTCTGAGCGAACAAAACGCGCACAAAATCAGAGTTTTAATAGTCTTACTCGTGGCTCGGAATGCTTCTAAAGGGTTTGGTTCATAAGCCCGAAGCATATTTACTCGTTTTTCCAAACGATTCGGTCCGGAGACAATGCGTCGCGGCGCTCTCGAGCGGTTGCCGAGCTGAGAGACCAGCATCGAGGGCGATCTCGCAATAATCCCGGTATAATGGCAGCGTAATTCTTTCGCGTCTCGCGACGCGCTCACCGAACGAAACGACGGATGCAACTCTTTTCCTGATCTCCCCGCCGACTTAATGTATTCTCGGTGCGATGCTAGCGGCGGCGACGCGCAATTGGAGCAGCAAAAAACAATGCGATGCTTTTCTTTTCGGGGTTTGCCCCCCGGAACAAAGCAAAGCACGGGGGCGCACGTAAAGCTGCGGCGAGGAAATTAAGACGCAATGCGCGGGCGCCTTATATTTTTAACCGTTTTAATGACGAGCTCTGCACAAAAGGCCAGCGCGTTGGGGATTTGCGCTGAGAGGGTCGTATGATTGAAGGGATTCTGAGTGTAACGCTAGTGAAAAAATGGGTTTTCTCCATTGGGACGAGTTAGGGTTGTTAAGGAATTGCAAAGAAAGCACTTGAATGGAAATTTATTACTTGATTAAGACAAGTTTACGATAGTAGCATTTCAGGAAACATTGAAACCATATCCTAGGATACCAAATTTGAGAAGGTCTGCACCACCTTTAGAGAAATAAAGTGAAACATCATTATGTAAAATGTCCGTTGCTAAACTTAATTATTTGTATGATATTTAGAATACACATGGATTTTGAATAGGATTATATAGTTGTGCTTAATGAAAATCCACTGAATATTTTCTCAATTTCTCTTCGTTTTTTCCCTCCGCTAATATTTTAATTCCTCCAAAATTAGAAACAAAACATTTTTCTTGAAGAGCATCTCTCTAAAACCAAAAATCCCATCTTTTACCCTCTGTTTTCCATTTACATCTCTCCCCTCCACGCTGACAAATACCCAGTTTTCTTTCCTCGTAATTTTTAGACAGCATGCAGGATTAAAATGTAATAACTCGGTCGCCGAGCTGGAAATTACATTTTTAATTTGAATAACTCGCCTTCTTCCTCTTGCTCCTTCCCCTCCTGACATCTTATAACCATCCGGCTGGTTGTTGATTCGAGCATTACCGGCGAACGTGACGTTTTAGGTTTTTACATCTTTTTTCTCTTCTTTTTACACGCTTTTTAATACGTCGCCAAATAGCGCAGAAAGAAAAGGGAGACTAGCACAGAGTTGATTAGAAGCTTTCCAGGAAGAGAGTGAGATGTCCGCGTTGGAGTTGAATCTTGGAACCAATCGAGCTACTTTAGGGAGCTTAAAAAGTATGCGAAGAATAGAGGCGGTTGTCGAGAGGTGCGGAAAGGTTGTGGGTTAAATGGCGGATGGCCAAGTGCTGGGTGCTAGATCAAATCTGATCACGTACGCGAACACCTAATCTTAGCACGTAATGAAAAATATGAGGTTCGTTAACGCCAAGCAAAGAGAAGCTTTTCGAAAAAGGAAAAAAATGATGACTATGTCTTAAAAGGTATCACCAAATGGAGGAGTCTGCTTCAATGCCAATTTCAGATCAGCATGTAGGTTAATTCACTTCCGCGCTTGAACTCTTCGCGCGGGAATTAGCCAAATGTGTTTTCGCCTATTAGGCCTAAGACGACGCTGAGCCGCATTAAAGCTGCCGCCTCCACCCCGCCGTTCGCGTCGTGCCGTGTTTGCGGTGCCGGTGTAAAAGCATTAGCATGATCGCATCCACCTTGTTCGCGAGATCGGAGATCTTAACCCCGGTCGGCATACACTTCCTCTTCCCACGAGAAAGTAACCACCCGTAAGAGGCGGTTGGAGAGAGTTGTAGTGCATTGCGAGTTGTCCTGAGCCGTATCACGTATAGATTGTGGTTCGAACCGTCGACGCCACCGCAAGCAGATTATCGGATGCAGATTTTGACCTGGACTCCTCTAAATGCTATACTTCCAAGAGGATTAAGCACTTGAAGATGCTGGCAAATCTTAGAGATACCACAAGGACAAGAGATTGTTACATCTTTCAACAACTCAACACTGATTTAAATCATTAAAATTAGTAATTATTCATTTCACATTTATATTGTCCTATGCATTAAATCCATCTAATTCATGAAGATGATTTTTACCTCTTAGAACTTCAGGTGACTGCAGAGGTAGTGGCCACGTTTTGCATAACAATTGCGTTAAGACTTCAATCGTCTATCATCGCCGTATGTTTTCATCCTTCTGCAGTCGTCCTGAGTCCGCCTGGGATGGTTATTTACGCAAAGAATATCAGAAAGCACTAGAGCGTCGGCATTACGCGACGGCGAGCACGCAAACGACATTTTAATCTTTCGTTTTCGTTTCCGAGCAGCGCGAAGGGCGACTCGGAGGGTGCAAAAACTCACATTGACTTTTAAGCCTTCTTCCTTCTTTAACGAAGCGACAGCATGACTTAGGCAACGTGGAAATTTATAGCTGAATTGGACAAAAGGATGGAAAAAATCACTAACTACTATTGGAGACATGAGGTATTTGCTTATTTTTAAAAATCACTATGATGGTGTATTCAAAGTTGCCTACATCAAAGTAGGAATTTTGCAATACAATTTCAAAACTATCAAGAAACACCTATAATTTACTACGCCAATAATATATTCCTTGTATTACTAAATTAATAATATGCATTGCATTGCTTAGATAATTTAATTATTTTTCACAAACCTACTATTTATATTGTCTTATCAACATGGAAATGATTTGCATGCCACATTTTCGTTTACAATTACCACGTCTAACGTCTAATCTTTGATGATTTTGATGAATGGATGAAATGAATGTTCCACTTTGCCCCCGCTTGACAGCAAACGAAAGCACTTATTGTGTTAGTCTCATTTCGAGTCGTCATTGTCGTTTTACGCGACGCATTATTCCTCCCAACTTCTTCCCATGACATACTCCAGCTAATTCCAAACGTTAACGTGGTCAAACATTTCTATAAACAACCAAGAATGTACCTTATCTCTTTCCCACCTCTTTTAAAGTTTGTGATTATATAAACTGAGTCTTCTTGGAAAAGGTGCAAAAGGATGGCTTTTAATGGAACGGAAAAAACTGAAAAATTGAATTTGAACTTTGAAGATCGAAATATCATGAATGAAGACACAACCTGTGGAATTTGGTTTATTAAAGGAAGTTTTCTCCAGAAATTTGCTAATAAAAAAGCATATGTGTTTTTGTATGGCATCTTGGGCTGTTTATTTTCAGCAACTTTTGCGTATCACAATGGGACTATCACAACTTTGGAGAAGCGATTTAAAATCCCTAGTAGAAATTCAGGTAAATTAATATAATGGATATCAGAGAAATAATTATTTATCTGGTTTTTTAATAAAAAAAAGTTGCTTAACCCTTCTTTTGTCCCTAAAGGTATAATTACAATTGGTAATGACCTCAGCACTTTGGTAGTGTCCGTCGTGGTCAGCTACTATACAGGTCGTAAACACCGGCCCCGTTGGATAGCCCTTGGTCTTTACACTGTGGTCATCTATTGTTTACTCACTGCATCTCCGCATCTTCTCTACGGCGCCGGTGAAGATGCTTTGTATCTGACCAAAGAGTACGGCGCTGATTTCGATGGCAACTCTTCTTCAAGCATGTCTACTATATCATCCTTGAACAGCATTGAAAGGAGGACACTCTGTGTGCGAGATACAAACGAAACTAAAGTGGAGTGTGAGAAGGAGGACGGAAATTACGCGCCGCAAGTGATCTTGTTCAGCGCGCAATTTATTTCCGGAATTGGTGGACCGCTGTATTACACTCTGGGACTTTCGTATCTAGATGATAATGTCAAGAAATCTAAGACGCCTGCTTTTGTCAGTAAGGAAAAGCAATAAAAACAGGAATTTTCAATGATTTCCATTGCTGGAAACGTTGTCTACTTTTTGGGAAGATATGGAAAATTGAAGCTGAATTTAAACTGACTTCTAATTTTCTTTAATTTCTCAGAAAGTACTAAGTTTTAGTAATAACAACCAACGAATTTAATTAGCCTGAAAATTCTCTTACTATATAAATCTACTTGGCTCAAAAATTAGTTCAGAATTTCAACATGTCATTATATTCTGTATCTTATGCATTTTATCGGAATAATTAATCTCAAACCATTTCCAGGTTATTCTTATTTTCTAAGAATGTTGGGTCCTTGCATTGGTTACACCCTGGCATCTTTCTGCCTAAAAATCTACATCTCTCCAACATTAACTCCCTCAATTAGAAATGATGACCCTAGATGGTTAGGAGCATGGTGGCTGGGTTGGATAATCCTAGCTACATTAATCTTTATTTTTGGCTCTTTGGTTGCTTTGTTCCCCAAAACATTACCAAGAGTCGCAGCCAGAAAATTACAAAGATTACACACTATCAAAGAAGAAGAAGAAGAAGAAAATGAATTGCCAACTTCCTTTAAAGGTAACCTAACTTTAACTCTTAACGAACACCATTTCATTTGGGAATTGCTAATATTATATTAAAATTTTATGGATAGATATGAAAATTACATTCCAACGAATAATCTCCAATCCGATCCTAATCACCAATAATTTAGCAGCCATCTTTTACTTCATTGGTTACATGCCTTACTGGATTTTCTTACCAAAATATATCGAAACTCAGTACAGACAGTCATCATCCGCTTCCTCTTTGATAACAGGAACAGTTGGGCTTGTCTTCAGTGCAATTGGAGTGTTATTGTCGGGTGTGGTCATTTCTAGGTTTAAACCTAAAGCAAGAAAGTTGGCGTTGTGGAATGTGATAGTAGGGGTGATATCAATAGCTGGCATTTATTCCTATGCTTATTTAGGATGTATGGAGGTCGATAATAAGGATCCAATAAGTCCAACCGGAGAGTAAGTTAATGTGACATTCTATTTTATTTCTTACTTTTATCAAATTAATTAATTTTTTTCATTTCCATACAGAATAAAAGCACATTTACCTTGCAATTCCGACTGTGGATGTGATTTTGATGTTAAATATAGCCCAGTCTGCTCATCAGATGGAAAAACTGGATTTCTATCAGCTTGTCATGCAGGATGTACCCAACAGATAATTATAAATGGAAGTAAATATTATTCAGAATGTTCTTGTCTTCCAAAATACAAATCAAAAGATGGCTTAGAGTCTTTAGAAGATATTGATTTTAAGCATTGGGTTAAAGATCTAGAAGGTTTGGGTATAGTAGAGCAAGGAAACTGTCCAGTGGACTGTACATCAAAATTCTACATATTTTTGGTTGTGGTTTGTTTATTAAAGTTCTCAGGTGCAACTGGGAAAGCTTCCAATTACCTCGTAACAGTCAGGTAGGTCTCCTCCGTAAAAATTTTAAACACTCAAATACATGCAATTGGTATTTCTGTGATAAGGTGTGTTGAGGAAAAGGACAAAGCAGTCGCCATGGGTTTTAGTTTAACCATGATGAGTCTATGGGCGTTTGTACCATCACCAATTTTGTTTGGTATTATTATTGGTCAGTTAAATTTTTATTTTAAATATTATGATTTAAGTTCAGAATTTATGGATGTTGATTGTTTTAGATAAAGCCTGTTTACTTTGGGGTAG
>JAODGC010000004.1:3731337-3747377 GCA_027574925.1 Ecitoglossa quadriceps
CACCGTTCGGGACACATTAACTGAATATGTCATTCTCTTTGCGGCCGTGGCCAATTAACATCTCCGAGTTGAATTTTCTATAAATACTTACATAGCACACACGATAGGATTGCTTATACAGTTGTGTGACATGCGATATGCATCCCAGCAGATGATGATGCTGAAAAATTCTCAGAAGAATGATAAGAAAATAAAAATACAGCTACACTCTTTCTTTTTTTAATTCAGACCAGTTTTCAACTGTGCAATTGTGAAGAGTTGTCCTATGATGTTTTTATCATTGGCAAACATGTTGTTAATTTGGCATCAGCAACTATAAACTACTCGTTGATTTTAAAATCAGAATTAATATGCTGGGTTGTTTTAGTCGTGACGTTCTGAGCGTTAGCACCACAGCTGTTCCTGATTTATCGCAGGTTTTGCTAGGAAAACAAAAAATTAAAAGAGGACACACTTAAAGGTGTATTTATATCTTGTGCATGCTTTCAAAGATGTGAGACATTAGAACATTGGACAATAGAGTGCAAACTGATTTCAAAATCATTTGTGATGAAAGTGTCAGAAAAGTATTCTTGATCTACTTAATCCAACATTTCATTCACCTGCATTAGAAATGTTTTGCTTTTGAGATAATTTTACCTCCTTATTTATTTGTAACTTGTTATATTTACGAAATAATTCTTGATTCAACTACTACCAGTGCCTTGTTTTCCACGAAATATTATTAAACATTTACATGACATTAATATTTCTACATGGTCTACATAAATTCTGTATTTCTATGGTATTATTCATTTATTATCCATAATTATATGATATTATTGTCGGTTGTTAACGCATGGTAGTATGGGACTAACTTTGTTTGCTCTTAGCTTGTTCATGGTTAGGTTAGGTTATGAGAACGACTATTATTTGCATAATTTATATTACAATGCAATGTATACATTTATGCTACAATGACATAACGATGACCATGGGAATAAAGAGTTTTAGTTAGAGCAGGAAAATTAGAGAAGTAATAGTTAAGAAGTGGAAACTATAAAGGGTTGAGTGGCTGGGTAATGAAAATAATAGAAGTAATTGGAATTAATGCAGGTGATAAAAATAAATGGTATAACGTATATGGCACCAACGCATTGTTTGGAGGAAGGTCATGCAAATATGAAATGAAAAAATGAGAAGGAAATCAATAGAAAATGGAAAGTTATCGTAGTCATAATACCTTATAATTATATATTTTAGTTCTATGTAAATGTTTATAATTGATAGTGACTTGTGTTTTATTATTGATTCTGGTAGGTTTCGGTATGGTGCCTTAGTCCACTATTATATTAGTGTTTTGTCAACAAAATTATATCTCTATGAATTGCTTTCCATTTTTTCGTTTCCGTTCGTTCTATTTCACATGATATGTGTTATGTAAAAGATCATTTTTATTATAGATGACAATTGATAATATTACATCTCACTTGCAAATTGAGTTCAAATCTGCTGTATGACTATGGGCTTGCTTCGTATTTCTTCATTTTCTTGCAAAGTATGTGAATAGAAAAAAAATCAAATGATAGATTTGAAATTTCTTATCTGTTGTTTGCGAGAGATAATACATTCCAAGATGATTAGGAAATAAGGAAGAAAAAGCTCATGTCTAGTTTCATTTTCCACAAACACAAAAATAGCTGCTAATCATCTAAACTTTTAGGAAATTGAAAATTACTCCTTTAAAGTGGAAATAAGAAATCAATTTTTTTTGTGTTGCTTATTTTTCTATACTGACTATTTTTAATTATTATTATTTCTGCACCACATTTAATATTAAATGATATCTAATGAGAATAATTTCGGTACTTATTTTGTACATTAAGTAGTGTTTTAGTTGTCGGATAATTTCCCACAAATAACACGCACTTGCCTAATGTTTGCCTCAAGCGTCTGGAGTGTGAAACAAGGGTGGCATTTCCTATCCGGAACCCGCGTATATCCGGCGCTCAGCAACCGCCCCTCAGCGGTGCACCATTACGCGACCACCGCCTGAAAGCAGCGTATACTTTATTATCAATTACCGTAAATAATTTACTACCTTCGATGCCCTCGGCGTCGGCCGTGCACCTAGAAGTTAAAATTGCCAATCAGGAAGTAGTCATTGGAATGTATTGAAAGGATTTTACTTTCAAATCAAAAATTAAACAACAATAATTTGGTATTCAACATACTCACGAAAGTGAAAAAGCAAAAACTTCTAGATTCTGCATTCTTCTTCATTCCCGAAGAATTGTGGATTAGGGTGGATACTATCGTAAATAGAAGCAGACCATGTCAAACATGTAGTGATTGGGGAACAATTGGAAATGATTGGGAATCAAATAAACAACAAGTTTTGTCCCCCTTTTTGAATTTTTTTTGAAATATAATAGAAATTGATTTAAATAATTTTCATCTCTACTACACTTTTAAAACGTCTAGTTATTTGCAGTGCATTAAGCTCCGTTTAATTTATGTTTCGCATCAGTAACTGAATAACCTAAAGTCTTAAACGATTGTAAATTATGCTAACGTTGCAATCCACGAGTGCAACGATGTGTACAACGAAAATAATTTTGGCACATGCACAAATCGCATTCATGGCTTAAAACCAAAGTCTCTTACATTTCAAAGAACACATACATTAAGATTTCAAAATATTAATTGGACTCCACATCAGCAATATCTTCCTGTAGTCATAACTATCGCAGTCAAAAAACTTAATATGCATAATTTCAATGTATAACTCCTTCATTTGTACGTTTGCTTTGTCCCTTTTGCATTTAGTTGACTCCGAATAAATATGATTAAAAGAATGTAATAGTATCATGAGCTAAATAAACTATCTAAATTAAGATTTAACTTGAAGTAATTTAATAATACACTGTTTCTGTTTGTGATGGTGCGTGAGTTGTGACTTAAGTCGGTGGCGGCGGCACAAATATAATGCGCCGCTTCGAAAATAAATGTCGTCGTGGTGCGGCTATTTTCGTACCTTCCGCGTTGAAAATAATAAAAATAACACAGACTCAACTCGACGACTCTCAAGTGAATTATACACAAAGTAATATAGTACTTAACATGAAATACTAACAAGAAATCAATGAAGGAATTTAATTTCATCAAGTATTATTTACTTTCGCTTAGTTCGTTAGGAAATAACTTTGCTGGAGGATTGTAAAAAAAATCGTGCGTTATTTTTGACATAAAATATATGGAATAAAGTCTATTTTAAGATGGTCGCTTTCTAAAACATTCCAAACGTGTGGGTTTAAGTTAAACTGAAAACTGACTTAACTAAGTTAGTTTGCTCTCAGTCATAATTGCAATTAGTGCATTGCTAACGACGAAGTTAACACTAACTTCAAAGGAATTACTTTTAAAATGCAAGAGGAACATGAAATTTGGATGTGGCATTAGAAGAAGTCAATTGGTGACTTTAATCAACTTAAACTACGAATTTAATATCATAAATGGTTATGTTGTTTATGCTTCAAATTTCATTCAAATTTTCTATTTATTTTGGTACCAAGTAAGCAATGATGGGCAATGTACTGATCAAGTAGTAATAACAAGACTACTTGATCAGTACTTTCTTTGAGCAATTTCACAAATAACAATTCATCTTATTAAAACCACATATTAAAGAATAGGTAAATAATATAGTGTAATATTAATTAACATGACTAGCACTTTCAACTGGTTTTCTCTCTCAAAAAAAATTAAAAAATTTGGTTACCAAAAGCTCAATGTACTATAAGCTGCATTTGTCACTCATCATCCAACTCACATACCTCTCCACTTGTATATTTACGCAGAAAATTTGTTTGCTACATTTTCCAATATCATCTTGTTTATTATTTCAGCGAAAACGACTTTCTATGGGTCAGAAACACCAATAAACTGTGAGCTTACTTCTTCTAAGCTTTTAGACACAAGTCCAGTCCTGTGTACAACTACAAGTTTTCACCTCCTCTTTTACGTGTACGCCACGTGCATTGTGCATTACTGCGCTTTGTGCGCGCAATTGTCGCGGTGCGTTTCATGCGTGGTGCGTCGAGCGTCGTTGGGTAAAGGGTCGCCTTCCGGGCCGGAAATTGCGCCCGGAATGCTCGATGGGCGGACGGCATCGTCCGATGCATATCTGCTCTTCTATCTGAATTTCCGATCACTTTTTTCAAACAGCCACGCGCATATTTCACATATGTTAAGGAACCGTTATTGACATATGTCAATATGGTCCACAGATAATTGTATAGAATTAGACATAGAGGAAATTATAGGAGAGGAAATACAATATAAAATAGAGTTTGCTTGATTAAAATTGAATTAAAGACTCAAAAGTTATCTGTATGCAAAGTTGCACATTTACAAAAGAGAAAACATAGAGCTATCAGTTTCATGCAATTCCTCAAGTTAATTGGGCAATATATGATCAATCATTTGGTGTTTTGTCGAATTAGGTCTGTCGAATGGTTTCGGAGTTAGTATATGTTAAATTCGGAGTTCATAAGATTGTAAGCATTTTTACATAATGCTATTTTAAATTTTGTCAGATTGGACAGCAATTAATTCCTCTCTGAGGGAGTCCACCACTGTGCATGGGGTACCATCACCCTCCACAAAGATTGTCTGCATTTGACATTTGTCACAAACTTGTTCTTCACAAGTAAAAAAACTAAATCCATATGTTTGGATTTCTTGGTACAATTTTGCTCTTCCATGATTTAAAAACAAAATAAAATTAAAGATTTTAAAAAATATTGCACTATACCTACCAGGATATGTATATTAGCAGTTCTACATGTATCACTTTTCAAATAATATCAAAACAGCTGATCGAATGCTATAACAATTGCGGAAAACTTTCCTTTTCTCCTCTTTCGTCAAAGCTTCGTAAGTCTTAAACAGCTGTTCGACTAGGGTCGCCTTGGGCGGCTCATCTTAGTACCACGTTGATGCGTCGATGGTGGTATGGTACACCAACACCAAGTTAAGCGACAAAAACTTGCCCAACTTTTAACAGTCGGTCGGCGCTCGTCAGCAGCATAAGATGCAGTGCATTTTATGCATGCCCATGTATATTGCCCATGGGTCTAGTCGTGATGGTGTTGGGTGCCATCTGCGTCATGCGACTCGTGCTACGACCGTGTACATTGCCGGTTGTCGGTTGGCGTTTGTTCCACTTTGGCGAACGCGAGCGCACACCTGGTCCGCACCCTCACCCCATCCAACATGGTGTCGTACCCCAACGGATCGCCCTACAATCCATACGACCCACGTACGATCGACTATTCTAGCATAGACTGCAGAACTATTCAAGGTTTATTGAATACTACTCTGGTGTAATACTGACTTCAAGATGGCTGGATATTGTTTTTGGTAGATTTTATGTGCTCGGTTTTATTAAACGAACAAAACACTGTCTTTATGAAACTGGAGAACAACTTTTGGAGTTGATGAGGGTACGTGTGATCAGATTTTTCACTGGGGTATTTGTTAATAACGTCCCAAGTTGCCTATAATTTAAGCTTATTGACATTAACCTGAGATGTTTGGTTTTGTTGATATTTTGGGGTTAAAGTTCACTGTATGCTGCAAAAGTGTGGTGTCAACATTTTTCAAGAATAATATAAAATATATTCATATAAACCGATTCTTTTTTGAATTATTCAGGCATATTGAAAAATTAGATAAAATTCTTTGCAATATGACATTTTTCTGGACACAATCCAACGAATTCTACATGAGTTATGACTGCTTAAACCCAAAATTTCAATATTAAAAATACCCGTCTAGAAAGTTGCTTATCTTGACGGTGGTAGTACGTCCCTGTAAAATGGTATATGCCCCGTTAGGAACTTGTATATTCTTCCTCGATGCTCTTGCTCTTCGGGGCCCTTAGCATCAAGCCTGGGGGGTAAAAGCTCGAACGATGCTACGCGCAGCATTCAGCACCAAGCCACTAGCTAGCACACTACGTAGACAGCACAAGTTCAGTTTTGCTAGCTTTGGCTGAACAGTAGCCTGAAAAACATACTCAACACACATTAACGCACACGTGTGCGACGCCAACAAATCCAACCTAGGTGCGAGAACCCCCTCCATTTGGCCGTCGCGGCGCGCGTCCGTCACACATGTCCTCATTGCATGTGCACATTCGCTGCCCGTTTCAGTGTTCAGTGCTCAGTCTGCTCCACGTACTCCCAGTTGATTGTTACAGTTTGCTACCACGACAGCTGGCCCCCAAACGACGTGAGAACAGTGCAGAAATCATTAAGTGTTGTGTTGAATAATTGAAATTTTCTGAAAGAAATTCAGCTCAAGATCCAGAAATTACCGCTGAGTTAAGTCAAGTTGACTTAACTTAGTTGGAAACTTAATTGAGAGAGCATTAAAACGACTTGAGTCAATTTTAATTGACTCTAAGTTGTCTTGTCTTAATTGCTAAATTAAAGTGCACCGTGTCTCAACTTTGCGCGATTGTTGATCCTGTTAATGATTGCGATTCAGAAGCCGTTGGTGTAGAGGGCGCGTGTGTTGACACAAGTGCGCGCTCGCAAGGACCTATGCGAGATCGGCGGACCAACTTCACCAAGGAGTATATCGCAAACATCGTGAATCCGCTCGCGGGCCGGCCGGACCCGTTCGGGGCGCGCGGAGCAGCAGCGCGCAGCGCCGCCGCCGTCGCCGCAGCAGTCATCGCGACGACAACCAGCGCTAGCGTCGGCGTTGAGCCGCCCGCCGCCACCACCACGACGACGGCAGCAGCAATGCTTATGCAGAACGCGGTGCCCGCCGCCAACGGCGAGGCGGACGCGCTGGTCGGCGGGCTTAATCTGCTGCCGGCTGGCCTGAACGGCTCGGCTGCCGCGGTGGGCGCCGCAGGCGTGCAGAACCGCGATACCACATGGACCAAGCTATTTGTTGGTGGTTTGCCCTATCACACCACCGACCGTAGTCTACGTGAGCATTTTGCTGTCTATGGCGAGATTGAGGAGGCTGTAGTGATCACAGATAGGGCGAACGGCAAAAGTCGTGGTTATGGGTTTGTAAGTTCAACTTCTACCTCCAAAATATACATGAAAATAAATTCCTTTCTAATCATCCATTATACCACATGAAAGTGGGTTAAACGCTTTTTGCAGAACAATTTTGATATGGTCAAAAAGACATTGTTCCTGAAAAGTTATGAAGGGTGTAACATGGAAGTCCATATTTAACCTTAATTAGGAATGATTTTCATGTAATGCGCAATGCAATTTGTCCAAACAATACAAAATGGTTAAATTATTTGTAATTGGACTTACTGTTGAACCTAGGAATCGTTTGCTTAAAAATTTCTCTACTTTTTAGGTTATAATGGGAGACCGTGCATCAGCAGAGCGTGCTTGCCGAGAACCGAATCCAATCATCGATGGGCGCAAGGCCAATGTAAATTTGGCCATCTTAGGTGCAAAACCTCGTGGCAATGTTCCAACTGGTACAGGTATGCTGCAGTATCTATGTTTCCTTGTTTTCGGAAACTAGCTTCTTTCTAATAAAACGATTTTCATTCTTAAGGTTTCACATTTCCTGGAGTACGCGCTGGCTATCCAACACTACTACCTTCCCAATATGGGTAAGTCCACTCCTTCTCTTTACGTCTCACTTCAGAAGTATCAAAATTCTCTCTAGTTTCAAAATATACCGATATTTTGAGTTCTAAATTGAGCCAAGTTACATTTAGGTCAGGTGCCAAGCAGAATCTCTCTCTCAGACGATCTTAAAAATGTCCCCCTCGTGGATTGTTTGCGTGCCACTTTGGCACCTCATTGCTGATGGCCCTGCCTATTGCATATTGATGATAACTCATTACTCTATTTAATTTTTCTAGACTTGTGTAAATGTCACGCACGCACACACTGACCGCGTGTGTGTGTGGGACGCGAGCGCCCTCACTGGCGAGCAAAATGGCGTCTGTTCCTGGCGCGTGCACGCAGGGCGCGTTCCAGAAAGCGAATAAAAGAGTTAGTGTCGATCAATATATCTCTATATATTGCCACCAATAATCTTACCTACTCTTTTTGTTTCTATATTTTGTGTTTCGGTTGAGTGTTTGTGCGTGTGTTGGATTTAATTTTTGTTTTTTTATGATTTACTTTGATTTATAATTAGTCTTATTATTTATTGATCAGACGACGAGCCGGAAAGTATAGACGACAACGATAAGTTTGCTGTGACGTTTTTATTTGGTTGTTTTTATTTTTGGATTTTGGGCGTTTCTTTACTGGGCTGTCACTATTTATTTGACTCTTTCTTTACTTTTACTTATTTTAGTTTTATTTCTCTCTGTACTCACCCCAAACATGAACTGCAATGTAACACTAACGCGGCACTAACAGGACATGTCTCGATGTTGCTTGGTTGTCAAATTAACCGTAAAAATCAACGTCAGCGAAATAAACGAAATCAAATGTATGGTTAGAGTTGAAATGTAAGCATAAAGTGTTACACTGTGGCACCGATTTTTTGGTGGTGGGCGGTGTAGTAGAAACGAGTGGGGTGTATGTCTGGCTTGCGCGACGCGTATTTTCTCTCGCGCTACTAAAATGGCTACTCTTGATTGCCATGTTAGAAGCTTTCATGAAGGTAATGAGATATTTGGAGAAGGTTTGGAGTTTCGGTGCGTGTTTTCTGAATCATTTCAAGCAGTAGAGAACAAAGGTTTTGACCATTGTGTTGAACGTGTTGCGGTGTTGTAGTTACTTTGATACCGTCACCTGTAATAATACGATCTATACATACAGAGTGTTGTTGTGACTGATCTCTATTCCTAGGCGATGGTTGTTGTTTGGTTTTCTGACATTTTGACGTTTTTTGATTGTTGTCACTGGGTGTTTTGCTGGTTGCTGTTGTTTTCGAGAATGCCACTAAATATGCACCACAGTCGTTAACTGGGCGAGCAGACAAAAAAGCCACAAAACAACAATGACAGCCGCTTTGTACTGGAAATAAACGCAGTGCAACGTTGGGGATTTATTGTCACGTGCACGAGTCATTAGCAACGCGGACGTGGGACATCGTGTTTGTTTTTCTGGATTTATATGAATTCGAAACATTTCCGCCTGGGTTGCAATTAGGTGTTTATTTGGGCAGCATCAAATTACATTTAGTGTGTTTTAAAACAGCTTAGAACACGTTTCCCGGATTGTTTCTTCATGTTGGACCTTTTTGAGAGGGCGCGAGTTGAATTGGTTTTTAAAGTTTGGAGCGCGTCGCGAGGTCGCACGCCAAGAGACAAAATTAATTACCGCCGAGTGATCTCGAAATAGACAACGCACGAAAATAGCCCATCGAGGCGACCATCTTGGCAAGAGGCGACCAGCTGCCGGGCATATTTCTGCTCGGTCGACGACGCCTTCGCACTTTTTTTCGACTCCAGAGATTTTCAATTTTATCCCATCTCTGATTCGTCGATGGGAGGCGGGTGAGGATTGGATCAGATTGGGATTTGCGCAGATTTGCACGCGAATCCGCAAGGGTGAATGCGTCTGGTGGCGGTGGTGGTGGCGGTACACGGAGGCGGGGATAACTCGTGCCGCGATTGGATAATCCCTAGCCGCTCGCAGTCGGGGTAAACTACGTTCTCTCGCTCGATCCGAGGTTTAGCCGACCCCCGCCGCCACCGACGACTGCGCAGGTTGGCTCCTAGTGGTCAGTCGATAGGATCAACCCCTTTATCAATTGCACAAATCGCATCTGAACAATAAAGCGGATATAAAATGGAAAGTCAATCAATAATGGAATAAATTGTGCTTGCAAACTGTTTGCTAATCACAGTTGAACAAATTTTACATGTGCGGCACAATAAACAAGGGAAGCGGTTAAAAATAAAGAGTGAATTGTGCGCAATGAAATTGGAACAAAAGAGCAGCAGAGCAAAAAGGCATCGACGCGCGTAAAACGTAAATCGCAACATGCGGCCGCCGCCACCGAGTGCTAAATTTAGCTTCGACTTTTCGACGAGTGACGCGAAAACTGTAATTCAACAAAGTCAGGCACAGTTCAACAAACACGCTACGATAATGTACGGAAAATGGACGATAAAGTAACGCACACATGTGGAGTATATATGCATACATATATAGTTCATGTACAAGGTGTCCCAGAAACCTCAACAAGTATTCAAAACCCTAGCAATGTTAAAAAACATATTAAAACATTACAAGCATGCTTAACATGAACATCAATAAGCATTAGGCTTATACATGGTGTTTCGGCAAGTGCGAAAAAAAAAGCAATCTCAATCAAGTAATGCTCTTAAAACTCGGAAGAAATTGTTTAAAATGTGTTTTGGATTTTAGTCGGCTCTTACTCTAAATAACAGTAAAATATTGATTTTTATTTGCTCGTCGATGGACGTTAGAGTCATAACAAAATGAAGCAATACCTATATGAAGGAAGAAAAAACTCATCAGTGGATAGAGGACACCCGACCTAATGCATGTCCTTGCTCGACTGCGCAGCGTGTTGTTATTGTCCAGTTCGTGTCCGTAAATAATGCGCCTGCTCGACCGATAAAACACTCCATTAGAAAGACCAGACCCCGCCATTAAAGGTTGCTACCGACATATACACGTGCGGAAATGGATGCGAAGCGATTATCATCGTCAGGCGAGGTGAAAAAATCACCAGGTGAAATACCTGCACAGGGTACAATCGGACATTTAAAAATTGTTGGGCACAGGACATAGATTAATTGCACCAGTCCCAAGTTACTTTGCTGGAAAATTACATATCACCTTTACAAATGATAATATGGAAATTGATTTAGACATAGACTTAAAACTGTGAATTATGTTAACTAGCACTAGATTGATAAGAATGTCCCATTCCACTGAAAGTATGGTTTTTGGTTCGCCAAACACGTAAACTATGATATTTTACTGCCCTTGGTGGTCTGTCACAAAGTTTCTATCTAAAACAATCGTTTCCTTCGCTGTTTAATTGGTGGAGGGTTTTATGGCAGATGTTTGCAGAGTGTTTGCAGTGTTGCCAGCGTTGATCTGGTTGGGAGGCCGCCATTGTTGTTTTGTGTTTTTTTCTTATTTTGGGGTAGCACTCATTTTTTAAACACTGCAATCACTACAAATTTTTGACTTTATCCTTTGCAGAATGCCAGGGTATATGTATCAATCACCATATTTGACGGCCACCGCTCCTGGGAGTATAGTTCCGCTTGCGCCAACCACGCAGTTATCACATGCAGCTGCAATGGCGGCGGCAACAACCCAATTCTACGAATACCAGAATGCTGCGGCGATGGCAGCTGCTGCTGCTGCTCCATACACAGGACAATATCCTAGCGGCTTTGATGCTTATTCACCTTACGCTGCTGCTGCAAATGCTGCAGGTAAGCAGCTCTTTCTGTTTATTTACAGGCGACTTGTAGAATCTTATTGATTATTGTTAATTTTCTAGGTGCCGCTGCTGGCTATATGCCTTATACATATGCCGCTGCTCTGCCACAAACGACGAGTCTTCAAGCAGCGTCTGCCGCTGCAGCTGCCGGCAGTTTTCCCACCTTGCCCTATCAGACCGCCGCCGCACAGGCACCAACAATGCAAGAAGCCAGGTTAAATTAACATTCACTTTACTCGCACTTGAATCCCTCGACCTCTTCTTGTTCTTGCACCACCATCATGAGCAGTCAGCCGACGTGGTAGATGCCGCTGTGCACAGTCAACATACCAACTTTAACCTATGGTGTCCTCGGGACGTCATTTTGTTGATTTTTTATATTTATTACTACCAGTAGTGTTACGAAAGTACAAAATTCCTATTCGAAGGCGATACATTTGATCAATTGCTCAATTCTACTTCTTTCCCGACTTCTTCTTTTATGTTCATCGTGGCTTTTTCAGTTTGTTGCTTTTTTCTTGGTTGACATCAAATTTAATTTCGTTTTTTTTTCTTTTTCAGCTAAATTAATCAGTCACAAATTATTCTACATTTCTATTGTTTCCAATTTGGTTGCAGTTATCTCTCCGTAAAAGTAAAAATGCTCAAGTTCTTAACGCAGAGCTTTTCCTGATGGCTGCCGGATAGTTCTTGTTCGCCCCGCAGTCATTCGGAATTGGCGCTGCAAAATTTGGTTTTCTTTGATTTCATTTTGACTGGATATTTATTTAGTGCATACTTTTTATCTCTACACTTCATAGTGACGAATAATTATTGTTATATGCTATTGTAATAAGTCTAGTCTACTCTAACTTAGTTATTTAAATTATTAAATTTATGTAATTAGACAATTAAACATTTAAAACATAAATGAAATGAATATACCTAGTTAGGAATGTATAATCAGCACTAATTGGAAGTATTTGAAAAAAAGTCGAAATCAAGCAGAAATTTCAAACTAAAAGATACCGGAAAGACTGAGCGAAGGTCCTTTTTGATGTTAATCAGTGCCTTTGTCTTGACTCTTCAATAAATTGTTACATAAATGTACAAATCACCAAAACAACGCTTTTGTAGAAAACCTAAAATGTTGTTTTGCTGATTTAAATCAAGCACGAGATGGTGAAAGTATATGTAAAGTAAGTGTAGTCAAAGCTTAAAGCTGTCTAGTCATCCTAAGTACTTACTTAAAGATTAGAACGTTAAAAATAAACATTTTTCAACGTAACCAAGTTTACAACAAAACTAAAGGTGTACACGACATGAGTCCGTCCAAGATCTAGACGTGCCTTTCATTTGAATTGACTACCGATGAAAAAATGTGTAAAAATCAGGGATAACTTAAAAAACAAACTTAATATTGATAAGTTATCGATCTTGGTGGATGTTATTATTTATGAGGGAAGAGCCTAACTACTTTGTAGATGCTGTAGAATTTCTAATACGACTAGGAATAATTTGTATATACAAGATGGCGGCGAAAAAAGCCATGCAAAACTCATACTGTAAGCAATACAAGTGTAAAGAGCTAGTGAAATCCGTAGAATGATAAATTATTGCCCACTATATACGATATTTACCAGCAGTTCAATTTACAAGCCATGTTATTGACATGTTTAGTGGAGATAAGTCGCATACTTTGTCCTCATTTACGCATTTTCTGTATTTTTCAAACAACTAGACTAAATGTGACTACCGTGAATTGTACTTATGTCAGTAATTTATAATAGATGATATAATATTTAAAGCAAAATGTTACTTGTTAACCGTAAGGATGTAAGTGCATTGCATTGAATGTAGTATTGATGACTCATTGTGAGGGATGGTGGGAGGCACAAATATGTTGAATTCTAAAAATTTAAAACTATTAATGGCGATATCAACAAATTATTAAAACTATAAATAAATTATGTACTTTTAGTTAAAAATATAAATATGCATTAAAATTAATGGAATAGCTTGGTTTTTAACACTGTCTATATGTTTTTCATACCAGGAAAATACTTAAATGCTACTTAAGAGTAATTTGCAGTTATTGATTCATCCATAAAATTTCTGATGTTTTTCGGACATTGCTTGGCATCTACAGGTCAAACGCGCTAGCTCTGTACATCTAATTCAAGTTTTCTACTCGCTGTATTGATTATAGTCCCTACCAACTTTGAAATCAGCTGGTTTCACGCTAGTAGCTGTCCTTGGATTGTTATAAAACTGATTCAACTCTACTCAACTCAGTCTAAAGTTTGTTGAGTTGACTTAATGTCGGTAACCTACTATTCAAGTACAACGCGTGTTGACAAGTTATCAGCATTTACTTTTGTTTCTTCCAGTACTACTCATTGGAAATGAACGAATTTTTTCCGAGATGTGTAGGGCGCGTTGGAAGGAGGGCATATGCGCAGGTTTGTTGCCAAACTAAGGATTTTAAACACTTTAAAATCCAATTAAATGCATGATAATAGTTATAGAGTTACGAAATATATGATAATGTATATATTTACGTTTTGATTTATTTTGTTTTGATAAGCTGTTTGCTTATTCATGCTGCGCATGCGTAAATATAGCTTTAAGCCGCAACATTTAATTCAAACTTAAATTGTTAATACAATTAATACATTTATAATACAACATTAGAAAATATCAAGATCTTATTCACCACAAACATTTTATTTCTAGGCAAGTAAATCCAATTTTATAAGGATTGTTGAGGTTGGTCCCAGAGATGGTCTTCAAAATGAACCAAAACAAGTGCCATCAAACGTGAAAATCAACCTAATTAATCAACTCTCTGAAACTGGCCTTAAAACAATTGAAGCAACAAGGTTTCTGCACTATAAACTTTTACTAGTAACTAGTAACTTTCACTAATAATATATGATATTACTTACAGTTTTGTTAGCCCTAAATGGGTACCACAGATGAGTGACAATGCTACTGTATTTTCTGGAATTCAAAAAAAACCTGGTGTTAATTACCCTGTATTAGTTCCTAATCTGAAAGGACTGGAATCTGCTGTACGTTAATGCTGAGTAAACAAATGGAGTTTACTGAATTTGTTAAGAATTGCAGTTAAAAGTGGATGGTATCCAAGAAATTGCAGTTTTTGGTTCAGCCTCTGATGGTTTCTCCAGAAAGAATGTGAATTGCGATGCCCAGGAAGCAGTTTTTCGGATAAAGGACGTCGTGGACGCTGCCAAACAAAAGGGACTTAAAATAAGAGGCTATGTTTCATGTGTAGTTGGATGTCCTTATGACGGTGTAGTGAAACCATCTGCTGTTTCAAAAGTGACAGAAAAGTTATTAGAGTTTGGATGCTATGAGGTTTCCCTTGGTGATACTATAGGTGTTGGTACAAGTGCAACAATAAATGCCATGATGAAGGATTTATTAAGAGTTACCACTGGCGATAAGTTGGCTATTCATTGTCATGACACCTATGGACAGGCATTGGTTAATATTTGCACTGCAATGGAGGTATTTTTGAGAATAAATATAACAAAATACTTGCTATTGTTTACATTTTTGTTCTTAGTATGGTGTAAATGTGGTGGACTCTTCAGTTTCTGGTTTGGGAGGATGTCCTTATGCACAAGGCGCAACCGGAAATGCTGCTACAGAAGATGTCGTATACATGCTACATGGAATGGGCTGTGATACAGGGGTTGATTTAGAAAAGTTGGTCAGGGCTGGGAATTATATATCTTCTGCAATTGGAAAAGCCACAGCTTCAAGAGTAAACAGAGCACTGTTTCAGAAATACAACTTGTAAATGCAATTGCTAATAGATTAATGAGGTATTTGGACAATTATAGACATTATGGGTGTGGTAACAAAACTATTTGTGCTAATAATGCAGTTTAATTATGGTATATATATTTATATGTTTAGTTTAATAGCTTAAACAATCCTCACATTCCTGTGTACCATGCACAGCTCTGAAGAGGACTTTTAACTTCGTATAATTTCGGATTACATTGAAGTTATAAAAATTTCATAAGTGTAATAGAAATTCAAATAAAAGAATAGTATAGGTTGGTTAGCTTTAATTAGATAAGACTTTGAAAAATTACATCTTTTTCCAATTTTTTTTTGCCTGTTTTTAAACCAATAGAAATAAATATATGTGATGTCTTTACTCGCGCAGGCGGTAATTTGGCTCAGTCGTGTGTGGGGCTAGGCATAGCAACCTAGTGGTGCTGGGTTCGACTCCCGGTTCCGGACGGGCCGTTTTACATAAACTTCCAATAACAGAAAGCAATGGTGAATTGCCAAAGGCTAAGCCGGCATAGTCGTTAATAAGATCGCGCTGTGCGCGATCCCTAAAACAACTGTCTTACGAAAGAGAAAACCCGGGCCTCCCCTTAGGGAGAGGCCCCCCCTATGCCTTTCTGAAACTTTCTTATTTATTTTATTTTCCAGTTTATTCGGATTTTCTAGGTTTCATATCTACCTGCAACTACTCTCATTTCGCATATTTATTTTGAATTTCTATTGCACTCATGAAATTACCACAAGTTCAATGTAATTCGGGATTATTCGAAGTTTCTGTGAAACCCTTACAGGGAACGAGAATCGAA
>JAODGC010000004.1:3757577-3771653 GCA_027574925.1 Ecitoglossa quadriceps
TCTAATGGTCGCTCCAATAACCATGAAGTTCTAGTTCTAGGAAGTCTGTAAAATTTTGAAAATTCAATTTTCAATAGATTTAAGTTTGCTATTGAATTGAGTCTGTGGAGCGCCCTCATAGAGGTCGCATCTATTTGAACGTTTCGCCAACTCTCAGAATGTCATTCCTTCTTTGTTTTACTTCCACACTTCAGATATTGGAAAACATTTAGTGGAACATCAAGAGTGCCCGTGTTGTTTAATTTTTGCAACAACTAATTAATTCGAAGTAATTTTTACTTTCCTTTGCATGAAATATTAACTATTAGCGCTGCAGGTCATACATATTTAGACTTTTTGTAATCCAAAAGATATGGCACGTTAGAATATATCTAAAACATAATGGTATTCTTTAAAGGATGATGCAGAATATGAAAGTTAGAAATCTAACTTTTAATGGCAGAGACGCGCATTTTAACAGAAACATTTATTTCTATTTCCTAATATATTTTTTGTTTATGGCAATTTTCTGTTCTATAGTACACAAATATTTTTTGCAAGTCAGAAGTAAATTTTTTACTTTCTAAACAACGAAATACTCTAAAGGGATTTAATTTCAATTTAAAAATGGTAATTGCCCGTCTTCAAAATCCAACTCTTCCCTAGTTTCAACTTCTTCATCATTATCAGTACTAATTTCTCCAAATAGCACCTCATCCATATTAAAAGCCTTATCAATTTCTTCATCAACAGTCTCTTCTGGAGCATCATTTATATTGTACCCATCATCAATTATCTCTGGATTATCCGCATTCTTGAAGCTTACTAAATAATCCACATTATCAGCCTTCTTAAAATTCAGGTCCCTTTCATCAACTCCTTTTACAATCTTATGATGTTCAAGTATGTCATGAGCAATTCCATTCCTAATAGGAGTACTACAATTCTCTTCCAGTTCTGTGGGTGGATCGTCCGAAAAACTATGCATTCTTGTATGGATACTATATTGCAATGATCCAACTTTTTCTCGAGGAGTTGGTGTATCATACGACCTAGGGTTACTTTCAATACTTGTGGTGCTTAGACGACGGATTCTAGACTTGAAAAAGTTCATACATCCACCCAACCATTCTGAAAGTAGAAAGAAACCACCAAGTAGAAATCCGGCCCCTAGAAGTAAGAACATGCCTTGGGTGTCGTCTAAGGATAAAGCACGGTCTTCAATTGCAAGTCTGATGGACCCACCAGTTTTAGCCTAGAGAGGACGTAAATTTTTATTTGTAGATTAAAATCTCCGAAAAAATGTACCTGCAGGAGTTTGCCAGTTGCACTCCTCATTATTTCGAATTCCATATCATGTTTCAACTTGGCCACAAACCCACTTTGGACCATATTCAACAATCCCCGACTGATAACATTCTTGTAGATTGAATTCTTAGGATATAAGAAAGCCACACCATAAGGAGCAAAGCAGTTACTGCTAATGTGTAAAACGTTCCTCTTGTTTCTGAAAAATACAATTTTATGACATAATTTTTATTTATTGAAATCTTTTGGTATACTGCGTTGTAAAATTGGTCCGCACTATAAAGTCCAGCTCATCTCGAGATCCTAGAAAAGCATAGGACCAGAAAAACGCTTTGGTCACATTCCTAAGACCAGCCTGTACATTGGGAAGGTACTCAATAGACTTAAATAATTGATCTGTATTAGCATCTGTTGAATTGGCAAACCAATATTCCCAACCCCCACGATCTGCAATCCCAGAAACAATTACGGATTAACCACATCCGATAATATTTATTACCAAGTGTCCCAATCTGATATCTGCCCTTAACCAGTTGACTTGTAGTGTCTATAGTTTGTGGAACAATCGGTAATGTAACAAAAGCAATTATAGATCCAGTATAGCAAGCAGTTGTGATGATGGTGAACACCCAATAAAAGCCAACAAGAAGTCTTGTAGTGATCTTTTCAGAATTACCCCAAGAGGCGGTCCCAGAGAAGGTAAAACAATTTGTGAATGTTCCGAATACATACCAAAACATATTCTCAATTTCTTCAGGGTTATTTAAAAGTGGTGCAAGAGTTTGTTTATCTGATAGAACCAATGGAATGATTGCAAAGAGATAGATCAATGTGATACATAACCAAACAGTCCAGTGGAATGGTCCAAAGATGGCTCTGTATCTAAATATCAAAGATATATCATTAATGACTTGCAATAGGAGGAAATAATTGAGGGTACCTGGGTAACGCCGTTGATGATAACGAAATGAACGCAGCACAATCGTGCGAATGTGCATGTGATACATCAATACTAGCAAACCTTTCTTGAGTAACGTAAACCCCTCCAATTCCAATCTGGGCACGTTTCAAAGAAACATCTTGAGTGACAGCGTTCCCAGATCCAAAATGCTCGTAATTCTTTGCTTCCTTAATGTCAGTGGTGAAGTTGTACTGCTGTGACAGCAGCCGCAACATTCTAATCTCAACCCCATCCCAATCAATGATATCTCCATTTTGTGACACTCTCTTGATTACAAAAGGAGGTTGATGTGCCACACCAACAATAAATCGATGGCCCGAAAATCCCTCTGTCATTTTCTCCGGAAACAGATTGATTTTTTTCGTAAATTCCTTTCCTTTCCAAGAACAAAGCACAATTGGTTCACTACTCCCAATCCCATCCACATACATCCTATGCGTATAGAGAATATACGATGACTCAGACCCAGAATAAATCACCTTCTCCGATTTTTGTATTACGAGCAGGTTAACAAACACACGTGCTACTTCACTAGCGAGGAATTCATATACTCTCCATTGGGATGACCTTGAAACAATGATGACTTTATTTTCACTCTGCTCACCAATCACATCTTTGGCTTTCATGACATCAGCCATAAACAAAATGTACGAAATGCAGGTATTCCCAGTCGACTTCAACATCTTGGGGTATTTAATCTTGTACTTGCTGGTGATCTGTCCATGGACCAAAGGAATTGTATACATTCGGAAGAGTTGTTCTAGTAAAAGTCCATCGCCTTGTTCTACGACGGAATCGTACAGAATGATTGTAGAACAACCTGATAAAGACTCTTGGGATATAATATTGATTACATTAACCAAGGCTGGAGTTTGGTCAAAGACATGGCGAAATTCAAAGAAGGCATCCATCCATTTTTCAGCTTGGGGTTTTTCGTGCGATTTTTGAAGAGCACGCTTCTGAGAAGTGTGGATGTTGGAACAAGAGACTGTCTTATTTGTAGGAGTAACTATTGAAACAATCAAAAGAATTTTTATCAGAAGCCAAACGACATGTTCGGTGGGCATGTTGGGACTGATGAGAATGTAGACGTAGCGTTATGTTTTATAGGTTATGCAGTTGAATTAAGTTTAAACATTGATAGAGGCACAGCTGCGTTGGTTTATCAAATATTCCATTATGTGAAATGTCATCTGGGGATATGAATTGAAAGCAGAAATTACAAAAAAATCGTCGCATTTTATTCAACTCTAATATGAAATTTTTATAATACAATTTCCTGTATACCAGTGACATTCTCCAATGACTATCTAAAATTGATCACTGGTGGCAAACACTCCACTTTCAGATTGAATTCCAACATAAATACATCAATACAGAGGCAAGGAGTTAAGGCATTTAAATTAGCCATCTTTAATTTGCTACCCGCCGAAAATCCTTCATATGGCTCCTCTGTGCGGCCAAGACTCCCGCAAAGAAATCGCTTAGATCATTTATTGCTTACTTATCATTTGCTTATGCTTACGCTTACATGTCCTACGTATGTATTATGTACAATTACAAACTATCCTTAAGTGATGTTACTAAGGTATGTGTAGAACGTCCAGCTGGACCGGACAAGACACCTTAGTAACATCTTGGCAACTTGGTATAAATATAAGAGAATATGTGATCGCCGCAGAAACGAATCGCTGATGGCTGAGCGAATGGTCTGTCTATTCAACTAGTTACGAAACTAACTAATAATTTAAATCGGATCAATCCTCGATAATCGCAGATTAATCCTCAATGTCGTTGTCGATTCTGCTGCTGCGGATGCCGGTGTTGCCAGTCCATGGGTAGATGTCTGGGCAAGGTTGACATGTGCGCATGTAACGCACGCCGGATTTGTGCCAGAGATTGCATACTTTAGGATTGTTACAACGTTTTGGTCGGTCCTTCAATAGATACCAAGTTAATGACAATTTATTGGAATGTAAGGTTAAGTGTTAGGATTAATGGGGCTACTTACAGAATAATTGCACTGGAATGGTTGGAAGTTATTTATACGAGACATTGGTGTTGGATCACGAACCCATTGGATAGCTTGCCAGTTTGTGACCAAAAAGACATCCTTCATTTGATTGATGGTGTCCAAGAATTGAATGAAACCTGCTTTGTGGTGTGGTTGTGTGAACCATGCGGCATGGTAGAAAAGACCAAATGGAGCCCTAAAAAATTCCAAATTTATCATCTACTTTCAAAATTTGAAGCTGTCCATCTTTATCGCACCTATTGGTTGAATAGTGCCTATCAAAGTTCTTCATTAACATCTTGAAAACGCCTTCCGATTCACTTGGATTACTACAGGCATCTCCCATGGAACACCTGCCGCCATTCAAATCCTGCCACATGACCATAGGTACTTCCCACACACCCGGGTAAGATCTGGTTGGGCATGGAGGAATCATACAATCATGGAACAATTTGTAATCCAAGGTATATGGCCAACTTGGTGGTTTATTCTCGTAGATAGGCATGGATGAGTCATAAGTAAAGTTGGAATCGTACAACATCTTAAACATTTTGTTTCCTCCCACGGATAAGAATGGAGCTCTCATTCCACGGACATCCTCTAGTTTAACTCCACCATAAGCGGAGAGGATTTCGCGTTGACCGGCAACTTCTCTGGTCCATTTCTTCTGAGAAAATTGCTCACCAAAGGAATGCCTAACGATTTCATAAATGTGAGTATTGTATTTAAAGGTTTTAGGGTTTTTGCATGCATAAGCTTAGATTGAGATTTAATGTAGAAACCACTAGAGCCCATTCAAGCAATTTGGTGTGGAGGTTAAGCATGTCTACTCAAGGCAAAAATAGAAAAACAAAATTAGGTATGGTTAGTGTTTTGGTGAATATTTTGCTGCTTTGTGTTGCTGGTGTACAGGTGCTGTCAAATTCTACATTGTGCTTGGTTGTTCTCCACTCCAATTGGAATGTGGATGGTGACTTACGACACAGTATGCGATGCCAGTTCATGGCCATCAGAGTAGAGGTTTTGGACTTGGCTGTAATCGGTCCATTCGTGTGACACATAGAAAGTGGCCGCAATTGGACACCCATTGGGGTTGACACGGCCCTTATCAAATAGATCGGAATAGAGACCCTTGTTGAGATCATTCACTGAATCGTCGAAGGTCAACAGAACGATTTGGGGCACCTGCTCGACGGGAATGTCGCCTGGGCGTGGGGAATTAGTAGACGCACGCACAAAGAAGGAGAAATAAGAAAACTTGTGGTTAGCAAACGTAATAAAGCCATTTTCAACAAGAAACACTGGATATCAAGAATATGGGACTAGAAAACGTTGCTGTTAGATTAAGTCATAGCCGAATGGTCCACCAGGGTCATTGAGGGACGCAAGAAACCACTTACGACACAGTATGTGAAGCCAATTCATGGCCATCGGCGTACAAATTCTGCACCTGGCTGTAATCAGTCCATTCATGGGAGACATAGAATGTTGCTGAAATAGGGCACCCATTGGGGTTGATTCTACCATTCTCAAAAAGCTCTTTGTAATATAATTGATTGAGATCATTGACTGCATCATCAAACGTCATCAGAACTATTTGTGGTACTTCCTCAACTGGTAGATCTCCTAATATTCAGCAGTAGACCATTTTCAACACATTCTTTTACAACATGTAGCTAATTTATTCAAACAGAAGACTTACCCGGAATCTCTTTTCCACCACAGCTGCAGTCTGGAAGCAAACACACATCTTTTCTGCACTTGGCTGCGGTTTTATCCGGCTGAGGTTGTGGGTAAATGGTGTCTGGTCTCCTGGGAGGGAAGCGGTAAATGTCTATGAACTCCTGAGCTTTGGAAACGATTGAAGTAGATGGTTTCAAGGTAGGACGAGAGCGTCTAAATCACCAACATAATATATAAGTTAAATTTGCTTTGTATTTTTGTAATAGGATAGAAATCAATAAGGTGTAAAGTGGATAGTGTAACCACTTACGGTGGTGGTGTGCCGCGATTGACAGGTTCCGCTTGGTTGACAGCATTGGCTGTATTGGCAGAATTGGCGGTATAGTGCGCAGAACCACGGGTTCTACCAGATTGTAATGGCGTCTGCGTTCTGCAAATACACAGAAACCGTGTCACGTAATGTCGTGTGAGAATTCTCAGGGTGGTGCAAATGCATTTCACTTGGGAGGTGATATTCGTTCAGGTGCAGATTAGGTGTACCTCCAGCCATTATCAAACAAAACAAAATTGCACTGCCTCACAAACTACCATGCAGCAAACACTGTATACAATTAAATACGAAAAGATGGTTAAGTCCGATTTTGATTCAATATCAACACTTGTACAGTATTAGGTGTACCATCAACTGATCATGGTAAAGGAAGAGGACCTGGAGGGATGGAACAAGTTTTGCCTCATTGATTCAGTCAACATCCAGTCTCAGAGGACGAAATCTTAAGTCCGTCAGTGGGGAGATTGCAATTGGTTGCTTTGATTGTACAAGTTAATATGGAAGATATTTGGTGCAAAACAACAGAGTCGACAATAGTCATCAGACTATTGGGTGCATTTTATACATGCAAATATATAATTAAAGTAATAAAACAATACTCGACTGCTAGGCGTATAGTATATAAGTGAATGTGAGAGAAGAGTTGGTACCTCTGCTTCGATTCGCTGCATTTAGCCTCGTTACATTTGGTATTGGGACGGCCGCGAGCTGCGCCCAGTCCGATCATCGACTTGATCGCGGCATTCACTCGGGAGACTCGTGACGGGGACACTGGGACAGGGGCTGAAGCAGTAGGTGGAGAGGTGATGGTACGGGTGAAATCAGGAAAAGATACTGTCTTGGTCGTGGTTGCATTAGGGAAATCAATCAAGTCAGTAGGTACCACTCTAGGAGTAGTAGAAGTGCTTGTGGTGGTTGTAGAAGTAGTACTTGTAGTGGATGTAACAGAAGGAGGTCGTGGTTTATATGAAGGTATTTCATCTGGAATCGATTTTTCCAACGGTTCATCGTCATCGTCAACACCAGAAAGGATCTGTTGGAATCTGGGTACTTCGACTGTATTCCTAAATTTAATTGATTGAGCTTGTTGTGAGTAGGAAGGTTCAATATAATGTCTAAACTGTTGTGTGCTTTTTACTACAGGAGGTGCTGAAGTTGTTGGTTTAGATGTGGTCCTAGTAGTGATAGTTGTTGTACTGGTAGTACTGGTCGACGTTTGTAAAGGACCGGAATGTCTATAAGTCGCCACTTGTGGAAATTTAACTTTTCCTCTCCATGTAATAATCCTCTCGCGTTCGGAAGAAAGGTCTTCAGTGGACTTATCAACTGGATACAACTCCGTGCTGCTAGCAAACACGTTGTTGATTGCAATCGGATTAATATACTTCCGAATGGTCTTAATGCCATTGGATTTAATGACATACTCCCGACCCACGTCAGCATCAGTAGTATTAAAGAGTGATTTCAGAAAGAATTTTGGAGGAGCATATGTAGTTGGTGCAATGCCCACAGATGGTTCAGTATTCCGAATATAATACATTTTACGTTTGAGATATTCAGCAGGATTCAACGGGAAATCATCCACATTTGAGAATGATGTTGACTTGAACGCCTTAGTCAGGTAGTAGGTAACAAGAGGTCTGTCTGTGGTAGTAGAGGGAGTAAAAGGCCTTAGTTTATTTACAACTGTTGACTTGACAGAAGTTGTAATACTTGCATCTGGGGAAGTATCCAAGGATTTTGAATATTTAGGTCTGTAAGTCACCGGGACAGCAATTGAGGACCTTCTAAGGTTAAGCCTACGGTTGCTTATAACAGCTTCTGGGGCATCAGCAATGGTCAAATTGGTCGAGAGTGTCGCGTTTACAACGACAGTGGTTATGTTGGTGGAGGTGGAGGTTGAAAGGGAGCTTGATGGAAGAGTGTGTCCCGAGTTATCCGGTAATGTATTAACTTGTAATAATGACTGTGCTCGTGTGTGATTCGCACCGGATCTGTTAACAATAAACGGACACCTTCATATGACCTGCTAAACTCTCCTAAACGAGTCATTAGACATCAGTTTCTGTACACAAACGCAAGCAACACCTTCATCCGCACACTGAAGTTAATCAGACTTAGTAAGAAGTAAGGACCTAGAAATATAGAATTCGGGATGGATTGTGCTGTTTATCATGATAATAAGATACTACAAATGTTTCAGGCGGATACAGACGGATTGCTTTTGAATAGGCAATTGTTTTGTGGTGATTTGGTTTGTTTTTTTTTGCCAAGTTTGTAGTACCTTGCCAATGAGGTCGTGCTCGAATAAATGGAAGTGACAGGTCGTGGGCTGGTGGTTGTGGTTGAAGTGGTTGTACTTCTGATGGAAACATCCTCATTTTTGTTTTGGTCCCTGGTAAATATCGTCTCAGCATTGTACTCGCATTCATATTTACAAAATATTTCCTACCAGGAAAAAAACTTTGTAGACTCTTATAATTTAAGACCTACCTGACTTGTTGTCTCGTTGGTTGTCTGTAACTTTGCTCATCAAGCTGGCTGTTAAACCTGTTGTCTTCATTGTAATCTCCGACATTGCTTTGTTGGTAGATATCTTGTTGATAATAGGTGTTTCCACGCTTAGGTTCATCAGTAGTAGAGGTCTGGACTGTTTGCACAGCTGGAGTGGGAGTACCTCTATAGGTATTACCATTATACTGTGGGTGGGTATAATCTACATCCCGATATAACTCAACGTCATCCTCATACAAGTTATAGTAAGAGTCAAATTGTGGGTCATTGTAGCGGGAGCTGTTGTACAAAGCCCTGGTAGCAGCAGTTACAGCAGATGACGACTGAGATGGACCAGCACTTGTCACCTCAACTCTATCAATCGTAGAAACAAAAACACAATCAATTTCCAAGCAATCGCAAGTAAGGATATGTCAAGTGGGTGACATTTCACAGCATGTGGGTGTGGTGCTGATAAATTGTTTTACTCGGTGGCATTTTAAAGTTCAGAAAAGGTCACAATATCTCTATACCTTGAGTTACAGTCTGTAGAATAAAGAATAAAGTAAGTCTGTTTATGTCTATATATTGTCTTTTTGCTTTGTTTTTGTTGATGATGCTGTCTGTTTCGTTACCTGTTTGCAGTTTTGTCATCTAACCGCGTGTCATTGTCACTAAGTTTGGTCGTCTGTTTAAGTCTTGATTTGAGGTGGTGTCGATCCACAATGGGTGGCGTCGTGCTCTTCTGCTGTCTCTGATGGACCGTATACTTGGGCACAATGCTTGCAGCTGTTGTGGGCATAATCTCCGAAAATACTTTTGGGGTCTTACCAGGAAGAGATGATTTCGTAATGTGGTGCTTTGGTTTAGAAGTAGGAATTTTACTAAGAACATACCTAGGTGATATTGTCATGGGAATTGGAGTAGATTCAGTTTTAATCAAATTGGACACGGTAGTTATTCTATTGTAGGAGGTGTAATTTGGTTGAGTTGATAGTCTGATAAAAGTCGGTGGAATTTGGGTTGTTGTTGTTAAATTCTGAAGTTTTTCATTGTATCTTGATGAGTACTTTGTTTCCCATTTGGTGTTACCCTCGGAGTTATTCACGAAAGAGGTTTCCGGGTAATCGTATTCCTCGTAGTAGTATTCTTCATCATCAGCTAGTCCAGATGTAGCTTGGGTACCACCTAAAGGTAATGTTGGTTTGGTTTTTGATGGCGTTTTGTGACTAGTATAATTTGACTTGGTGTGGTTATCATCTTCATCCTCATAATCATAATAGTAATAATCATCATTTAAGATACCAGATCTTGAAGGACGTGGTGTTACAATAGTTTGATTAATTCGAACTTTTTGATTCTCTCCGATTTTTTTCACGACCTCGTCAAGATTCAATACTGATGGTGAAAGAAACACTGGATTTATTTGAGTTGAATTGCTACCCACATTTTGCACTTGTTCCAAATTTTTGAAATTATTATCCAATTCATCTGGTTTAAGATTGAATCTTTGATACCGTTTGGTAATAGCTTCAGTTTCTTTTCTGTTATAAATATTCAATGACCCAAAATGAGGAAAATTGGTAATCTCTTTAGGGAACCCAAAAGTAACTGGTTCACTTTCCGAAGCACCTAATCCAGGTGAAGTAATATACTGCGGGTACTTCAAAGTAGTACTAGTTACTTCTTTAGGTACATATTGTAGATTATAGAAAGCAAAATGCTCATTTCTTGGTTTCTGTTTTTGGTCTCCAATTTGCCCAAATTCGTTACCTCTTTGGTTATGTGGAATTTGTTGATAACTTGGTATGAAAGGTTGAAAATTTTCTTGTTTGTTAGGATGATAGTTAAAGCTACTAACATGGAACTTATGAATGGTAGGTTGTGATGATTGTAAAGGATGTGGGACATGAGGAGTGTGACTATGATGAGGACCTTGAGGATGTAAAGCGATAGTGTGTGGATGGTTGGAAGGACGTGCTATCGTAAAGGCCATTTTGCCATGCCAAGGCGTTCCGTCTGATGGTCGACTGTAAGTTATTGAATTGTCATTGTAGCCACTATAATCACTAGTGACTTAAATCAATTACCTTAGTAGTGTAGATGGGGCTTGTCTTTTGCGTCTTCGTCGTCGGCGTAAGTCATTCGTCAAGTCAAGACTATTTTATTACAAGTTTGCAGTTTGCAAATAAATTATTAAATAAATTACTTTGTTTTGCAAGGTGTTATTGAAGACCTACCTATATTGCTGTATGGGTTGGGCAGATTGTTGGCCTGTTCCAAAGGAGATGATACCAATTTTCTCAGCTCTTCCACTGTATGTCTAGCAAAATACAATATATTACTCATTTTATTTAAGCTGGGGAGGTTTTGGAAGGTTTAAGTGAGGTTAAACTTACTGGGATTGCATTAGAATTCCTCAAACCATCTCTATCACGCTGAACCTGTCCAATTGTGGATGGTTGTCCACGATAGACTCTTTGCTGCCGATCACTTTCGATTTCTTCAGCTGGTGGAAGAGTCTCGTCGGCATCCTCATACAATTGTTGTTGCTGTAAACACAGGCACCATAATTTACCAAGCCCCACTCTCCTGCAAACTCGCAGTGTGTAATACCTTGATGATTTCCTGTTGTTGTTGATGCAACTGCCTCGGCTGTCCTCTCGATGTGACAATAGCAGCTGGTTGTGGAGGTGGTGGTGGTGGAGTGTACCTCTGCCGATGTTGTTGAGTACTGGCAGATGGTGCAGTAGCAGCCAGAGTCGACGCACTCACCTCCCCAGCAGTATCACACCCCACATTCCTGGGCCAATCGCAGGTTTGCAACTCATGGCTGTACATCAATCCCCCAGTGCAAGATTCTAACAATGCTCCACCAAATACACACACATAGTACTGGGTGCAGTCGGTGGGGTGGGGGTAGTACCCAAACTCTTCGGGGCAATCAAAATTGACTCCGGTTTTTACCTCAGCTGTCACAGGTTGGGTCCGAGGGAGTTTTCTTTGTGCACAGCAAACACCTGGAGTAAAGCAATGCGGTAAAATATGTTGCGTTATTTTTATGTTTGGAATGATGAGGTTGTGCATGATATATTGCGTGGTGCATTGTGCGAATTGTGCACTGCATTGAATTATCGCCATCGTTCGTGATAAAGGTTAGTGGGTCAGCAGCGTGCACAATACAATCACAATGCGATCGCACACACAATGTTGCAAATGAGAGAGGTGTGTGTAATCGAGCGTGGAGTTGCAAAGATCCTGGTTGCTCAAAATATATCATAACACGGCGCAATTAGTTATTCATAGAAAATGAAAATGTTTTTAGTGTTGACCAAGTTTCGCCAGGCAAGCTGCAAGCCTTTGTCGGCATTGCGGTCTAATTTGTTGTCTTTGTCTGCTGTTGAATCGCATCCTGCGCTAATTACTCACCGCGTTAGCAGCATTAGCAAATCTTTTCGTCGCATTTCGCTCTCAAGGTTTGTGCCGTTTGCAGTGCCACAATGAAGCGTTTTAAGTACTCAGCGCATTTAAATGCTATGCCTGCTATGGTGGACAATGTAAATGCATTTCTAAAACGCATTCACTTGACATTCTGATTGAAATCGTATTAAAATGCTAATAAATGCGAGCCTATTTAAGCACTATTCAAGCAAATCCAAGAAAAATACTTGCGATTGTAAATTAATGCACGCAAATGTGAGCGTTTATAATTGATTTATATGGTACAAACTGATTATGTGCTTCGATTGTGCTCTTAAAATGGCGGATGCCATAAATGAGCTTTTTGACATTACGCAAGCCTAATTTGTATTGGAAGTGAACAAACTATCCATTTACCAATAAACCATATGATTGATTTTATCGATAGCAACTACTCACTATCCAAAGACATTGTGGTTGTGAAAACAGAGAAAGTCACCACACTGTTTCCAACGATCATTGTCGTCTAAGCTTGTGACTTTTCTGCAAAAACTAGTGTTACTAATACAACTACGTTGCCATTTTGTCATCAATCCACCGATTAAAAACATGCCAATCATTAGAAACACTCATGATCTTAATCCGACTGTTCCTAGCAAAAGTGATTTTTTCACCAACATAACCTCTCTTACAACCAACATGAAACTATATAACGCTCTAAGGTACAGTTGACTTGCCATCAATCTAGATTTACTTGTCACTGATATCTGTTTTGATGGATCGACTAAAATGTCTTTCTCAAATGCAATCATAATACCACTCATTCTTTATTTCTAATCGACAAGAGCTAATGTAGTTTATGCATTCATGATTGTTTTCTTTTTGCATTAAAAATTATGACCATATTTAGGTCAGAAACGCGCACGACTCGCTGACTTTCTATTATGTAAACCGTGATACCGTAATTTGCACGAGGTAGCAATTTTTGTATGCCGGAGCAAAAATATCCGGAGATTTACCACTTGCCATGTTTGAAATTGCATTTAGATGCAAGTAGCTAGACTGAAGAATTTAAATGTTTTGGTGGTTCCAATGAATGGCAGGCAAACCGTGTAGGGAATTAAGTCATTGCATAAGATTGATCGAGGTTAAATATAACACTTGTAAAGTACCTGAATGATTGATCTTGTTTAGTTTGATATTAAATTATATTTGAAAGAATTAATTATTTTAAAACGATAGAAAATTATGTATAGAATTTCAATTATTTGAATTAATGGCGTTTTTTTTAAACTTCAAGACGTAACTATTTGCAGTGTCTTGAAAACAGTGTTGTAACAATTAAACTATACTAGATATAATTATAAACTAAACAGATTAGGAAACTAGAATAAAAATGGACATATACGTATTTTTGACTGGTGTTTCTATTTTCTATAATTACCAAGTTATGACCCTGTAAATTTCAATAATATTTCTTGTCAAATTAGATTGATTTGACTTAATTAGCGACAGATTTGAACAAAATCAAAGATCCAAAACACATAATTTGTATGATAACACTATTTCTAAGTGATCTATTTATATGAAACTCAATTTATTAAACTGGTAAAATATTAATTTTGTAGTTTCTAATATTTTCCATGCTGTTTTTTTGTTGGTAGAGGTTAAATAAAGCACTTGCAAACCTCCTGGATGATTGATCTTGTTTAGTTAAGTATTAAATCAAATTCTGAAGAATTAATTATTCTTAAACATCAGAAAATTATGTTTTTAATTGCAATTATTTAAATTAACTGAGTACTCTTAAAACTTTAAGATGTGACTAATAATAGTCAACTGCAGTGTTTTGAAAACAGTGTTGTAATAATTAAACTATAATAGATA
>JAODGC010000004.1:3780078-3863653 GCA_027574925.1 Ecitoglossa quadriceps
TTTTAAGCGGCATTGCGTCTTATAGAATAAGTGCGTTACTATTGCGGATTAGTTTTTAAGCGGCATTGCGTCTTATAAAATAAGTGCGTTACTATTGCGGATTAGTTTTTAGGCGGCATTCCGTCTTTTAGAATGCGTTAATATTGCGTATTAGTTTGTAAATGGCACCAATTACGCATTTAGGAGTCGCAGTACATTAATTAAATGGATAATGTGTAGTATTTGCGCTAAATATCACATTATATACGCTGATCCTGCGGAACAAGAAGCTCCCACTAGGCATGAACATGGCGGATTACTTTCAAAATACGGCGTAATTAGATTTAGGAATGCGCTGCGCCCAATTGCGAATTAGTTTTTAACCAAAATTGCGTCTTATAAATTTAGTGCATCTGTATTGCGAACTAGTTATTAAGACGCAAAAAATAATTACGAATTTGATTGTGCTACGCCATGTAGGTTAGTCTTTGAAGTTCGCTTACGCTTAATATTTATATCTGCGTATCCTGCAATTTGCGTATGCCAGCTTTATCTTTCAGTAGCGCAATGTGTGTACACACTTCATTCCTGGGCTTCATCTTCGGTTAATATTGCAATTTGTATTATATATTTTTGGCCATTTTATCTTGTACTTGTATATATATTTAAGCATCCTTCATTCCATTTTAGAGCCTTTGCTGAAAACCTGCCTTGTTAACCAATCCCTGCCCCTCATTGACAGACGCGTCCTCGTCGCGGGGGGTGGGCATCAATTTTACACTTTTACAAAACTTGATGAAATCTAGAACATGTGTATAATTGATGGCTAAGTTCTGTCACAATCTACCTTGATAATATTAATATTACCTTATCAATATCAGAATTAATATATGTTGGAATTGGAGAAAAGTTAAATGATAAAAATTATGTTTCTCGTATTAAACAATGTTTATTAACTTGGAACTTTAGCTACAGATTTTCTTTTTTTTATGTATCCAATCTATATAAAGCAAACAACCTTTGAGAAGACTATGTTTGCACTTGAAATATTTTAATAAAAACTCTTTTGACAAAACAAATCCTTTAACAGCAATTATTGTTAATGTAAAACCAGAGTAATCAACATTCAATGCATCTAATACATGTAGTAATAAATAATCACACTCGGAAAGCAAAATAGAATGCAATAATTTGAGAGCAATTAAAAATATTTCTATTTTCATCCAATTAGTTTCAGCCCATGTCATTAATTTGATTGGTTTCAAGTATTTAAACATAATTAAAATGCTTTCTGCGTCTGCTACCTCCATATCATCAATATTCTCTGATAGTCGTTGATAATTCCTTACCAAAATCTTTAAAATCCTGTTAGATTCATCACCAAAGTCATGTAAATTGTAGAGAAATGTAACAAAAGCCAGAAAGCTTGGTTTTATGACCAACTCACTATTCTTATTGCCAATAAAATCAGAAAAAACAAAAGAATTGTTAATATTTATCGCAAAAATCTTTGGTGACTTATCTAAACATCTAACAATTGTGTTAAGGCTCATTACAAATGTATCCAGTTTACGCCCAGATGTTTGCACCTCTTTAAAGAGTGTAATGATATAGCGATTTAAAAATATTTTTATGAATAAATCAAGTTTGTTGTTATATTGTAAATGGTTGTAGAAAAATTCAAACGCTGTAATTTTTTCATAAAACGGAGTTATTTCTGATAAAATTCTGCAAAGACTCGGCTTCATAGTTAATTCTTTCAGGGGAAATTGTTTTAGAGATTGAGGTAAAGAAACTCGCATTTTATCATTAAATTTGCCAATTTGTTCTATTGGAACTCCGAGTTGAAAAGCTTCTAACAAAAGTTGTTGCTTATTAAGGTAATTTACCTTCGTACTCAAACCTTCTAGTAATTTAAATTTAACATTCAAGAAGTTTAAAGGAGATAACTGTGATTCATTCTTATTTGTTTCATAAGTCATGTTTTGCACCGTTGTTATTACAGATTTAACGGTGTCATATCTTGTTAAATTGAGCCAAAGTTGAATGGCACAGTCGGCTTCAAAACCACAAAGTTTAGAAGCATCCGAGTTTGTAAAGTATTGATACAAATAATCCAAAATTCTCAAGCAAAGATCACATTTCTCAAATGCCGTCTCACTATTTGTGCGTTGTAGCAAAAGACACAATAAAAAACTGCTCTTCTTATTGTGTTCCAATTTAAAATTATGTATAATATCGGTCAATTTTTGCGAGCATTTTAAATAAGTCACCAAATTACCTAGAGTTCCGTTCTTAGTAGAATCGTGATAAGGAAGTATCCGTTGAACTACTGTTGCATATAGGGTATAAATGGCATTACTGAAACAAAAACACAATGACAAACCTGTGTAGCAATTGAAACCCATTCATAAATAACTTACCAAATAGCAAAATCATTCGAAAACAAATCAATGGCAACGAAACAAATATCCAAACATTCTACATTGAAATCTTTTGTTGATTGTTTCATAGATGTGTCAGTCATCAAAGCGTTAACACAAAATATAAGAGACTTTAAATCAGTTGATTTTCGTTCCTCGTATGTTGACGAATACAAAATCGAATTAATTTCTTGTAAATAAAATCTGCAAATCATTGCAACGACGACTTTTTGATCTTCCCTATTAAGAGCCAAGCAGAATTCCTGGATTAAAATTCGTTTTTCTAAACAACGACGCATTTTTGAAGCAGTTGCGTCAAAATTCTTTGGAGAGTACACAATGCTGTTCATATAATTTAGAAAAGTCGTACGGTGTGCACTAAACTTTGTTGTTATATATCTACAATAAAGATGGCCAGATGCTGATGCAGCATAGCGCTTATTGCAGAAGATTCCTTTCTCGATGTACTTTAAATTGGTGAGTACTACGTCTTCTTGATTGTCCTTTGAACCTACCAATTTTGATGAAAACTTAAGCAAAAGATCGAGAGCGGCCTAAAAAATGATATTATGACATATAAATCAGTTTAGTTTAACTGCTTTGAGATACTTACAATTAGAATTCTCTCATTGAGCTTTGATTGTTCTCCAATCAATAACTCATTTTCAATAATTGCATCCATTGCATTTTTCATACATTCCTCTAATTTCAAAATATCTTCAAGGCATATATTATTAATTAATACATCAACCAACTTTATACTTTTGTACAAGTCGTAATTCATTCTTAAACTCTTGATATTCGTCTCAATTTGAAGAATATTTTCTTCTATTAAAATCCGGCGATTGCTTTCATCCTTGTACCAATTTCTAACAAGTAAACATATTAATCCTTTGATTTTATCTTCTAAATAATCACCTTCTAATTCTCCAAAAAACTTTTCAAACGTTTCTTTGGTCAGCACTGTTGTACAGTCATAAAAACCAAGTATCTCTTCAAAATGATGGAAGTTCGTGTCGTTTATCAATGAAATAATAAACTTTAAATGATCATCACTTCCAATTAACATTTGTAAGTTCTTATTGCAATTGTCTTCTTCCACCAGAGACAAATAAACAGATGATTTCTTTTCTTCATGTATATCTTTCTTCATCAAAGTGTACAATGTCCTATACTCTGATCTTATAACACTTTTATAGAAAGCAGAGTAGAGTACAGCTCCTCTTTTAACTTTTGTAGCATCTTTTTCGGCCAATAAAACCAAACTCTTATTTAATATTTGATGAAAAGGTGCAAAATCCTTAGATTTATGTTGATTTTGTGTGATGCAAAGGTGTGACATGAAATACTTGAGAAAACTCAATAAAGATGAATCAACTCCTGTTATATTGTTAATAATAAAATCAATCTCGGGTTGTTCATATGCTAGTACTTTCTCACGTCTTTTGCAAATAACTTCAAATAATAATCCTATCAAATCATGATTTTTATATATTGACAAATCACCTGTTTCTTGTAATGAGATAATAAAATCAGACATAGTTTGCCTTTTATAAAGTTTCATAGCATGTAGTTTATATAATAATGCATATTTCTTAGAACAATTTTCCTGCACAATATCTAGTCCTTTATTTCCATACACTGACTGAATTGTTGGTAAAAAATAAGCATAATAACTGGAAAAATATCAAATAATCCTTTAGTATTTGTGATATAAAGATAGTAGCTATAATACCTCATGTCAGGGGGTTTATCTCCTTGCACATAGAAATAATTCTTCATGAGCATACTCAGATCAATTTTTGTTTCAAGTATCTTTAGTAAATGCATTGCTCTCATCACAACTTCTTTATTATTTGTACTTAATGCATTTAAAATGTGTAATGAAGCACAATTAATATTAGCCAAGTCCTTAGCATCTTTAAGTATATTTATGTAAAGACAGTAATCATACTCTTTCCATATTAAATGTTCTTCAAGGCTTTTAATAATTTGTTTCTTCAAATTGAGACCGATGTCTTGGAACTGTGTGGAAATACTTTTCCATTGGCATGTTTTATTAAAGAAATATAAGTATTGGATTTCATTGTTCAAGGATACAAAACTCTTGAAGTCCATTTTTTAAATCTTCAAATTACACTATATTTAAAGTTCTAACAACTTTGCAAGAGATGAAAGACCAGATGAAAATTTTGAGGTTGTACTTGAAGTACAGAGGCGAATTGACAGAAGTACATACTTACTCAAATTTTTAATACAAAATATAGTAAAGGCATATTTAATCAATATCATGGTCATCATAATTTTCTCCAGGACAAAACGAATCTAAATCATTTCCATCTTCTCCTTTTGCTGCACAATAAATACAATAAAAATAGGTTTTCCTTAAATGTCTAACAATGTCAACTAAAGCTTCTTCATTAATTTCCTCTTCATCTTCACTTTCTTCAGAATTATCTTTGTTAAAACCTTCATCATCATCCCCATTTAGCTTCCTCTTTGCTTTCTCCTTCAACTCTTTTAAATAACTTCTAGGCCAATAAAAATCCTTCTCAGGAAATTCAAGCTCATTCTGGTGATCTAGATTCATACAACTAGATTGTGCTTTAAAATAAAGCTTCCTTAGCAATTGTACATTCTTCTTTAACTGCACATTCATCCTGTAATTGTCCTCCATTTCCTTGGTAACTTTAACACTTGGTTGTTTTGATGTGGGAATCATTTTCTTTTTACCTAATCCTCCTTTATCTGTCTTCAGATTTATTCCTATTGGTTGAATGATTCCTGTATTTGATGTTCCAAGAGATGTACCTGTTTTGTAGCCCATTTTTGCTAACATTTGGAATCCTTTGTTGGAGCTGGATAAAGCTGTGTTGAGACCTTCATCTCGCTTAATAGATTCTTGCACTTTTTGGTTTGGAATGGCAGATTTGAGCTTTTTCTTGTATTTTTCAAACGCATGTTGGTCTACTTTACGTTTTGGGAGACCAGGACGTATGTCTTCAGTGTCCCTGTGAAATTGTATAATTAATTTTCAGTAGAAAAATATAATAAAAAGATAATTGTACTTTGCTAGGAATTTATCAGACATGTAATCATCCTCATCAGAAGACATTATATACAAGTTAATTGTACTTTTGATTGTAAATTATTGTAGTTTTCTATTTCGGTAGTTTGTATAATGAATTTCCTCATTGAAATCTAAATTCATATTCCTTGAGAAGTTTTTGTTTATTTTGATAGGTTAGGATTGTTTTAGGTATAAGTTCAAATTTTCGCCAATACGTCGCGCCTTCAAATCGATCAAAGTTGTCCATATCCGCATAACTGAATGTTTCGCATATCCCCCAAAAATACGGATGCTAGAAACAAAAAAAAAAAATTCATGGCATTTTGAAATCAGGGCAACTTCTGCTTGACCTTGATTTACTACATTTTATTTTAAGAATATACCGTGATTTTATATCCATTTCATACCAAAGTCTGTTGTTTTCGAAACAATGGGAGCATAAGAAGCAGAAAGAACAATAATAACACCCTTAAAACTTTCAAATGAGGAAAAAACGAATTTCAAAATGTGTTAAAAATTTAAAGAAAAGAAAAATAGACGGCGTCTAGCTTTGTTACCGTGTTCACTACTGAATGCTATAATAATCTATCATCAACAAATAATCTCCAAAGGAATAAATCACAATTAACACACTCCTCGAATAGCCCACGTTGTTTCACACTCACGCATTACCCGCACGACAATGGCAGGATTTTAAAGATGCATTTGCATTGCAAAGTAGGCCGCGTCCCAGCTCCGTCTCATTAGAGTAATGTGATGAAGCGCAACGCTCGCCGACGTCGCCGGCACAGGCGCACAAAGGCGTGCGACGTCGCGACGCGCTGCGCGTTCCCGTCCCGGATCCAGACGTGCATCGCGCGCTGTCGGGAATGCATCGCTTCGCCACCAGCCGTGCAAGGCTCGCGCGTGTGCAGCCATTCCATGTTTGGATCAATCAACAACAGGACACAACACGAACACGCCGGCAATCTGATTACGTTCCAGCGACATTAAATTACAAGGTAGAGCGAGTTAAAAAATACTTTTAGTAGTTGTTGGTTGTAACGTTAAAATTATTTGGAAATGAGTAACTTATAAGAAAGCCTGTTAAAAGTGCTTTTTTATTTTGAATTGAAGAGATAAAAGGTTTATTTGGTTGCATAATTAGTTTTTTTCAAGGAACATAGTCATATATTGTTAGATTGACGACAAATCAGTTCTTCAAATATAACTTGATTTCTATTTCCTGTTCTGTCAACTTGTCTGTCGCACGTTGATGCGTAGCAGGATGTGTTAGAAGTAGGCGTTTCGTAATATCATTCGGAAACTAAGAATTACCTCCGAAAGCAAAAAAATTAATGAAACCATATTTTACACACCGCAAAAATTCGGATAGTCCAAGAAACAATAGAGAGCAGTCCATTTTCATCTCTTTTCTTCCAAAGAAGGACAGACAAGACCAGACACTTCCTAAAACCTACGCAAAATCTTCTCACCTATTGTCCTGCAGATCCTGTGATTCTTGAATGAATGCGGCGTCAGAAAACGCGCCAAAGAAAAACCGCAGATTGATGAAAGCACTACTTGACGTTGTTCAATTTTCTTTCTTTTTTATTCCACGTCAGAGAATCCTTAGATTTCTCTGCATGACCCAATTGCACGCAGTAATCATCAATCACAAAAAATCCCAAATGCCTTTCTATTAACCAAATGCGGGCGAAAAATAGCGAAAATATGTACGATAAGTGGATTTATGGCTTACTCACCGCGGCTTATGCATTAGGAATGGCAAGCGTTTCATGCTCATTTCCGGGTTTAAAGATGATGTAAGACAGCGTATGGTGGATTTACTATTTCCTATCCTAGAGCGTAGTCGAACATGTCGTGGTTGAGCAAGTGGGAGTAGAATATTGGAATTTGGAGTGAACTTTAGGCTAGACTGGAAATCCTATGCGAAAGTCGAAGACTTGTAGGAAGTAGGAAGCCGGAAGTTTGCAAATGCACGTAAATGCACCGCATATTTATCAGGGAAATTAGTGTTAGGCTAGGTCTTGGTTTGTGCGGATACAAGCTTTATGAATTTTTGTAGGTGAGGATTGTAATCGAGCGGAAATGTTGCAATGCCAAGAATTTCTTATTTACGATGCGGAATTCGCTAGTAACAGTTGTAAATAACTGAAACTTGCATTACAGCACACAAAGTAGTTTTGTAACGATACAAATTGTAAGAACGTGTCTAGCAGTTAGGAGTCTGGATGTCTAGCAACTTCTGGTTAAGGGAAAGGAATAAATTTAGTAGATGTAATTTCGTGAGCAACGCATTGGAATGGGTACTATATAACCTAAGAAAATTTAATTAATTTATTGATTGATCGTCATATTTTAATGCAGTCAATAATTCCTTGGGTTAATTTGTTTTTTAATGACTTGTTAAACCATCCGCAGTGATAAAAGTCTTTATATTTTACGACATTTGGAAGTTTCGTTTTGTGTTTTGATATTTTCTGCATTATTGCTTGCCTAACAAGACGACATCAAGATTCCTCTTCCAACTTATAAGAAAAATACTTCCCTGGTGTTATAAACTTTGGTGGCGTTTTATGTTGATAGAATAACTCGACAGAGCGTGAAAAATGCGACACTGTCGCTTTTATTGTATCTGAAAGCTTTTCAAATAGGACGTCTTTGCCAAAATAAGGATGCAGTGGTTGCAGAAACGCAATACTTCCATTTCAAGCCAAATAAAAATAAATGAATATGTGCCAAACAAACTACGTTCTTGCTGTTAACATTCTGCCATTGTAGTGCACATTTTTATTACATCGTATTTGTATTTTGTTTCAAATTATTACAACAACAAAATTGTCAGGGCCGGAGAAGTAGAAATGAAAATTGAAAAAACATTGCCATTGTTGAAATAAGTAAGGTTTAATACAAAACACAAGAAGCTTTTGGAATTTAGGATTTTTCGAACGCCGCATTTACATCTATGCGTTACGTCGGAAAAAGATGAGCAAATGGATCAGCAACTCGTTCGACGTTCTGTTCGTTCGCCAAACATGCAAACGCAGCATAAACCGAGAAATATGCCATCAAATAAATTTATTCGCTTAGCTTTTAACCACGGGCATATTCAACATTTCGACGCAGTCAAATATTCAAAGGTGCAATAGGGACCCACACTACCAAATCACATCAAATGCGGCAAAATGCTTCAATCACGAAGATGAAAATATGATCGATGAGGAGGTGCGCAGGCTGCGGCACGAGCGTCGAGATTAATCGGTTGCGATATTACTCTAGAACAAAAGGTTAAAATGTAACACGGAGAAGTAACAAAAAACAAGCAGAGAAATTAATTCATGTTCATAAATTGTATTGCTAAGAAATAATTCGCTGGAAGCATCAAGGAAAATGTTTGGTAAACACACCCATTTTCACTTAGTAAACACATTTCGCTCAAACAAAGTACGTGTCATTCAATTCAGACAGCAATGTCAGTACAGTTCTCATGGTGCACACATAGCCACATCCCAAGCATTTGCAAGTAGAGACGTACTCACTGCTTACGTGCGTGTGGAAATACGTGTAGAATAATAATAAAAGCAGTATTATTTCAAATTGTCAAGGGTACTTTTTTAGTTAACAATTGAAAATTACCACAAACCACACCTACGCCTCAAATGTATGCAACCCACACACACTTTTGCATTTCTAAAAGTGAACTGTCTATAAAAGACCAAAAAAGAAATCATGCTCTCAAGGGTTACATGAATTGCAGATACAAAGAAGATCGTTTAAATGGGTACTCTGAAAAAAAGGAAAGTCAAACTTTATTTCCATTCCCAGTTTTTCAAACCCTTTTAAGGAGTTTAAGGTTATCTTTGTGTCGGGTGTCCTATTGCAAAGAAGCGCAGTTCTCACCTTGATATCCATCACTTTTTACGTATTTCGCATTTTCGTATTTGCAGAGTTTTTCTCTGCTTCATTCTTATTCTCTTTTCTTTTAGATAAACGCGTCACGAGCCTTTGCATTGGCTCTCATTGTTTCATTTCCATTCTGACGATGCTGAACCATTCGCAGCATTTTGTACAGGCTTCAAAGTGATAAGAAAATCCAGACCCGTCGACGACGCACCCTATTCTGCATTCCCTATTCTGCGTCCCTGTATTTGCGTATTTAAATGGAACCGCAACTTCCATACTCGACAAGTTACGCAAAGTAAAACGGATTGCGCTATGCAACCATTGCAATTTTGAAGAAATTTTATACTATTTGATATTTTAATCAAAAACGAAGCACTATATTTATTACAGGCATTGTCGTTGGCAATCAGTCACTCATCAAACAAATGAACCCCATTTCATATATACCATCCTTTTAAAATTAAATTAAGCAACTATAGCAAATATTAATTAAATTGGAAAGCAATCTGCACGTGTCCCTAATCTCTACGTGCGAAGAGCAACAATTAAAGGTCTACCTAGGGGTATTTTCTCTCCAAACCTCGAAATCATCCCCGAAATGAGGACGCCAGAGGGAGAAGAACGGAAATGGGAAGGCGCAAGCTTCAGTGCGATTCCGAATGAATTAGTAGGTGATAGTAGAGCACAAATTAATAATTCATTACTGCCATTAGTGGCTGTGACACAACCAACTCCAGACAACCATCATCCATTTCTGTTTTACTCCCAAATATAGCACTTCCTCCATGCCTAACCAACTCTATTTCTGGCATATTGAAATATTTCACATCTTCGATCTTGAGCAATATATTTTCTCAGCACCTGCTCTGCTTATTGGATGTAAAGGAGGGTTTCAATTCAGGAATATTCGTTGGTAAACATTATAAACTCGAATTATACTTCCCTAATGCAGTTTTGGAATTTCCAACACTTTGCAAAATGGGATACTGTAGAGAACAATAAAGTGCAATGTACAGTTTCCTAGTTGTTGAGCATATTAATGCACTCTCATCGAGTATTAATGTGATTTTGTGCCTACAATTTAATTAATTCACCAAATGCAGGCCAGGAATTGACAGGAATTGGCGATAATCCAACTCTAAAACGACTGCAACCCATTTCTGTATTACTAATGCAATAGTATGGCGAATTGCAATTATTACTATTGAGGATATGTTACGTCAATTAACCATTTTTTTTTACTCCAAATCAACTTCAAATTCGGTACCTATTTGGGACACTCTATAGAAATCACTTATTAGCTCAGTTAAGCGTATGCACCCCATGCACTATTCTTGCATTGTCAACCCCTAAGTTGTATTCTCAAACCTTTAGCAGTCACTATTCCCCGGGTTTAAACCACCCTATCTCTTTTCTAGCATCGCAGGACACTAAGCAAAGATTACGCAGCTGATTAAGGTGCAATGTTCCAACATAATCTTGCAATTCTTGCTTGAAATTGACATTGTGGACGCCCTGTGTGTTTCATTTTCCAGCCACCGATACTACGCAAGACTTGGTGAAAGGGAGATAGTAGAGTTTTGGCTGCGTTTAGCAGAGTCTATCGGTTGTCATGCCAACCTGGTTCCCAGCATCTAGGAGGGTCGAAATTCGGGGACTCGTTCAGCACTCACGCTCAACAACGCCTCCTTCATTCGATTCAACCAGCATTGCAACAAACAGTCTCCTTACTATGAGGTTAGGATCTCGTAAATTACGGGATGAGGATTAAAAAGTTGTTGGGTGCATTTTTCCACCGCTTTCGGTAGCTGACTGCTTACAATTTATTTTTAATATCTTTGCAGAGGATTCAACCGATTTAATCTGATTTAATAGTCTAAGCTAATTTTGATTACCTCGTTTTTAAATTATAGAATAGCCTAGGCAACTTCATTTGCATTGTGTTTTAGTCGGCTTTAAATTTAAATCATTTTAAATAAAGCTTGTAACGTTTGTATCGTTGGCATATGAGTTTTAATGCGACATATTTTTAGTGGCCTCCGCTTTGCAATGTGTATATTAGCACGTTTTATTACGCAGAGAACTTTATATTTACATTCGCGCATTCATTAAAGCACTGGCGCTTGGTTGGCTGCATACGTTACATGTACTACGCTGAATACCACCGCATTCAGTCACTGCAAACATTTTGAATATGCACCACTATTTTCAACATGAGATGACTTTGCAAACGTTCACAGCAATTGCAATCGTTTGCAGTGCAATGCGGATGTTTTAATAGCACACTTTTGCTGATAACAAAATGACAACCATACTATAACTTTTAGCAAACAACCCACAAAATGGCAGCCAACAAAAATTCGTTAAAAGTCTGTCTTGCGCCACTGTGTCTATTGTACGCTTTGTTTTACTGCCAGCACCTGGAAAACAAATGAGAGTTGAACAAACGTTGGAACTGTGTCAATGAGAAAAATTCCCGGCAAGCTGTGCCAGAAACGTAGAGTCCATCGGCGTTTACAAAAGGGTGAGGGTGTTTTGTTCGCCCACATGGGAGCAGGTTAGATATTACACTTTGCACGCGTAATAACCGTTCATAATAACGAGCGTAACTTTGGTGGCAGCGCAGAAATCTGATAACCTAGCGAATGGCGTCAGTAGCTGTCTATGCTGCAACCCACTTTGCAAACACTGCTTTGTCAGTGGCATGTTATTAAGTTGTCTCGATAGATTGGCCTGTTGTTATTCTAGCAGCGTTGAATATTTGATAAAGACATGTGGAGAGTGTGGAGATGCGTAACGCAGACGAAATCGTATGAATACATGATCCTTCATAATGGAATTCACACACGTTCACCTCTGAGTCTGTGCAGAACTAGTTAATCAAAATTCCGACAACATTCTGCAATGTTTTTCTATTTTTTGAAGTTTATTTAGCAAATATTTTGTCCTGGTAAAACAAAAGCAGGAAGCGTCCAAAAGGACACCTCACACAAAAGCGTTGAGAGAATGTGACAAATGCGTGGAGGGCGTTGGGAAATATTACGCCCCCGAGGAGTAGACACGTTTTGTCCGGGTGTAAAGACGGATGAAAGAGTGGAAGCTCCGACAAGAATTTTCTGCAAGTTGCATAGTAATGTCTGTAATTCAGAAAAATGCAAAAACTTTTACAATTGCGCTTCATTTAAGATTTTAAGGCTTCGAAGACTAACAAACAACAAAAGTTTGAAGAAATTCATTTTGCTTGAATAGTACTGTTGCTATAAAAGCTCATTAACAACTTCACAATTAGAAACATCAAGATTTTTGTGAAGAAAAAAAGTAGCGTACAAAAGAAAGAAATAAGAAAAGAAATTAAGAATTTGTACAAGAATTAAGATGAATGAAGTCTACCAGTGTTAAGACTCTAAAAATACCTCATTTATAATTAAACTTGAACTTGATTTCCTTTTGTTTGCTTTCCATTGAAAATCTCAGCGTTATTTTGCGCCTTTATGCTTTGCACCTTGAAAATGGCTTTGGATAAATTGTTAAGCAACCTGTGTGGACCTACAACAATTTGCTCCGATGTATTAGCTTATTCAACGTTACGCATGTTTCCTAACTTTTGGCAACCTTTTCAACCTCTTTCAACACACTCTTACCTTGTTCAGAAGTTCCGCAGTCGTTGCATAGTTCTTAAAATATTTACAGCCTTTCAAAGCAATGAGGACGCCTTGAAGTGCATCGTGAAATTCCATTCGAGACATGTGAGGAAAAACAAAGCAAAAAACGAGAAAAAGCTCGCCGTAAGCGTGACCAAAGCAGCTGTGAAAACATCCAAGACTGGCGGAAGTAAACTTTTATCTCTTCCTCCATTCTACAGGTCAATCTGGTCGATTCCGTCTCAAAGCCTGAGCAGAGTGCGTTGCATCCTGCGTTGCGCTTCAATATTTTATATTTCACGTTGCGATCTTTGGTTCTTGATTTTTCATTCTAGTCGCTTAGCCATGCGTTGAACAGACCGCTTAATGTCTGTTTATTTTCGGAACGTTTTACAAAGCCGGGCAAAAGCTTTGTGCACTTGTTTCATGCCTCGTTTCATGTAAATATGATTGGGACTTGAAAGCTGAACGCAGTGGATGTAAATTGAACAATTTTAGTGCTGCGACTATGGAAAAATGTAATAACGTTGAAGAACGGGCTTTGCCTTGTTATGTCATGAGTGTTGCTTATGTGATGTATCAGCAATTTAGAAGAAATGCCCAGTTGTTTGCTTTTTGCTGGCATGACAGAAAAGCAACGAGTTTTCCCGCCTCGATTGCGATAGGACCGATACACGCCACTAAACAGTGGAATAATAAGGAGCGTCAAGGGCGGAATGCTCGCCTGGGTTTCCCTAGGGAAGCGTTAGGTGTCTGACAAAATCGATACATTATTTTTTCGACTATTTTCAGCAATACTCCGCTTCTAGTCCTTGAATTACAACCTTTATTAAAAAGATATACTTGACATATCAACTGGAACGAGAATTAATTGTGTTGGATTTCAGATTGTAGTCCTTTTTGGGAGTAAAAAATGTTTTTCTTTGATTGCAGTTGTTAGCACAATGTTTGGTGGTAAACTACGTTCCTGGATGGAGGCAGTACGCCCGAAGAAGAAACAACAACGTAAAGAAAAACAAAAACAATTGGCGAATGCCAACGCGGAGTTTGTTACCAAATTCAAGACGGTCCCTAATTCACAGTCTTCCGAAAATGAAATGGTTCGTACTAAAAATAAGTCACCACATTAATTTCCCAACAAGTTATCTACACTGGTTTATTCTAAATTTGTCCCTTTCATCTCTTAAAAATAAATTGAATCCAGATTGACTTACGATAAGTCGATATTCCGCAAAAGTCTCAATGTGAATGAAGGCACATCCATTCCGAGTCCACTCTGGAAATAATAATCCAGACGAAAATTATTAATTCCAATGGGCAATACACTACGAGTCGGTCTGATCTCGTCCTCGCTCATCCTTTTTCGCGTTGCTACTTGGCGATTACATGACTTATTGATTTGTTTATGCGCCCGATGCCAGGCAACCAAGCGAGATAGAACACTCTTGGCCTAACATCAAATTCTGAGACTAAATACACTACCAACTCAACCAGCTTTGCAAGGATGTAAACCAAATGCGAAAGGCGAAATCCTTTAGAATAAAACCAGTAATTCTGACAAGGAAATCGAGAAGCGAGGGAGAAAGCCTTTCAATTCCATGCTATGCAAATGACTTGTTTACCATGTCCTGAAGATGTCCATTGAGCATTGAAAAGGATGAAATGCTATGCTCAAATCAAGGGGAACTCAATTTGTAAATTAGGTTTATGCTAAGCATCAAACAACATACAAACAAAACAAATTTGAATAAACAAAAAGAATGACAATGACGAATACAGACAGATTGTGGTTAGCTTGGGATTAATTCTTTTCTTAATGTTGAATGTCCTGCGAAGTGGAAACAGAAAGGAAAAAACAAAGTTTGCTTAATGTCTCACAAGTGACTTTTGGTTACATCTCACTCGTCTGGAGGAGTTTTACTTGCTTTAAATGCAATTACACAATTACATTGTAGCTTAATAGTGGCAAGGTACTTACAAGTTGGGTCTCTTAAAGATTGTAGGATTTTACTACCTTGCAGAATGTCACATTAAAATTATACTACATTTTATGTGGCTTAAAAGAAAGTTGGGTTTAAATAAAAGTTAGTTTTTAATGTCAAAATACATATTTAGAAATGTGTTACGGATGAGTTTCTATTTGAAAAGACTGTGTGTGTGTTTTCCATTGCCATTTGCTTGTTGGATCATATTCCTCACGTTCCAAATTAGTATATCGGTCACGACTGCCTTAATTCTTCCAGCTGTACATACGGTATCGCCACATCGAGGATTTCAGAATGCCAGTATTATCCTACAATACGCTCATAAATTAAACTCCCCGTGGTGCAACTCACATGATGCACATCTTAACATCTCTTATATACAGCATGTTCAAACTGTTTTTTTTTTACTCTAAACACTCGTATCTACCCGAATCTAACTTAGCCTCAAATAATTCAGTTTATCTGACTATTTTTTAATACATTCTTGGAAATGAATTTGTTGTTTCTTAATGTAGAGAAATCCACTCCAAGTTTGTTCTTCTTGAGTTCAAAACTTTTCAATGCTAAGAGAATAATGCGAAACTGGTATAATCCTGGCGCTATTGGATGAAACATGTGCAAAGTTCCGCTTTTAATGGCGTCGAATCGCTGAAAGATAGCAATGCATAAAGCGCAACGCAATATACGTTTGCAAAGTACGTGTTTCAGTAGAAATTGTGCCATCGCTGCGAATACAGCAAATAAATTGCGTTGAATTCTCAACTGCGCTGAAGCATGCGGTACTTTGGCAGCCATTTTGACTGCGTGAGGTGAACAAGAAACACGCACAGCATGTACGTGTAACACATTTGTATCATGTGCAATGTATTATAGGCTGGGCTTCCTTTTTACATTTATTACAACTCCGAGCATTGAACGCGTTCAGCGGGAAATTTCACGGGCGATTAATAAAAGAGCAAAGGGATGATAACGTGACCTGTGAGTTGTGGTCATTGGTTAACATCCTGAACATTTTACCGAACTGGAATTTTATTAAATATAGTAAAAATTTCAATTTTAAAATTCAAATCCACCGAGAGGAAATATTTTGCAGGATTTTTCAATTTATGACTGTACTTTGCAGGTTAGAATGTTTTAAACATGGTTTGTGGTCATAAATATCGCGCCTTGTTGCATTATTCATTAAAACACGAACTAAGCTCCTTGAAAACGCTTAAAACCCTCTGGAAAACTTGCAGCGTCCAGTATGTCGAATTTATGAATACCACTTCACATGTATAACACTGTTCTGCCCGCACTACAAGTGAAATAAAGTAGAATGGAACATGTTAGGTTATAAAGGTCTACAACACATTATTTAGGATATGTAAGGGGTTAGGATCCTGGAGCTAAATTTAAATGTCATATTTATATATAAGAATACTCAAATGGGTGTAAAAATTGTCAGTTTTGCTGGAATTTAATTTGAAATATAGAATTTAGCTGGTGAAACCAATCGAGAAAATATCCTGTTGAACAAATTCAAAGGCGTGATAACATGAAAATTAATATTTATGTTTTTGGCGCTTTTACAGTCTCACATTTCACTCAAGGTACAAATAATGTTATTACAAGTCTGTTCACGACAAGCCTATCTCATCTTCACTGATCTGAACGGTTTCAAATACTCCACATTCCAATTTTCCTTCTTTGCCCACATTGCACCTATCTAACTTTTTGTAGACTTCCAGAATCTATGAAAATATAACATAAAAAGCATAAAAGAATAAAAGCCCTGACATTTTTACGTTTTCTGCACGACGTTTTTACCTTGTTACAACGTAATGTCCGATCACAACACTAGCACCCTATTGAAGCCAAGACGGAAAAGGTACTTGCTTTCCTTTCCAACACGGTTCCTTTACTCTAGCGACCGTTTTTATCCCCTTCTGCATCAGCACGACTTACTCCATATCCGCTATAACCATGGTTCTCTTGACTCTTGCATTTTCTGGCCAAAGCCAAGAAGTATAAGCTGTGTCCCCACTGAGCCAACTCGCAATTCACATCTTTGGTCCTCTGAGAAATTCTGCATGGAGCAGTCGTAATCATAGTGCAAGCCGGGTATATTTTATAATGCCCACATCCTTCCTCTGGAGACGCGTTGTGGGAATTCTAGTTGAAGGAAAAAGCAAATAGTGCGGGAGCAGACAATGCAGGAGGTGACGTGATAACACGTACAAGGTGCGGACGTGAACAGTGGGTTACAACTCAAATTAACCCTTGGAAAAACAGTGCAAAGAAAGGGGAAAACAAAAGCGATATGGGAAAATACGAGTCATGCGAAGAAATAACATTTAGAAACAGAAACAGTTACAAAGAGTCCTACAAAGAAATAAAACTAAATAAAAACTTGATGGGGAACAATATATTAAAAGCACCGGTTTGCTGCTAGATTTTGACAAGAAAAAGTTATGAGGTATATAATTGCATTACAAAGAAAATTACAGGATTCCTACTAAATTGCAAATAAATTACCGTAGCGCAATTTCTTAAATTACCTGCCTTACATTTACGCAACTAGCATATACTAGGTCCAATTAATAGGATTACCCATTATGCCCCAAGCATACCACAATTTGCATTGTAATCATTGTGGGCATAGTTTATTACGCTAGCCCTTTGGATGCACGATGATGAATGTATTAATAAACTCAGGAAACTTTCTCATTTCCTCCACCCTGCCCTATGAATACTTCCTGTTCCTTCAAAAGCCACATAACAATGGATTAAAGAGAAACTCAATTAAAGCAAGAAATGCAGGAACCTGCTCTCAATCAGAATTTTATTGACTGCATACGTCCATATTACATAAGTTCAAAAGTTTAGGGGTTTATTATTAAAGTAGGAGAAAATTAATTAAAACTGATTGTCATTGATGAATAACGGGAGGTTGCAGTAATTCATAATGTGAGATGATTCCTTCTCCCATGACAGGGTGGTTGTTGGAAAGTGGGGGCAGTTATCAACACCATAAGGAAAGTTGTAATAACCTGGCTGAGAAAATTGTACTCTTGAGGGTAATGACACTAGCATCATATCCCTGGGATGAAATTAGCGTCTAATTTGTCTTCTACCCTTACAACGTTTTGAAACCACATGGTTTTAATTTTAAATCTCCATTTTAAATTAATTTAATACAGAGTTGATGTTTTGCATTGTTTTACTTGTCGTTCAACGCAATTACTTTGCTTTCCAGGCAGGTGTAGACAGTAAATCAATGCAAACAATTGCAAGTCAAGGCGCGAGATACTCTGGAGCAAATCTCTCTTCTCCTGAGTCTGCTTACTCGACAGGATATTCTACAGACGGCACATCACCTGGTGCCCCTCCTGAGTACTACATCAATATCCGGACAGGTAACATATCCAAAGAAGTTTGATTCTGGAGAAATTCACAATAACAACACTTTGAAAACTTAAGTCGATTTTCCTTCCGTTCACAAGTTTCATGCAGTGATATGAAACCATTTTCTGAAACTTAACCCCATATGATTTATTGGTTCAATGCGTTCGAAAACTTGATTATTTTCGGTAGTGCCTTTCCTCGATAACTTGTTTTTTTCTACACTCGTCTTAGAAGTTGTAAAACTTTCGTCAACCACGATTTGTAGTTGAATTTATCGACGATTCTTTTGATGTTTCTGCTCCCCCATAGGCACGCGATACTTTCCTTCTGAGAGCGATAAATGCGCGTCGACGCCACCCAGCAATCACTTAGAGGCCGTGAAGCGACCGTTGCCACCGCCGCCGCCGACGTCAAAGAATAATTTATCGCACGTCATCCGCCCGGCGACCGCAAACAGCAACAATAATACGCCAAGTCAGGTTTCAGAGCGACCAACCAGCAATAACACGGTAAGAAAAATGAATCCTTGCAAGTACTCTTAGAAATCTGAGTAATTAAAATTGTAGGGTCATGATTATGACAACACCAAATTGGTTCCTGTGCGGATCCACAATCTTCCAAATACAGGGAATATTGTTCCCAATCGGTTGACAGAAGTTGTTGTAGTCAATTCCAGTCTGATGTCTCCGCGACAAAGAAACCGCATTCGGACAAATCCATGGGTTCCTGGTTCCAATTTAAGTCCTTGTAATAGTTCGGTAGGGTTGCATTTGAGGAATGACTTGACGCCTCGAGCTAGTCTTATGAGCAGCCCGTAAGTTAAAAATCAAGGAATTTATCGTTTGTTGGTCCTCGGGGGTCTACAAAAGAGATTATCTCAAAGCGATGGTTATTAGTTGGGATTTTATCTGTTCTAGCGTCCCCATACGGTATTTGAGCCCGACGGTCCCCTGCAGTCCAATAAATCGTGTCGCACGTTGCGCCTCGCTTTCCTCCTCTTCCTGCTCTTCCCTGTCGGCCGCCAGTCTGAATTGGGACGCGAATCTCGTCCGTGACGATCCGCGAACGGCGCCCTCAGCTGCCCTCATCGCAGCTGCAGTACGCAGTCCTCGGTTCCACACAGGGAGTGATGAAGATGATGATTGTACTCTCAACGAAATGATGGGCAAATATGATGAGAGTTACATTTATGAAAAGGAGACTGATATCCTTAGCGACAGTGACCCAACAGACTGTGAGACGGATATTGATACGGGTCAGGATGGAGGAGACGAGGATGATCCGCATGAAGCAGAGTTTGATTTCATTGACAATGGGTCCTTCTTGGAGTTTAATATTAAGGATGAGCGCTTAAATACAGGACATTGCACGTATTACAATTTTGAAATGCAAAGGAAGACTTCCAGAAAACGAACAACACGAAGGTCTAGAAAAGATAGCAACAAGTCAGAACGTCGTCGTAGGTCAAGCAGTTCTAAAAAACGCCACAAATTGCCAGACGCGAAACCAGGGCATTTCTGTGAAGGCACCAGGAGTGCAGGTGCAACACCAATCTCAGTTCGTCGAACAAAACACCCCGTATCCAAATTGGCTCTGGATGATACTTTTAGACGACGATCCAACTCTGTGAGCATCCCACGAGACCCCCACTTCTTTGACAAGCGCGACAAGGAGGCTGATTTAAAATACAAAGAACTGATTGTGGAAGCTGAGCATATTCTGAAGAACATGAAGTTTGTTAATCCCAACGGGTTGTCTCCACGTCGTGTACCAGGACCAGCGAATAAAAGAGTGGAGTTGCTCCGGACTGAGAATCAACCGACCAGCATTAAACCTCCCGAGTTAAAGAACAGACTGAATGAGGACCTCGTTTTGCATCCACGCATTCCGTCCACTTTCTCGCCGAGGTTCTCACCGAAACGGAACCACATTACCAAGTTTATAAACAGCAACTCTCCCATTATGATGCGACGCGAAGAGGTTACACATAGTCCGGTGTTGTTTAGAAAGGCTGGAGATTCACCTTTGTTGAATAGGAGACAACCCAAGACGGATTTACCTTGCCGGAGAAGTCCTAAGAACAGAAAGAAGCAGCTGTTGAAGCAGAACCATGAGCGAGAGGGCAAAAACTGTTTTAGTTCAGATTCGGAAGAAGAGGTTGTGATTAATCGCGGAAAAATATTTGCAAATGAGTGTCCACAGAGTGAGCCTGTGAAGCGAAAGATTTATAGCAATCAGAACAAGAGTGTGGCTTTTAATTTAGCACAAAATATTACAACTCATCATACAGGTTAGTCAAATATCTTCTGATTGGTGTATTAAAAGAAAACTGTTAAGCTTGCCTTGAAGGAAATACGATTGGTGTATTTTCCTAGTTTGTTTGAGGTTTCCCGCACCCTTATTTAATTCCACTACAATTTCCTCAGTTTCCTCAACTTTCACACATCGCCCTCCAACCCGTACCCCTTAATTGGAAGGATAAGGAGCGGCATTAAAGTCAATATTGAATCACTGCTTGTTGGTTGAAGACGCATCATTTTTAATCAATACCTCAACGCGCCGCTCCGCATACAACAACCACTCCAATACGCACACCCAACAGTCTAACGGAATTATAAACAAGTTCCTAGTTTCATTGCAGTTAATTGCGATTCTAATTCCGTCTCTAGACTCTCAACTCTGGGCTAATCTAATAAATCCGCCAAACTTTAACACAGTTTCAACCCGCAGCCATCTTCTGCGCATCTAATTTACCATACTAACTCGAGCTGATTCCAGAAATTTCGATGTCAATCGAAGAGACATGCCGGAAAAGCTGCGAGAGTCTTCGTCAGCAGGTGCTGCTCAACACGATATCGAACCTGAAGCGAAGTCTCGAAGACCAATCGGCGTCCCTGAAGCAGGTCTATTGCAGCAGCCAAAATCTTCACGCTTAAATCAGGCAAAAGGACCATGCAAATATTCTAGATGGCAATAACAGGAAGTCATGCAAGCGGCTGAAGAATCCACATTGAGCGCTGAAAACTAGTACTCCGATGCATACCGTACGCATTTCTTTAGTCCTTGTTAGACACGCTGATAGAAGGCGTAGAAGATAGACAATGTCGACATAACCTAAATACGTAGTTGAAATTTATTATGATTGGTCTAGCAAGCCAAAGATTGTTTTTCTTTAGGAAACTCTGGAAACATTTCACAGTAGTACATCTCCAGCTAGAGAATTTATTAGATCTTCCCAAAAAAGTATGTAATGATTGTATACTCGACTAACCTAACCCTAAACTAAACCATTCTAGGTACTACACAGTTGTGTGTTTTGGTATAATATTTATAGAGGACGTAGATTTTTTATAAGCATTAACGACGTAGCCTATTTTCTCTTAGTCCCTACTAGTCTCTGATTTCCTATTATAATAATTGTTATTGGGTAAAGTTAGACAAATCGTTGAGTAATTTTAATTTTTACGTTTAATCTGCACTCTTAGGGTGGAAGTCGTTGCAAAGGTGTGGGACCCTGCACCGATGGCGATAATCACACACCTTTCGATTTTCAGATGGATCCATTTACTCCCCTCTCGAGAATACCGCACCCTGTATAACACCCTGTATATTCGCCAATATGCTTCCGTAAACACGTGTAACACCACTCATTGACTCAGTAGTCAGCTGACAGTAAATGTAGCAAATATGCAGAGTGTGCATGATTCGTTCAAGGGCGCTCAAACTATTTTTATACTGGTTGATGTGCGAACAACAATTTGCTCGTGTTGGGCGTGATATGCAACTGATGGAGCGCGCCAGTTGGTGGCGGATAAAATATTCCAAGCTAATTTTAGTTGTGAATTTTTCATTCGAATTTTTTGTATATATAGTATGTATACATGTTCTAAACATGTTTAATATTGTTATGATTGTTTCATATAAAAATGATCACTCAAAAAAAACCTTATGCAATCCTAATTACCCTTAACATGACAGAATAGCAGTTGTTGAAATCGTTGACATCGGTTTCTGGAATTAATTGGACCGTTCATATCTTCCGCCTTCGTTGGTGCGGTATCCGGAAACTAGGCATGCATTTGTTTAAAATTTCCTACGCAGTTTGAAGATTAAAGCTCAATAGCTAAAACATTTTGGAGCACATTGCATATAGTTATAGTAGATTGGCCTTTTGGAAATTAAAATTCGCGCGGTAAATTCAAATATTCACAAATATTTAAATTCTTGATTATTTTCAAATAATATATTTGAATTATAAAACACGTTTACAATTTTACAGATACTCGGTACATGATTATGGTATATCAACCAAATTAAAGTAACCAGTCTTCTTGATTCCCCTAACCCCTTTTTACAATTTTGCTCTCGCCATACCTCAAAAGACCTCCAGTCCACTTACAAAAGTACTCAAAAAAAAAAACAATATATTGCACAATATCAATTAAACCAAATACAACATTGAATGATAAAAACCAAACATCTCTAACTTCGCATTGGTTCAAAACTGAATTTTGAAGGTCACTTTACTGCAAAATGTATACACATAAAATGGCATCGTCTTACACCTCTCTATCTTCATCGGTTATTAGTAAAGTACAAAAAAATATCTCTTTTCTTTCATCTTTCTTCATCTCTTTCGTATCGTATCTCACATGACAATGTGTGGACGACTTTGTCAAAAATATATTACTCTCTTGTCATTCCCAGAACCATTGGTTTTAGTAACCTGGTTCTTTGGATTTGTCCAATTTTGTTAGTTTGGTGGGAACGTTGGAATTATCAGTGACATGTGACATGTGCTGTTAAATGGATGATCAAAGTACATGCCTAATTTTTGGACGTTCAAAGGTTGATCACTCTGGGCATTTTCAAGAGTTTGATGATTTTGATTGGTGTCCATTTGGGAGAGTCTAGAATGAACTTTACTTGCATGTAAGATCATCTGGTACTTGTGATCAAACTTTAGATCGCAATGCTCACATCTTATACGCGTTTCAGAATGGTTGTAGAGGTTGTGCATAAATAATTGATGGCGATGAGAAAATTCTCTTAACTTTGGGCACTTCCCACAGAATAATTTAGCCTGCTTGAGGCTTGAAGTCTCGTTAAATTTTATTGGTACATTTAACTCCTTTTCTAAGGTCTCCACTACTGGTTTGATTGTAGAGTGAGTGGGCATATGCCCAATAACCTCGTTTTGTGTCCCAAATGACATATCACAGTACCTACACTGATATTTGTTCCCACCTTTGGTCTTACTAGGATTGTAGTTTTCTTTTTCTTGTTTTATCCTTTTCTCTCTGCTGGTCTTGATTCCTTTATGAGCTGTTTCCATCGCGGGAGATGCGGTGCGCTCGTGCATCCATCGGTGCGTCGCCAAAGAGGCATCATCCTCAAACTCGCACCCGCACGTGCGGCAGACGAAGAGCGGCAGCTCCGGCTCATCGTCCGGCGTGCCGTAGCCGCCGCCGACATCTCCCGCTTCAAGAAAATCCGACTGCACACGATGGCTCAGTCTAGACATATCCTCAGCGCCCCCACTACTGTCACATTCTGGTTCAGATCCATCTGAAGCCTCCATGTAGTTGAACAGTCTTGCTGCTCCATGTTGCTTAGGTACATGTGGTTTCCAAGGTTTTATATCAGGGGGTGGTCCATGCAGCAATCTCTGTCCATGTAGAAGTGCAGCAGCTGCGAGATCTTGGGATTTTAGTGTTTGAGAAGATCTACAATGCGAACCAACTTTACAACAATGAACTACATTTCATTACTGCATGAGAGGGGACTTACCCAAAACTGCCACTACTTGTGATTGTACTATTGGCGAAACTAGTGTTCCTCAGAACGTTACTAGCTGCAGTGGAGGTATTGGAACGACGTTGTTCCATTGGACTGCAAGTGATACCACTTTATTAAACATTTATTTCCAGCACAAGGTAACATAAAGTACTTACTGGTGTTCAGCTTGATGTGTAGTTAACTGCTGTTGGTCATCTGCCATAAAGGTACATTTACTACAAGCTCTTTTATTGTGGACCTTCAAAACATGTGTTGCTAGCCTTTCTGACCGTGCTGCTTTGTAATCACACAACCCACATACAAAAGGTTTCAGGTGTGTGTTCATATGTCTCTTTAAGCACCAATTATCTACTCCTGACCATGAACAGTAACAACAGGAAAACCTCTTCTCTCCTTTTTTCTTACCACCAGCTCCTTTTGATGAGGATTTTCCTTTTACTGGTGAAGGATCTACATTGCTTCTACCCATATTAGCTAGATTTCGATTAATATTGTTAAAACTATTTGGTATTGAAATAGCTGGATTAGAAATCCCAGGGGCTGAATGATGTTCATTCCCATGTTCTCCATTGTTACTCGTGTTGTTGTACTTTTGATAGTAAGACATTCCCGACGCATTTTTAGGAGGATGTCTTCGTATCCTATTCAGGTCATATACATGTTCCCTGTGCATTCTAAGGAAGTGTTTCTTTACATGATCTGCTCTGTTGAACTGTTTCTGACATACATAGCACTGAAAAGGTTTCTCTTCCCGGTGGATATTCTCATGCCTTGTGAAAAGATCTCGTCTATCCGTTGCATATGGGCAGTAACTACAAGTGTATCTTTTGTTAGCACCATTTGCTGCCCCTGAAGAAGTATCGAGTGGTGTTGGAACTGGTTGCTGTCTATTTGTATTCGCATTGTGTTGACTTGCATTACTAGAAGCTGAGTAGTCTTCTACTGATGAAGTGCTTGGTGGTTTATGGCATGTGCTTTCTAATCTCGTCTTTAACCTTTGAAGATATCTAGTTACTTCCTGCAGAACTGGATTGTTTTTAAGTAGGGCATCTGTAGTCTCTTCGGTGTCAATATTATGTTGCCTTGTTAAATGCATTCGAACACATCTGGCCCACGCACTTTCATAAGGACATTGCGGGCATTGGAAAACTCGAAGGTTTGAATGGGTTCCTAACCAATGCTCAGCTACCCGAGGAAGATAACCAACGCAATCACACTCAGCACATCGGAATAATTTTTGTGCTGGATTATAACTGGCAATTTTGGACTGTGTCCAAGGAATATGATCTTCGCTGATTATCCATTTGTCTTCAAAGTTGGGATTGGGTTTGTGTTGTTGAAAGGGCGAAGGAAATCCATTTTGCATTAATGCTGCTAGACCGAAAGCGGTGAGGTGTTCTTCAGGCTTGAGCACCGGTGTATCAATGTCGTAATCAATGGGGGTGAGACCGCGATCTGACGCGGAAGCGCCCCCCAGCTCTGGGAGACCATCCTCACCGTAGAGCTTTCGTGTTATCTCCTTGAACATGTCCTCATAGCTATCAATAGCATTGCCTGTCATCGGCATTGCCACTTCCATCCTTGGAGAGAGGACTCAGTAAGAACTCCTTATAATCTAAAAAGTTCATGTTGAAATAATGTTTTTGTATTTGTTTAGAAGGGTTTTGAGTGTTGTGGGGTTATAAAGGTTTTTGTAGGAAAAACTTTGAGGGATTTTCTTGACAGCAGTATAGTTATTGCCTGTGAGGTGGCGCTAGGCAAGCCTGCATTGCATAACAAGAGGAAATTCCGCACGTACTACTTCGCATTGAAATTCCATTACAACACCTTCCTGATTTTCGCTTCCTACACTAGCGAGCAAGAGCAAAAATCGCAAACACGCAACGCAAAAAAAAACCATAACGCACTCGTCATTTTCACACCGTGCACGTAATCACTTCCGGTCTGCCATCTGCGTCCACCTCACACTCACACGCGCTGCAAATCAACCAAACCGCACTCACCATTTTCCGGTTTGCTCCAGGAGACACGGTAGACCGTCGTGGACGTGACGCCGTCGCTGTACTAGGCTGCCGACGCGTGGTGCGGCATTTTCGAAAAGTGCCACCTGGAGCCCCAGCCGAGCGTTTGAGATATCTGACCCACCCTATGCAGCGCAGCACCCGCCGCCCGGGGCCAGCCACCCCTCTCCCGATCGGCGTATCCCTCCCGGCGTGCGCCCGTGTGTGTGTGCGTGCATAGCGCCCACCCTCTCCCTCGTACGCGCGCGGTTGCCTCCCTCCGCCCGACTCCAGCCACCCCCGCGCGGCTCGCCCCACGCGACGCCGGACGGCGTTTGTCATGCCTTTTCTTCGGTTCGTAACGATTTTCAATCAGACGTGCGCCAGTCATCTCTGGTCTAGATCCAGGAAGTTTATTATTGTTGTATAAATATATCACATACAAACATTAACTTCGACAAGGGCTCAAAAATATTTAACTTGAAATAATGTGATTATGAAGAAACTAAAAAAATGCTTTGTTCTATTTACAGTTAAGCATAAAAATATAAAATAATATATAGGGTCATTTTTATCAGAAAGAAGGTCCGAGTTGGTATTCTCTGTACTTTCCGTTGAAATCATAGCATTTTTCCGTAGAGAAGAAAATTGATATTGTTTCCTGTCGAGCTTGTACTATGTTGTTAAATTCTTTTACTTTCTGTATGAGTTATCGACGTGCAATAAAGGGTGTTCGCCCCCTCCCCCCCACCAAGAAAAGGGTCGCATGGTGCAGTTGGAGGTGGAGTAATCGCGAGCAGGGTGTTGCTTAGCAACCAGATATAATTCAGTAAGGGTGAGTCGTCTTCATGTCCTCTTGTCTGAATCAACATATCTCCCACGTAAAAAAGCCACTTTTAAAATTGTCCCCATAAAGCAATCAGATCAATGACCTTGTGTGCAGGTCTTCTCCTACCCTGCTGGTACTAGTTGCATTGCCCATTTTTTTCGACCTGGCCCAACGGCGTCCAGTGCGTAGCAGCAGCCGTAGTACTCCGGCGCACAGGCGGCGCTGGTGGCGGCGGTGATCGATCGCGCGCATATCCCATTCATGCGCCGCCGCCGCCGCCATGTTGCGCGCGCTCCGCCAGAGACGTCGCGGACACGGACCCGCGCCCATCGGCTGCTCCGCTCTCGTCGGCTCTCATACGCTCTGTCGCGACACGCGCCGATGGGTGTAACGCGAGCCTCGCAGCCTCGTCGACGGTAAGGGTGTGTGGGACGCTCGCGCCGCGAGTGGTAGTGTACCATGCGGAGGGTGCCCGCCGCGCCGTCGACCTGGTGACCCTGCCCGCGAGCATCGATTGTGCTGCTGCAGTGCGTGCCGTGCCGTCTGAGACCACCTGGCGGCTGCTGGATACTGAGCCCACCACCGCCGCACCGGGAATGCACGCGGGAACGGGCACGTGCCGCGCGCCGCATCTTCATGGCCATTGAAAAAGGTACGCTCAGCGTCTTGCTGCAAATCTTCACGCACCGCGCACACCCACATGTCGCGCTCATTCACCTGCTAACGCAGATCGATAGGCAGGACGCGCTCGGACATCCTAACAACCCGCATCCAAACATGCATGAAAACATTCGCACGATGTCATCAGCGGCGTACAAAAGCGTCGCTGCTATTCATCCAGACAAAAGCGCGACATGCTCGCGGGAAAGCATCTTACAGCAGCCTTGTGCTGCACTCCTCAAAATATAGGTCAACATAAGCATGCAATGAGAGTCACATCATGACACAGCCCAAAAACTCCATTCCAACTGCACGCGATGAAAAAGACCTCAGCGTGATTTCCAAATCAATGTATGGCTTGTCGCCGTGATGGATCATCAATTCTGCGGAGTGCGTTCTTTATGCAACAAGTACTTGCTCCTTGCGCGTCCCTGCACCTCCTGCACATGCTAGAGCGGGTGAGCGCGCGCGAGAGCAACACAAATATAATTATCTAAAACTGGATCGCACGATCGCGCGTTCAACGTGCAGGCCTCATGACCTGCTTTCCTACCATTTCCAATTCACTCGCCGCCAATTTTCCAACGCGTGACAATGACAATCAGCTTAAACCTCCAAAAATACCATCAACAATACCTCCATTAATCTCTTAATAAGTGAATTCAAAAAACCAGCACTTCCTTCACTTTTCTCTATTGAAAGAATTATTTATTATTTCAATATCATTAACATTTGACAATATCCTGTCACATCCTGTGACAAAAAAGCGCTACACAAGCAATGAATGGTTTCACGTGGGAGCTGCGCGTAAAGAGCTTTCCGGCATTTCCCAATCTCCAGCTTTATTCATCTCATAAACAATGGAATGTCATCAAGCATCAGGCATATTGCACGCATTTCGATACATTGAATGAGTAAAATTACGTTTTTTTCTGGCGGAGATTCTCTAGCAATATGAAAAAAGCAAAATGACGAATTAAAACTATTCCATATTTTAATATAACGTGATACCGTTTTAACGCTCAGCATAGTATCAAACCCCAAAAAATTTATTCAGGCACATTATCCATTTATTTATAACCGGACGAGTTTGTGAAATTAATGGAGGGTTATAACAGTCAGGGGAATGCAGTTTGCAAATTAAGCACGACGTGAATATTGATTTTTCAAGCATCGCAGAATTTATTCATCCTTTCTCCCAGTATTTCTATTTATTCACATCGTTCCTAGTTATGACGATTTTACAAAGCCCAATGCTATAATTAAATAATACATTCATTAATTAAAGTCGATCGATTTACTCTTTACTTCTTTTCCATTTACCACTTTGCCTCACCTAACCTAATCAAAGCTGACTTGTTCCTCATCTTTGCAAATATTCGTTCTTTTTTTTTTGATTTTAACTCTCCTTCCTTTTCAGATGTCCTGTAGCGTAAGTGAGCGTCTGCCGGAAAACAGAGCCGGCGCCGGTGGCGGCTGCCGTCTGAAGGGCTCGAGCAACACCAGCCTCGCCACGCCGCCCAACTCCAAAGGCGGGCAGCAGGGCGCGGCCCCCGCTGGGGGTGGCAACGGTGCCCTGCGACCGCGGCCGTGTCGACTCTGCTGGTGTTGCTGCTGTAGTTGTTGGTAAATACAGCAGCATTTACTAATTAAGACAATGTTTCGAAGGGTAGTAAGTATATAAGTAGCAGCGAGAGTAAAGTTTGGATATGCGGTCAGTTTATCCAGCATTTATCGCTACACTATTGTCACAAGCATTAAAAATGTAGTAGTACTGGCCTTCATGGCCTTTAATAAATCATCTTCAAAAAAAGAAAGAACGTTTTCAAGTGGAACCTGAAAACCTTCTTTATTTTTTTATTCCGCATAGACAATGACTAAAAATATTTAATAATCAATGCATATATAATGAGGTTTTAAAATAAATGGGTTTTTAGGATCGAAAAAGTTTTGTCACTTTTTGTAGTGTGTTAAGGTAAACTACAAACATTGCTGAAATTCTTCCTTTCAACACCGCCTTCGGTTTACTTTCCATGCTAATATTTACGTTATTGACGTCGACGTTCAACGAGTGCAAGACGCGCATTGCGAAACAATTTTACATCCTAAATTCGTACCTTCAACAACAATAATCTCTCAATTTCTCAAAAAGAGAGCCAAGAGTAGAAAAGAGTCAGCAGCCTGGCTTTTATTCGCTGTATTTTTATCATTTGCATTTCAGATTTCTGCAATTTCCTTCCATTTCACTTTTTTTTCCATTTTCGATCACAAGTAGGCAAATAAAGGAATAAAAACTGCAATGGAAACCAATAACTTAAAAGAGTCGTGTGTCAAAAAAAGGCAATGATTGAATATGTATGGACAGTTGGAAAATCCTTAAAACGATGAGTGACCTATAAAGAGCTCGCTTTTAAAGCAGCCAGAAAACATAAATTAATAAACTGTCGTCAAGGGGATAGAAATCTAGTCAATCAAAACACAAACAAACAAAAAGCACGTAAAACTCATTCAGCTATGCCGGTTTAGTGAGATACAATGGATGATTACAAGATGATTCAACTGAGTGAAATATTCAGAAGCAAACTTAGGTTAGTGTCGAATTTAGGTTAGTTAGATTGACTCACATGTGTTGTCTGTAGATGCATCCATCAATCAACACACGTAGACGTTGATAGCATTATCAATTTATTTTAACACATTATCGCCATCGAGTGAAAATCACCGACGCGCTCATCACGCGGCCCGATCATGCGTCAGACGGAGGCGGCAGCGGTGTCGACAACGAGGGGTTGACCAGTTAGTAGTGAACGTTAAAGCGTACAGCGCTTCATTTGTTTTTCGTGTCATGCTTCATTAAAGAGGAACAAAATAATTAAAATAATACTAAATAAAGTGTTAAATAAAATCATTCGATGATGAAATATTTCTTGAAGAAGATTAAAGAACGGTAATAAGATGGGCAGTGAAATTGTTATTGAATAAAGATGTTAAGTAGTTATTGATTTTTGTGGGTTTTATTGTTTCTAGTTCGACCCCAGGCAAAGGCAACGACGAAAACGGCCCCGCAAAAAATACCTCACAAGCCCCGGACATTGATGGGGACCCACCGTGAGTAATGTTATTGTCTGCTGATTTCCGGTTTGTTAAAACTCTAGCTTTCATTCGCCAATAAAACAATTTATTCAATTTATTAACAATCAAATGCGATATTCACGTTTGATGGAAATGTATTGATCGTCATCGGGGAAAAGATAACGTCGGCAATACAATTTCTCATTTGAAGCAAACAAATTGGATAGAAATATACAGTATGTTGGCCAAGATCCTAACTTAACGGAAAAATACCCTTTTCATCAAAATAGAAATCATTGATCTATTCCTGCAGTATCCATTTCTTATAAAATTGTCTATTTTCCATAGACCATCTCTGGATGAAATTCGCAGCTGGGGCCGCTCCTTCGACAAGTTGATGCGCAGCGCGGGTAAGCATAAGATAACTCCTGCACACCTTGATTAAATTTAATTAATTAAACGAAGCGCGTGCCGCATTATCAACACCATGGCACATTGTGCACGTGCGAGGCGCGCAGCGTTAATGCGCTTAGTGTAAGTGTATTAGAGTATTACGCTTAATGTACAATGTCGGTACTCTGCTTGCAGCTGGCAGGAAGGTGTTCCGCGAGTTCCTGAAGTGCGAATACTCCGAGGAGAACATTCTGTTCTGGCTGGCGTGCGAAGAGCTCAAGAAGGAGACGGGGCCAGATGCCATTGAGGAGAAAGCGAGGATTATCTATGAGGATTTTATTTCGATACTTTCTCCGAGAGAGGTATAGAAACTTTAGGTGGAGGATATAGATACAGGAACTGAGCAAAGAGGCTTTATTAGCAGAAGGCGCATTTAGAAATTTATAATTTTGGAAGCAAGGAGCGTTCTAAATTGGTGTTTGACGCTCTATCTAGGAAAGTTCCGCAAACTGTGCTTTTATCAACATTGAGCTTTGGCAAGATAGAGCACCTTTGCGAAGCATGTGTCAGAATAGACTAACGGTGATCCCTTGGGGATTTCTTGTAATATATTTCACTTTAAGGTGTCTTTGGACGCCCGTGTGAGAGAAATTGTCAACCGTAAAATGGTGGATCCAACCCCAATGACATTCGACGACGCTCAGCTTCAGATCTACACGCTGATGCATCGCGACAGCTACCCGCGCTTTGTAAACTCGCCAATGTACAAGGCGCTGATGCAGCAAGACGGTGGCGGCGGTGATGACAGTGCTCCCATACTCCTCGACAACGACGGGCCACACGGTTAAACCAGCCGCCCACCAACATCGACGCCGGCGGCACGAAAATTGACATCATTGGCCCTATCCAAGACAAAAAGTGCAAACATTCTGCAAAGACTCGCGCTACGCAGCGGCCTAAAAGCACCCCCCAGGAATACAAATGCTATCGACCAAGCGCCTAACTCGTAAACGTCGGCGTCGCCGGGCAGTTGCAATAAATCGATGTGTGGATGTGCCGAGTGTAGGACGATGTAAAACGCACAATGTACATCGCACCAGGACCAGACAATAACCGCGACGCGCTGCACTAACGATCCGCCAACTTGACAAGGAAGCAATAGCACACATAATAATCGAAGACCTCAAATCTGTGGAGGTTATGTTTTTGAATTCACGAATGTTGTCCATGCCAGAAGCCTGGCCTTAATAAATTTCGCAAGTCTAGCGGCGCGTAGCCCAACTGCGTCCTGGTCAAGTGAACGCAGGGACCGAAGTGGCACCAACGGATATCCAACGAATGCAGACTATTGACCCATGTAGGAATTCGTTGGGTTCTCTTTTTAGGAAAAAATCAAATACAGCTAACACTTGTACCACACGCTGACACTTGTTCACGTTCTACACCAAACACATTGGAGCCAAAGAGACAAGGTGCGGGTTTGCGTTTGTTGTAATAATTACAGGCTATTAACATGGCCGCCACGATTGTGATCGGTGCGATACTTGCGCTAACAATTGAATCTAGTCTTGTCTAGTGTACCAAAAAAAAAACGTAAACGTAAGTAATGTAATGTTAGTCTCAACAAGTCTCAAGACAAAAGCATAAAGCAAATCTTTATCAAGATGTAAAAGAGTCTCGATATTTACTTTACTTTCGACAAACACGCACGAAATGTACAATCCACAAGTGACAACAAGTACGTAGCATTTAAGTCTCATTACATCTTACTAAGAACTTAATTTACGGCGGATTTTCAACCAGATTCCAATCTATTGAATGTGTAACATAAACCGTAGTGAATCGAGCGCATATCCGCACCAGACCAAGAATGATACACGAATGCGTTCTCGAGCAAGAAAAAAATGAACAAGCGACAAATTATATAGATAAGATGATATCACGCGTGCATCATCGCGTTGTTTTCCCACCTTAACCTCCTAACCCTCTGTACCACTTATACCTCAGTCCAGTTCTTATATTTTAAGTTACGTTACCCATCGACGCACAGCATGTCGTTTTGTTTCCACCCCACTTTTGGCCGCCATCCGCCGACTCAAACAATATGATAACGATGTGATATAAGATACATTTTGACGGTGGCGGCATGACCATGCCGTTGTGCACACTTTTACACCATCTCCCCGACTCCTTGTGGCTTTTCTTTTTTTTTTTTTTAATTCGTCTCACTCCAATACACTCACCTGGTGCACTCTTTCCGTTTCGCTCCTTTTGACATCTTTAACAGCGCATTTTTTCGGTTTAGTGCAGTAATAATAATCGACACTGTGAATTAACATAAAAAATAAATATAAAATATAAAGAGCTAAGTGTCATTACCTAGTTTATTTAGCTTAGATTATGTCTTTCTGTGAGTAATGCAAAGTAAAGCCACAACCAAACATGATTAAGAATTAATATTAATAGTACAAACATTATTACAATATTATTACATTGCTATCGTTCGGAAACACGGTATAATATTACAAAATTCTGATAAGTTAAAAATCGTATCATAGTATCTGTATAAAATTGAAAAACCGCGTCGGTCTGAAAAACATACACATTCATTTAGCCTTTGCTCTCTACGATGATGGTGCAGAGACCTCCAGGGACCACAGTGGTTTTGTATTGTTCAGGAATTGGATATTCAGCCTGCAAACAAAACCGTTTGACGTCCTACAATCCAATTATTAGAACCATATAAAGTTACTTACATATTCTCCATTTGGCTTCGGGACTAGAACATTCATCTCGGAAGACTTGGAGCTGACAATCTCAACGTTCAAAGAGTCGTTACTCAAGTACATCTGACACCCATCTGTCTTATCAATTGAAATAGTTGGTACTTTACTAAGAACCTGCATCTGCACTGATTGGCAGTTAATAAACTCCACAACTGAAACCAAACTATCAAAGACAACTGATGTCTTTTTGCATGAGTCCAACGTAATTGAGTTGATCTTTCCTTTGACTGTAACCGTGGAATCCGTACACTTGAAGAGGTATACAACATTATTCATCTCAGCCCCATCTACAAGCAGATTATGATTTCCTTTCTGGTACTCAATCATCCATTTCTTTCCTTCGCGGGAGAACACTGGTAGTTTGTCGACTGGCGCTGCAGTTTTCACACTGCAAGCTGGTGCAGAGTTGGTACCCAGCTTGAAGGGAGCTGGTCCAGTGCGTAGTGTTGGGTTTTTATGTGTCTGCATATCAGATGTCACTTTCTTAAGACCCTTGGTGATATCTGCCCCCTGGTTAATCTGCTCGAATAATGCAGATCGATCCTGGCTAGGATCCACTGATAACCCACTCAAGTCACACATTGCTGGTGGTGGCGGAGGTCCTGGCGGTGGCGGGACACCAGTAGGTGCTAAGTTTTTACCAGACCACACAAGACCTGTCGTATGATGTTGCTTGACAAAAGCTTGGAGGTCGGTCAAAGTTTGCACCCACGACTTGACCCAATCTACGTGTTTCTTATCCTTCTCCTTCCAGTCTTTCAAAACACGATTAGTGTAGAATTGGCCAGCGTCGTTCATTTCTTTAACGTAAGGACTTGGTGTTGGGCTGACCGCTACCCAACCCAAAGCAGGAATACTCTCGCTGATGGCAGAAAGGTGATTGAAATATTGGGAACCGCGGTTCTTCTCTCGAAATTCCTGAATTTCTTGAATGCACTTAGCAGTTGGCTGGATGAGATTGTTGATATCGGCTTGAGAAGGTTGTTTTGATTCGCTGGCGAGGGTAATGTATTGCAATTGAGTATCAAATGCTATTTTCACCATCGCAGCGTGGGTAGCGACATCACCACCCAATTGCTGGGAAACAGCAAAGTATTGGGAAAGAGGCCCTTGTATGACGTCCTGATAACCGTAGACACTCATGGCTATTTCTTTCGATTGCACTTCTAGTTGTAAAGGTGACTTTATTGGCTCCACGAGACCAATTTCTACTGGAGTGCTGGACAATGACTCGTGGATTAGATCAAGTGCAGGTGGCGGAAGGGGAGTCTCCAAGGGTGTGTCCAGGAAGTCTTGTAAAGAAGCACAAGAACTGAGTTTCCTACGAAAGACAAACGTATTAGAACATGACACATTATGGCTGGTATTGAATAGATCATAGTCAGAAATTAATTACAGTATTTCTTGGACTGGTTGGCAGACGTTTTCAAGACGCGAGGTGACGTTCTCAAGACGTGACACCAATTGTTCAAGTTCTTGGGTGTGCGGCAAATCTGGAAAAGTCGTGAAAGTCGCAGTCAAAACATTTAAAAAGATGTGCAATTTTCACATTTCTTAAGCGTCTAAACTAGGCAGTGACAACATCAGCAATGACATAAAACTAGGATGAGCTGGAAAAAAAATCTGGAGGAAAAAGGTCGACGTTGGGGACATAAAAGTGACATTTTTATCACACGTGGGAGGAATGGTAAAATGTCAACGACATCGCAAACTAAAAGCCAGCGTAAAAAAAACTAAAGAAGAAAGCATGCTAATAGAATTAATCTTGAATGAGGTTTCTCGGAACGGTTTGTATGTAAACGCAAGAAAACATGAACTAGACCAGTGCACATCAATGTCTACCTGTGCACCTCAGCAGTGCAGCGTTGGAATCCAATTATGGTCAAGACCAAAGCGCAATCACCTTAATAAGGACTTATCAGCCACCGGTATGAACGAAAGTCACGAATGCGCGCTTAAGCGCTAAATGGATTACACTGGATATGAACTAACGAGCACTAACCGACAAATGCGAATAGTCGGGTACCTTGTGAATCGAGTAAAAATAGCTAGAAATGCATTTGAAATTCAAGTTTTGAACGGTTGGGATATTTTTACCCACGTTCTACTTGGCAAGATGGGCTATCTGTTATTCCCATCTCATCAGCAAATACTAACAATAACACCAACATTTTAAAATATAAAATAATAAAAATAAGTTAAAATAGAAACCAAAAAATGAAGTCTAAAGAAGAGAAACATATTATCCATATATAATTCATTTATTAATAACTTCTTCTGAATAACAACTAAAGATTTATTTATGCTTTGCATACCTGCAGCAACACTAGGCCCTAAAGGATCAAAATGGACCTTGTGTTCTGTCGCATTCTGTGCTGCTGTAAGCAATTCTGAAAAGAATCGATGCCTGCGTAGAGCCAACTCGTCCTTCCCAATTGGAGTAGCCGGAGGTTCCTGGGTGCCATCTTTCTCCTCCAGACCAGCTTCGTCTTCTTCAGAAAACCACTTCGGAAGTGGGACATGGACTTGTCCTTTCGCTAATGGTTTCCCCATGTTTTTGGCTAATTTAATAGGTGGTCCAACGCCCTCCTCAAAAACTTCATCGTCAATTGTCTCTGTGAGGTCTTCCTCAAAAGAGTATCCGTTTACTTTGATCTGCACGTCAGTCTGAGAAACATGGGAAGTTGTAGACAATCTACTCTCATTAACTTGATCCCCCTTATCAGCACCTGAGGGGGACCTGATGGTCTCCAATTCTGGCATTTCAATTGACCCCTCAACTTTTGCTTGTTTCTGAAGGGTTTTACAGAAATCCTGAGGTGATTTAGCTTGAGGTATCCTAGATTTCTGAGTGTCTTGCGATTCATCACAAGTTGGTTGAGTATTAGCAGGTTTAATATCCAATGATATTGCTATGTGTGGTTGATCTACAATAGCTTCTTCCTTTTCAATCTTATCAATCGCTGTATTATCTCCAAGATTCACCTTTTCTACCGCTAAAATAACTTTCCCAGGTTTCTCCTCAAAGAGTTCGTACTCGCTCTGCGTTTCAGCATCCCTTGTCTCCTTCTTGCTGGACTTTTTCCTTCCGCAACAGTTTCCAAACATTCTTATCACTCACAAACACTCTAGATACTTCTAATCTCGCAAGCACTCAAACTCACAATACGAATCCTTATCATATTTCTTGATTATCACCGATTTGCACACCCAGCAGTCCAGTGTGTAAATATCACTAGCGCAGCATCCCTTCCCAAGATACTACGCCCCTAGTTAAAGCAAACCAACCCCTGACATCCCACAGCCGGTCGGCATCATGCCGCGACATCTGCTGAACCTTCCCAGAACAGTTCCCATTGTCAACACAACCTAGGACCGAAAATTTTCCAAAACACAAAACACGATTTATAAGATTCTTCAATTTTAACCAAGATTACTAAAGTAGTTTGAGAAAAGTATCGTACAGCTAATTTGAATTGGTCCAAAATAATACAATACACTATTATCACCATATTTCACTGATAGTAAAAAGTCTGAACGTTGGTACGTTGCCATAATCGAAATTTACTCGGCAAACCCAAAGTGTAGCGCATTTTGAATTATATTTTTAAATCTTAACGCATATTACTGCTGACGTCAAGGCTGATTCCATGTTTACAAATAGGTCGCCATTGCAAAATTATGGGTGATCATTAAAAGAATGTAAAAAACGCTAAAATGACCTGTACTTGTTCAACTACATAGTTTGCATCTGTGGTCATCATTTACATTACCGCAACAAGCAGTTCCTTCACTTTTGCTATTAAATTTTCTAGAAGAAAATTTCCTCTTTGATCTTGATTATGGTTAGAGGCCTTGTTCTTGACAATGACCTGATCACAACATCAGCAAAGCCAGGACCAACCAGACGAAAATTTTCGTGATTGGTACGCTTTCTAGTAGAAAAGTAACGATGAAAAGTACTCACCAATTTGCTGGGCGTAATCAACGATAACACTAGCCGGACGCAACGCTTACGCTTGCACAACCAGACTGCCACACCGCCGTAATCGGCGGATATTTCGAGTGAATGACTCACGTTTCTAGCTTCTCTCACGCGGCCGGCTTGATGAGTGAGTAGATAACGTAGGTGACGAGGAGAGAAGAACAACGAAGCCGAGCGTCAGCTCCTGGCCAATCAGGGGGCAGTATGGAGTGGTATTTGGAAAACATTAAAAACTGCAAAGAGGTAGACCTGCAATGGGCCTCTACCAAGCAAAAGAACAAAAAGCATGAACCAGGTATCAAATAGAAGAAAAACCAGTAAGAGTTACTAGAATATTAATGTTAGTATTCGAATCCATCAAAATGTCTATATTCACAAATATTTTTTTTGAATTTGAACAAATGTTCTACATCTGGTAGTCGTTAGCTGAAGTTGTTATGGTTTTGCTTGTTTACCATGACGGAATATCATTGCCTGCAAGAATAACAAGAGTGCAACCTCCCCAGCACTCCCGACTAAACCAAGGATTTTAGCATTAACTGTGGTCCAGCGACACACCCATCAAAGCTAGTCTTTGTTGATGATTTTGGGTAAGTAATATTTCACAAGTTTTGATCTTTTCCCAAAAATCACAACATATATATTTAACCCATATATTAATTTCTTGTTATAACTTATACAATTTTTATGTCTTTGATTACTGTAAACTGTGCAAGTGTTTGATCTGAAGGAAGAAACACTACTACCTTATTGTAAGTTACTTGTACCATGTTGATTGCACTTTCGTGACTTGCGCTTGATCCGCGTTCACTATTAGGAAAGGCATTCAGTGTTACACTGTTACCCAATTGATTACTGGACAAATTGAAAAATCAATTCATCAATAAATCATTGCAATAAAAAAAATACCCACCAACATACAAGGCTAGTCGGTGAGGTAGTAAGATTCCTTCAAACAAGTAGAAAAATACTTGAAATCTGCACAAGTTTATTGTATCGTCGCAGTGATTGAGCAACCAAGCATCAATTTGCTTTAGAAATTAATCTCATTCACTCTACGATGAGATTCGAAAGCATTGTTGCCTTAAGTAGACAGTTGCAAATCTAACGTAAATCTCTCTAAGAGTGATTGTTAATTCCTTTTTGTTTGCTTGACAATAGACCAACGTAAGGCATTATCATTGTTCACTTTTATAAAATAAGTCAAAACTTTCTGCAAATTCGTTTGGAACTGAAAATTGGAAAGCAACTTAGCATATTTTATGTTAATACTACTTATTGAGTTGGAATTGTTGAAGTTCACTGAGGAAACATTCTGCTTAAGACAATTCTCCTATTGGTGCGTTTTTCAACCACAGGTCGTGTAAAAAGTTGTACAAATTGTCACTCACAGCAACCTAAAATGAAAAAAATCGATCATTAACCTGATAAATAACGAGTAAAAAAAAAAACAAGAAAAAACTGACTTTAAAAGGAGTAGGATTCAAATTCCTCTTAATATCCGGCCTTAGAGTCTTTAACGACGCTTTTACCCGGTCTCGAATTTCTTTCAGATTGGGCAACGGCCCACGAATCTTCCCATCCTTCCAGCAGACTTTGTGCAACTTCTCTACCTTTGATGGAATGACATAGGCCCGCTTTGATTCTTCAAAAGGATGCCTACACAGCACTTTCTTCTCCACCTGCGGAGCGTCTTCACTCGCTTGCTGTAGTAAATCTATCAGTGCGAAACCACTCTCGCTGTATAGACGATATGCATCTTTCCTTCCAGGCATGGTCACCTTCCCCACATCTTGGCTCAGTTTAATACGAGCCTGCTCATTCAATTCTACCATTTTGTAGACACATCCAAGGGCTGGTTGCCTCTGGCAAGTGACAAGATGAGTCCCAATGCCGAAACAGTTGATTTTGTGTCCTTGTTCGTTAAGGCTGAGGATTGTCTCTTCGTTGATATCGTTAGACGCCATGATCATAAGCTCAGCAAACCAAGGTATATCGTATGTTGTAGCAATTTCAGTAAAGTACTGCCGAGCTACGTTTGATAAATACGCCAAATCCCCACTGTCGATGCGGATGCCAACTGCACGAAAGCCCAGGTCATTCAATGCCAGGGCAACTGAACAAAAGTTCAATAGGCCACTCCTAGAAGATCAACATCAACATGAAGAACAGGATATTTGATTCGTTAAAGGCTGCATTAAAAGGTAACCAACGCTCTACGGAAACCAGATTTTTTTAAGTACATGCAGTCTACCTAACTAACGGAAATTAAGATGAAGTATGAGTGCAAAGACAATGATAAATTAGTAGCAAATAGCATACGAAGGTACTACATTTATATAGCTTCTACTTTTGTTACTTCATTCACACACAACAAAGAGAAACAACACAACAATGAATGTTAAGCGCCCCACGTTTCATCATCAAAGATGGCCCCCACTCTGTTCGTTCCAATCTCAAATCAGGTTGCGTCTAAAGCATAACTCGTCTCAAGTCATCAACTACTGATAGCGTGCAGCGGTCGACGTACCCTGCTGATTTCCCCATCCGGCAACATATCGTTAAACATGTACAACCGATGGCAGGAAGATGAGATTTCTCACCTAATGTCTTCTGTTGGTCCTCACTTGCATGCAGACAGCAATCACGACAACTATGACCTCATACACATGAAATAGGCTATGATAGTTTCCAAAGTACAGTTAATTATGCTTCATTTAACGAGAATGCTCAGTTATTACGATTTGAATAGTCTACTGGGCGATTTCTGCACATTTAGAGGACGATTGAGTACGGAACTAACAAAAGACATCAGCGACTATTCAGCGGTGCTGAATGAACTGATCCAGCTGTTCGTCATGAAATTCCCGGATCCCATGATACTTCGTGACTGTTTCAGGGATTGCCAATTGGTATTGGAACTGATTGCAAATCCGGCTCAGGCGATGTTGATGCATGCAACTAATTGGCATGCCGGTTACCTGTACTCGTTATGCGATAAAGTGTTGGGCAGAGTGACAGGCCACATTGTGATGGCGTGGGTCATGCGACAGGGATACCTCTTTACATCGTACGTATCGACTAGTGCCATGAAGCCGTCGGGGAAGGCGATGGCAAAGGAAATCAATGCGGCAAGCTCGCCATCATTAGCCTCGGTACCAACGATTTTGAACAGGTCCAAAAGTTTTGATCTCCACTCTGTTGCGGCTGCCAGTAAGTCCACCGGCTTGCCATCATTCTTAGAACATAAGGTCTGAGTACGTAAATCGCTTAATCCAGTAAAGGAAGTGATGTACGCATGAGCATGGGTGCCTTTTACAGGAATATTAAAGAGTTTTCCAGCTAGAACATTGCTGGTTCCGTCAAATCCACCTAGAAATTAATTTCATTAAACGCGATAAGGAAGGTAAACATGATAGGAAATCGCAACAGTAATAATTTTGTTGCTAGTCATACTTTTTTATTACTCTACAACGTGTAGGCTTTTAGCACGTTTGACTGAAAAGCACTGCAAAATGGGTAATGTCAAACAAGTCAAACACGCAGGCCATGATCGACCCACATTGGACTGATTGTTGTCCCGGTGCCAGGTACATTTCTGCACCACGAAGATTGCGGAAAAATAACGAAAACGAAAGTTTTTGTTTGGTACCAGGTACAATCGCACCTGGTACCACCCAAACTCGTAATGACTCATTCATCTACTTCCAACACCTCCAATCAAGGAGAATCGAGGTTTTCGCACTAACAGCTTTGCAAAAGTTTTCCTTACCAATATAGCTATATTTTGATGCGGATAACCCTCCATCAGGACCTTGCGCACGACGTAGACCAAACTCAAACAGCTGCAGATCTCCTGCAGCCATACGGTACCTGGCTGCATTTGTTGTCATCAGACTATAAATAATACGTTTTATGGCAACGTTTAATTGCAGTTGATAACTTTGGCTTACCTTGCATAGTTTATCAACGTCAACAAAGTAGTTTCCAACAATTGGACAATAATTAAAGGTCCCTCGATTCTCATCAGCGGTACACTAAAAATTCACATTAAATAAGTCTCCTTCGTGATTGTAGGGTGATTGTAAAATCTATTACCGTGGAAAAACCACTGATCCCTCAGGCACGGCGTAAACAGTTACATCCTTGGTATTCAGCTGGCTAAGATATATAAAAAATTCGTCCTCAATGGTACTTGGTAGAGTTTTACGCAGATAGTCTATATCACTCTCAGAGTAGTGAAAACGTTCGAGAAACTTGAGACACTCTTCAAGGCCAGCAAATATAGTGAACTCCCCTTGGAAGGGGTTCTTACGGAAAAACAAGTCGAAAACAGAGTGGTCCTTCGTTTTGCCCGATTTCCAGTAGGCGTAGGCCATTGTAATTTGGTATAAATCTATTAATGATTCAAAAACATTTGAAGAATTTATTTATAATCATGGTTTATAAATGTAAATTTACACTAATTATGGGAATCCCATACTTTTATCTGAGATACGGAAACCAGTAAAATGGTTAGTGTTAAATCATTGATGAAGATAATGCGCACAATTAGGTCAATGTTAGTTACATCAATTGATAGTTTCATATCACAACGTATGGTGCAATCCAAGCAACAAACAGTCGTCATTTGCATTCGAATATACGCGCGATGTCATAATATATGACCTATTAAATTAGCGCGACATGTCATCGAACGGCATGAAATAGTTAGCTTCAAAAGTGAGTGAATGGGTGACTGCGCATTTAAATTTAATGGATGTGTACTTCTCTAATGAATAGTTTGCTACTTTGTTGGCGATTTGAGGTTATAGAGAAAAGACGCGCTTGGAAAAAACAGAATTTATTGAGATTAGTTAGCTTCTTGCTCCTTTGCATGTTTACAAGTCAAGCCTGTGGCTACGGTGTGAATCATTCTGAGACCGCTCTGTATGATTTCACAAGTACGTGTACATTGTTTGCGACTGTTTCTTATTGGAGGGTAAAATACCTGTGAGTAGGGGTTGAACAATTCCATTGTGGCCCAGTCGGCGCTCAGCCAGCTGATGCGCCTCGACGACAGCGTCCGTCATGATTCGTATTTCTGCCTTTTGGTGCCCCTTTTTCTGCAGCAACGCTACAATAAGCGCGTCGTCGTCGGCAACTTGTGACCCACTGACATTTCCGAGCGTACGACCAGACGCACGCGGTACCACGGAATGACTGACTGTTTGGTCCCCTTTGCTTTAACGAAATGGTGATGGCGACGGGTTTTATCGGCGCGCTGCGCGTGTGCAGCGCTTGGAGTGATTGCGAGTTTGTCACAAAAGGCACAGATGGATACAATGCCCAAAGTCAAACAGACCCATGGGCAAATGAATAGACTGCATCGATCCGTGTCGCTCTCTTTTTGCTTCAGCTGGTGGGCTGCATTCCAGTCGCGGTGGTAGCTAATTTGAGGAAAGGGAAGGCATTACTATGCATTACTTGGGTACATGTGGGTAGATTGATAGTTTACAAAGTTGGGTATTGTCAATAACGACCTCTGACACCAATGGATTTGAAGGCAGACAGAGATGGGTAATAATGAAGGTCGGTGTTAAATGTTTCATGCTTCCTCAGACAATCTGGCTCATTACAATGGCAAATTGTAATTATTTTGAAGTAAGCAGACTTAAATACAATAAAAATAGCAAATGTCTGCATTCGTATAGAGTCGTTTATTTGCAATGATAGCTATATTTGATTCATATTTTATTTATTTCCCCATTAAGTATTCCAGTTTGCTCTACACTTAAACAGAACTGTTAATTTAAACATTATCATTTAGCGTAATTGCGCATTAATTGCTTCTCCACGTCGTATCATTTGTTCAACTTTGGATCATTTTGAATAATTGATAATGAAAGTTTCGATTATTTCATGGTCAACCAACGTTACCATAAGCAAGTTTATTACCAATTTACGTATTTCACAAGTAACATTTCTTTCCATTTTTAAATATTACAATGCGTTACATTCATGGCGCGTTTCGCAAAATTGGATAATATAAGTTTTATCTAATCTAGTTCATGTTTATCCCAAAAATATTCTGGTATCTTCTCGCATTTCAATTGTTCTCCTCTTTATTTGATTAGTTTTGATTACATATACTCAGTCTCAAGATATGGCTGCGTACTTGGGTAATGGTATACATTATTATTTCCGTGCATTGAAAAGTGAGGAATAATGCTGTCGAGTATGCGGGATTATCGCAGAATATTTGTTACAATCTCACGATCGCGTTGCATTTCGTGAGGATGCATCCTCTTTCGGTGAGAGAAACAATTCCCTGAACTCGCAAATGATCGCGGACAATAGATGCATTTATAAGGACGATCGCCCGTGTGCTGATTCATGTGAAACTAAAAATTAAGCATGAAATTCATAAATTTAATTATTTGCTGAGTTTTGCATTGCAGTACCCTCTATGGGCTGCTAGCGAATTGTACAATTCAGCTAATGGAGAGCGCTGCAATATTGCAAACTTAAATATTACCTTCAAATCTTGGTTTCTTTTGAAGGATTTCTCACATAGTCTACACTGATGCGGCCGAAGATTACTATGTGAAATAGCATGAGCCTTTAGAGTGCTTTGCGTCGGATAAACTCGTTGGCAAATATCACACTGAAATTGTACTTTAGTGTGGTAGACCTTGTGTTGGATTAAATTCGCATACGACTTGAATCTGTAATTGTTTAATGATCATTACTGTACCACAATTAATTCAAAGAGTTATTACGTTCGTTTGCAGATATCACAAGCATGTTTCCCTTTAGGCCTGTGAATTCGTAGATGCAGTTTTAGGCTTGTTTCAGTCAAGGTTGTTTTACCACAAATTGGGCATTGAAAGGAAGTATCTTCCTCATTTTTATCATGGTTTAGAGCATCACTAACACTTCTATTTTGGAAATCTATTCGGTAAAGTTTACACTTGTGGCTTTCTGCAGAAAAATCGCACACACAAGGATCTGATATTTTGTCTTTTATGTTGTTATTCTCAAAGGTATCAACGTTGAAACTTTCCGAACTGCTTTCTAAGTAGAGATTTGGATCTACCACAATTTCGAGAGTTTCATGCGTATTTGAATCGATTGTATCAATATCTCCAATGATATTATTATTGTTTATATTGAAATCATTGAAATTGTCTTTAGAAATAGCACAGAGAGTAATTTCGTTCTGAAAATCAGTCCCAAATGCGTTTTCTTTGAGGAATGCTGCATTTTTTTTCTTTTCTTGTGTTTGTTTCTTGCGTTTCCTTTTTGTTCTTTTAAGTTTTGTTGTAACTGTTGATGAAATTTTATCATCTTTACTAACAGTTGCATAATCATGCTCAATGGTAACGTTGTTAATTTCTTTGTTCACATTTATTTTGATTTCAAGTTTATCTTTTCCTGCTTGAATTAACTTCTTTTGGCATTGTGATGCTATAGTTGCAAAATTATGGAAATTGTGTAAAGTGTTGGCACATTCAATGCAGAGGAATTTTGGCAGGACATCATCCATTGTGACCTGAAATAATACAAAAAATAACAAGTCCTTATTTAGTGAATTATTTATTTAATTGGCGTTTTACGGTGATATGGAGATATCTTTTAATGTGCTGCTGAAGATTCATCATTAATCCTTCATCACTAAACGCCATTAATCCATCATGTGTGCATTTGCAGCACAATCTACACTTTAAACTCTTTATTTCACTTGCATTGACTTCTTCTGCTATATCAAAATTATTGTTATCAAAGATAACTAAATCTTTGACCTCCATTCTTGTACAAGTCGGTCCATAAACATTTAGTAATAATAAATATCACAATATTTATTGAATGCTAACTAAACATTTTAAATTATCTCTTTTGAATTGAATGATTTAGCACTTTTCTGAACAGCAACATTATGTCTGAAATTCAGAATGGTTTACGTCTTTATAGTCCTGTTAGGACACCCCGGATGCAGCGTCCAGGCTACTCATGACGCACACAATCCCACAATTTCAACCAGCTGAGATTTTTCGACCAGGGTTGGTATTCATTGCCAATGTCGCAATACAAATGTAACCCTTTGCTTCTCGCGCAAGCGATGAGTGTATTCATTAATTCAGCAATAATTCCAAGCTTGTCTTATTATTAATTTACTCACCTTCAGTTTTGATTTTCATTAGCGCCAATGGGAGTTAGGTGTATTTACTTTTGAATTTTTAGACAGCTGCTCTGAATGCCGATGATTGGATGTATTTTATTCGTTGTTGTTAATTTTAATAGTCGCATGAGATGGGTATGCGAGTGTGGATGTGATTCAGGGCGGTTTTACGATTTGCTGCACTTGTTGCTCCATCTGGGGGTTGCGTTGCAACATTGCAGGGTCTATGATAGTGGATAATTTACAGACGACTTTTTGATGATAGGTAGCAATTATAAATAAAAACATTTTCGAGTCATATTAAAATATGTACAAGATTTTTTATTACAATGTAAACATTATCACAATAACCACATTTACAGAAGAATTTTTGGTGGAATAAATGGAAAATGAAAATGAAATTTACAAATATCATACAAATACCTAAGAAATAATATAATTGAGCAGTGTTTATATTATTGAGCGCACGTTCACTTGCTGCAAGTGACTCCCAAAATAATCTCAAAAGTAGATTTCTTGAATTTAAAATGTACTAGAGATTACCGTTTATTTTCTTCTAAGGGCTAAGGTGATGTTAGCAGATCTGTACAGGATTTTGCTTTGTTAGACCTAAAATCGCAGAAAAGCATATTTTGCAATCAGCGCAGTTTTCTTCAAACGCGGCTAAAACTTACATTGCTTTCGTCTTTCTTCGGGATACATGTAGAGCAATTGGTCCTGTTTTGATGGACTTGAAGAGTAACACTGCATCTGCGTGAGAGATGTCGTGGCAGACTTGCCCATTGACTGCCAAAATTTCATCACCTAAGTAACGAAATGTGCAATTAGTATCCAAGTCAAAGTTGGGTATGAACTTGGGACGTACCTGCTTGTAATCTACCATCTTCAGCAGCTTGCCCATTTCCTAAAATAGTCTTTACAAAAATCCCCAAGGCACCTTTCGGAGAATCTCTTCCTCCTACAATCGTAAAGCCAAGTGACTTCTTTCCAGGACCTTTTTCCAATATCACAGTATGAAAGGAACATACTGTAGATCTTGGTCTTCTTGGCAGGGTACAAAAATTCATGGACGGAATCTCCTCATCTCCATCTAACCTCCCGTTTTTATTACTGTCTGGGTTAAACACTCTTAACTGTTCAAAATCTGACAATTTTCTGACTTCTCTACATTCAAAGTTTTTCCTGGGAGGTAAACTAGGAATTGGAAATGTTTCCATACCATTAAATGGAGAATCCCCAAGTTTGGAGTGGTTAGAATAGGAAGCGACTGCTCTTCTTAGGATTTTATTGTGGGAACTGTGACTACTGCTGTTCTTCGTAAAGTAGTGGTGTCTTCGTAAAACAGGTGTTGATTTCTGTTCATAATCAACGGGAGATTCTGGGATTGAGTGTGATGGATCGAGGTATTTTAGTTTAGGAGGAAAACGTGGATTTAAAGAAGAGGATGAAGGAGATGGAAGGTCACGAGATATTAGAAGATGGACTTCTAACGATGGAGTAGTTAAGGACTGACGAGCTTCAGGTGCTGTGAGAGAAGAAAGAAGACGGTCGTTGACTTTGATTATTTCGTCGCCAATTGCTAGGGAATTTTCTCTACAAAACAACGAAATCTAATTAGAATTTTCTAGTTTCCGGTTGGATGTAATGTTACCTGTATGCTAAGGTCCCAGGCACTATATGAGCAACCACATATCCCCTCAGTGGAGCCTGTTTCTGCGCAATTAAAATCCCCAACTCTTCTTTAGGTTCGGCCTTTCTCAAAGTGATGATCGTGACGTTCCCCGATATTCTTCTAACTTCCTTCACCGGTGTAACTTGGAAGTTATCTTCTGATATATCATGCGCATCTGGACTGTCGCCATTATCACTTTCCATGGCTGAAGAGGAGTCCGTGACCAAAATACCAGAATCAGTGTCCTCACCATCAATGAGCAATGCTTGATCATCATCTTCATTATCACCCCCTTGGGAAGCAAGCACCTCTGTTTGCTTCTCCTTCTGCTTTTGGAACTCCTCCAAACCGGGTAACGCGCCATAACTGAAGCTCCGTTGCTTGGCGCGTGGTCGAAGACCATTCCTACTAGACATGCACTTACTAGGTGTCGATATTCCAAATGGCTCATCATCGTCTGCACTTTTATAGAGCTTCGAGATGAATTTATTGGTTGTGGATTGCAGATAACGCTCGGACATGGCGCGTAGCTTTGATGATAAGCAGGAGACTCTAGGGAGACTGTCATAGGACTCGGGAGTTGTTCGTATAGGGTTTATCCGGTGTTGATCTTCAGTTTGTAGAACTGCGGAGATTGTGGTAGAATCAACTTCAGATGGGGATGGGTTCGTTAGATTGTCCAAAGGAGTTGTTGACTTGAAACAGGAAAGTCTTGTGTGTTTTACGCGGTCCAGAAGTGGATTCCGCTTTTCTGGGTAATTATAAGGTGTTGATAAGATTTGCGGAGGTGTTTGGATGTTGACTTCTTGGTTTTGATCGACTTCCCGAGGTTGAGATTTGTGTCGACGACGGTGGGATTTGTCTGTAACGATTTTACTTTCTTCTACGTTGTAGAAATTGGTTTCGTGTTTGTTGTTAGATTGTCGCCATTGTCCCAGAGACATCTCTATATTACATACAAATAAATTCATTTTATCATGTTAATTTTTTATAGCTTTTTTTTGCTAAACGGTTTTACCTAATCGCGATCTGTGTGCATGCCTCACGCTCAGTTTCGGTGTCTCGATGAGCGCATCTTCCGGCCGATGGGACTCTGTCCGTAGGGGTGACAAGCTGAGGAGGCGAGGAGCATCGCCTTGCTTGCGAAACCATCTCATTTTTTGTGCGCTGAGTACAAATTAATTATTACATCATTAATTTCCTCCAAAACTTTGCATTATCGTCACTTTTTGTTTAATTTTTTTCGCGTGAGTGCCCAGGCTTTAATTAATATTTTGTAACAATGTATCTTTTAAGTTTGTTACGAAACGAGTCGCCAATTAAGCGCAGCAAGTCTAAACTAATTAAATAACCATCCAGTCTGCGCCGTGGCAAATATACCGATTGCACGTATCATTGTGCAATCGGTATCATTGTGCAGTGGTAATACCGAATTAATTATCGGTATTAACATAGTTAATTACCTGTATAATGCACTACATAGCTGGACCAACTAACCTAGTTAGCGTATCGATTAGTTGGCAGTTTAAATTTGCATGCCATTCAATGTTATCCAACGGTTTGAAATGGTTTTTAGGACTTTGGTATGATTGGTTGTCTATAGTTAACCTCTATGTTGAAATATATTGGCATATGATTAAATTGGATCGGATTTATGTTAATAACTGTTGATTACGCATTCAATGGAATGTTGTAGTATGTTTGTAGTAACTTGGGCCGTCTGTAGTATACGCAGCGATATTATTTATTATAACATCGTGCAATTTATTTACGCGCTTGAATGCGATCGAATGCAGGTTGCGACGCTCGACGCGCCTCAGCGAATTGCTAACACCAATGTTTGAATCTCGGCCCAAGCTTAAAAGTCGAGTGCAGCTGAATGCAGCTGAATGCAGATTACAAGCCACTGGAACTTTTCTGCGTTTTCCACGCTTCACATTTATGTGCGCAGAATGCAGGCCGGCGACAGGGCCTATGCAGCTCATGCAGAAAATCGAAAACGCACTCGAGCTCGACTGCACCGAAAGACGACAATCGCAAAAATTGCAAAATCGCATGCATATTAAATACGCGCACACGATTGCAAATTGCTGGCATGTTATCATTAACCGAAAACCATGCGAAATGTTGATCGGCAGCGCAGGCGCAATGGGTCATTGGTTTATCAACCGGAATGTCGACAAGCGGAGAATGTTGAGTGTTGCTGCAACAAGCAACAAGGTACAACAAGGTAACAACCACAACACAACGTATACGTGACGATGTCTGCTAGTATTTACCGCATTATAGAATTAATTATGGTTGAGAGTTCAATAGGAGTGAATTTGTTGCAGTTTGTTGGTGAATGTCTTTCTATTCATTATTCCGCATCTCTGCACTAACTTCTGAGCTAATTCTGAAACTAGATGTTCCTGATGTGGTCGCTTTCAAAGTTTTCATTTATTTCCAGCTTGAAAATAGTTGTACAAAGTCAATGCCGAAGAATTTCCGGCAATATCACATATTTAATGAATCACGAAAATGTTTGTTTCGAAAAAAATGTGCAACATTTAAAGGACCATCATGGTCCTGGTGGCAATTTGCTGGTGAATGTGCTTCTATTTATTACTGTAAGAGTCACGGAGATTATTATAATACCGTTCAAATGATTTACATAAAAATAAACGATTCGCAACTCCAAGAACGGTTTCTTGTTACCGTCAAGGAAGTGGAATTGAATTTAAAAAGACAAATAGCGTTTATTCAGTTAAAAATCTATTTACTCTAAGAACTGCACATGATTTGTTATCAAGGACTTTTTCAATATGAACCTCATAGAGTGTCAGCAATGTAAGAAGCCTGGAGCCAAAGACAAATTACAAAATAAGCGAGTTCGAAGCCTGTGAGCCTGCGAAACAAGTGAATTGCGACAACACGTTTCTGAGACAGGTGCAACTTTATCAAGGATTACCACTTCAGGTAGTATATCCTGTGTGAAACTCTTTAATCGTTTTAATTGGTATTTATGTTCAATTTGTTGAAGACATTATTTGCTTGCACTTAGATATGTTTATTTTGTTTTCCATAAATTTAGGAAGTCATTTACGTTGATTTATTTTCTTTTAAAAGTTTTGCCAGGCTTAGAAATAGTTAAAAGAGTGTCCATGTTGTAAGAATCATGCTTCGATGGCTGACATTTATCTCAAACTACTCTCAAGCTAAGCTTCAGATGGGTCAAAATCAAACAGTGAAGAACTGAAACGATAAAACTGAAATCTTGTCAAGATTATCGTCATTGCACGCATTGCTAGAGCCAGTTTGTGCATGCTTGATTTGATTCACGGTGTTTAGTCACGGAAAAATCCCGATTTCGAAGCGGATGCGAGCAAGCATGCTAGAGTAATGCTGGAAAAATTTTTGCTTAAATTAAGATAGAAAGGATGAAATTAGAAAAGAAATTCTGAACGAATTGTGAAATTTGTGCTTTAATGACTTGCGGTTTTTGAGAGGTTTCATTAATTCCTAGTGCCAGAAAAATTCTAAAAAGTATTTGGGACTTGCCAAACACAAAAATCTAGTAAACTGTTATAAAACACAACTGAAAGCACCAAAAACCTATTGGTTTGGAATAAGTTTTTAGGCAAAATATCACCTTGTTGAGCTGATAGGAATATTTCACGTTGTAAAATAACCTCAAAAACTGCAAAAACAAGTTTGTACGTCCACCTCTTTGCTTATTCTACAAACAATTTCCATACCATTCAAATTCTTTGTACAATACCACATTTTATGCACTCTACATATTTAAAGTTTTTGTTTTTTCATAAACATTCCTGCCGGCAAGATAATGGTTAGTTAATTACACCCTATTATGACACTAGGGATTTTTGTCACGCTCGACAGGAAACCAATTTGCAATTTGCACCGCTGGTAGCTACCATGGAAGAAATTAATGTGCGCACGGTCATTTGTCCGCGTTTTCCAACAATCTTTTTCTTCTACTGACTCTTGCTCTTCTTCTTCCCAAGCGCAGTTGTTTCCTCTACTCATCATCGACTACGCTTGCAGCTCCTCATCTAATCTTCAATTCTCGACCGTTAGGACATGTTATTTACATAACTGTGATCTGGTGATCGTCTCTTCGGGGAATTGAATTTGAGTTGTTATCAATAACGCGTTAATCGCCTCTTGGACATTCTTTGTTGCTAGTTTCATGGCGCAGGATGTGGATGGACAGTTTCAAAATAATTAGCGAATTAGCATTTGAAACAGTTTGGCTGCAATTTGCTTCTCAACTTGAGTTCATTGATCAACGGTAGTAAGTTGATGGCGTATAATTTCAGTTGCAATTTGATACAGTTAATGTATCATTGCATGTCTTTACTGAATTACTTAATTGCAATTTTATGTCAAATGGAGGAACCATTATTTGAAACTTTTGCTTAAAAATTGATTACTCATACTTTTCATATTCATATTATTTAAGCCAATTAAAATTCATTAAAAGTCCATGAACTAATGGCACGTCATTACTAATTGATTCCTAATTGAAATATTTTATTGATAATTACCTCTCAATGCTGATAGTTTAAGTGCAGCTCCCTTTTGTCTTTGTATTAATCACTAAAAGCAAAACGTGCTGCTGAACGTGACCCTATCCCAAATGAAAGTAATAAATTCCAATTTTGCATTTTTGCCGCCCAATGTATTGCCGACCCCAAGGTCGTTCGCGGTCGTTTCTTGCGCTGCTGGAGGTGCAGTCTCGGTGCAAAGTCGAGTTCTGATCACGTTGATGATGCACGACGTGTGCTCGAGGTACAAACAGCACACGTTCTTATACACGTCCTTTCGCATGTTTTGCGCATTGCTGAAATATTTGCGCGTTTTGCACATGATGCACAACGTGCTGCCTACATACAACCACTCCGACCAATTAAACCACCCCGCAAGGTATTGTAATACAGGGTAGAAACTCTTTGCCACCGCAATGGGTCTAAGAATTTAAGAGTTTAATGAATTTCGGTTTGACCTGCTGGTGTATGCACATTTTTGTGGTTAGTGTGATATATATTATTAGGTGTCTTTTGCGGATTTGAACGCGAGGAATGAGCAAATAGAAAGCTACTCTTACCTAGGTTACGTTAGATCATAAGTATCAGAGGTATTGATTTGATTTAGGAGTTTAGAATTTAGTGTATCTTGATGTTAAGGCAGGCAGTATATTAATGTTTAATTGAGTATGGAATAAACAATAAAAGTGTGAATTGAATGGAAAAAATGTTTGAAGGCAAAGTACGAAATTGTTTGGTGAGCACAAAAGTAAGAAATATATAAGTAAACAATTAAATTAAACTATAAACTATCAACAATTTTTATTGTTGGTATATTTCTGTTGAAACTGTCATAATAAACAACTAAAAATAATCTTTAAACTTTGCCACACTGTTCCCATTTCATCTTATTAAATTAATTGACAGCTGTCTCAATTGTTAAATGCATTATAAATGAAAGTCTGGAAAATCAGCAAAAGCGAAAATTATTTCCGCTATACAAATAAGTCAGAAATTATTTAAAACCCTAAAACGCCCGAAAACTAGTGACACATCAGTAAAATATAATTGTCAAGTAATATTTTTTATTTATTAATAATCTTGTGCAGTTTAAAGGCAAAAACTGTTTTCTTATTTGCTTAAATTATGCTTAAACCACCATTTATCATACCGTTTGTATGGTTTAAAGGGTTTCAAAAATCTTAGATCTCTTTGGGCAAATTTTATCTGCCTTACGTAACGTAAAAACTCTCTAAGCCTACCCCCATCAGATAAATTACTTGCATTCAACCATCAATTGTCCGGAGTGTCTTTGATCCGAATCCTTTGCGGCACTACCTCAATACATCTCGACATTGGTGTGACTTAAGCCAGTTAGCTAGCACGCACTGCACGTATAGGTCACTCCAGGTTGCAACTTGTACCATCTTGCAAGATGATTTCGCACCAGATCGCATCTAGTTTTACTCGCTGCACGCGTCTGCAATTGACCAAATAAAGCGAGCCAAGATCGTGTGCATCGAATTACCCAGTGTCATTTACTTATGTCATGTTTACGCACAACGCGCCTTTTAGTATTTCTACAACTTCCACTTCTAGGTACTAGTTACTGACGAGAGCAATAGAGGACCACTTGCAGAGAAGATGATCTTAAGTTACTCTACATGTTTGCATCACCATAAGATACTTATTTTAATAGCAACTTACAAGCGGGCAGTTTTTTCCAAACGCATTTAGTTGATTTTCCAAGCATCTGCATGGCGTAATTGGCAAGATGTCCTTTTGTTGTTGTTTGAATGGACATGACGCACATGAAGCGAAACTAGTTTAATAGCAGATATTTTAATTAGCGGCAGGTTCTCTCAGCTTGCACTTTGCTGGGCAATCATGCAAAATAGTCGTAAGTCAAATTTAAGGCGCATTAAAACGAAATATTTAAGTTATGCCAAGTACACTCGGTACCAGTATATATATATATAAAGTGGTTGTTAAAAAATGTCCCCACCGTCATCTTAATGCCTTTTGCTTGACATTTTTTCTACGCCGAGTGCAGCCGGCATTTAAATGGTAACAGAGGTAAGAGCAACAGGTTTGATGATGTAAAAAATACCCACAACTGCATGCACACATCCACACCATACACAAATAATGTGACTATGCACACACTCGACGATTATGAATATTTTCAATTTAAATGACAGCTGAGATGCTGAAGGGATTACACATTTCGCGTGTTTTGTTTTCCATTTCCAGCCCGCATTGGTGGACGGCGTAATAAAGTAAAATGTTGTCCTTATTAACGTCGAGGAATTTATGTAAATTGCAGATTCACTTTCAACGCCAATCATGGACTCACAAAAAGTCACAGCTTCGAAGAAATGTGCTTCAAATTGGAAGTGATTTCAGATCATGAGCGGAATCAATAATTCAATGGAAATTAATTATTAAAGTACTGACTCACATTTTGGCATATTTTCTAAAGACGTAATGTAAGACTTATAATCTTAAACTATAAGATTCTTTTGACACAAGTATGATTGGATTCACACTTAAAACTGCCTTCAAGCAAAGAAAGGATTAAAGGGTTTTAACGCAAAATTCTATTCAATATTGGCTTAAGTTATCTTGCTCGTACTAAAGAATCTTGGAAAAACCTTAAATACTTGTGTTATCCCCGAAACATTTTACTTTTAGCTAAATATTTCTGTTCATTGTGATTATGCCTTTAGTTTCATTATTACTTAGTGTGATATTCTTACTCAATAATAAAAGTCTTTATGTAAATTTTAGATCAGAAGTAGAATAAATAATCAATGAATATTTTTCTGACTCACAACTTGCCATGTCACAGTCTTGTCTTGAACGTTAATGAGATATGATGTAATACTTGTAATCTTGTAGTTTGAGGTTAAATCTGACGCATTTCCCTCCTCCAGACCCCAAATATGCAACCGTTTCAATTTGTTCCTCCTCGCATCATTCTCTGAAGATGACTTGCACTCGGTTTTCCTTTCAAGCTCCAACTTGAGCGCCAAGCGAATCGCGATGATTGCTCAGATGCCTGAGATGATTCTGGCTCAAGTTAAGTCAAGACCTAATGTGTCTTCGGAATGTACCGTACACGAAAGCTCCTTCCTTGTCTTCAGCCTGGCTTTAATTTCGATTTCATTACACTTGCATTTCTTGGAATTGACTTGGAACAAAGTGACTTAACTGTCCTTAGTTATCTCTTGCATTTGCTACGTTTTTATTGAGATTTATTTGTTTGCAACGCTTTATATCCAGATTGTAGTTGATTGTAGTATCTGAAGATGTTGTTTGCTCAGTTTTATCACTTTTTAAAGGTCTTCAACCTTAATTCAAGCCTTCCTAGTGTGGTTTTCATTGTGGCGGCTTCATTCACGACAAATTTCTAGTCTCTAGTCGAAAAAAGGATGCGTCGGAATGCGCTTGTCAACGTAACGATGACGAGTCGTCGTAATTCCTCGTACGACGTGCCTAGCCAAAGCCTTGCATTTTGAATGTGAAGCGTGTAAACATCAAGTTGCCTTCAAACATTGAAACATTGAGAGTTTTTCACGTTTTTCAAACATTTGCAATGTGCCTAACCATAGCCCATTCCGATTACGAGCAATTCCAAATGCTCCAAGCATTTGAAGCACCTTTAAATGTGTTTTAATGTTTTCCTGCTATTGCCGCCTAGCGCCGTCTTCGACTGCTGAAGAGAAAAGTTCCAACTTGCGATTGTGGTCTGCGCGTGATTTACAACTCTGTAAACGTCATTGTTTGAGCGCAATGGTAATTTCCTGGTAATGCCAGTGACATTTGTTTATTCTACGTGTTTTGAGTGTTGTACGCATTTTATGCATTTCATTTATTCATGTGCCCATTATTATTGCCATATAGCTGGTGTACGCTATTAGTATTATCTCACCAGATGTTCGCTTTTTAGATTTCCCGTTCTTGTTGTCGGTTCATTACGCTCACTGCGTTTGTTTGCGATTCACAGCAATTTTCACATTCGTCACAAGTTTTTCGAGTGTGTTTGGTGATTATTTCATATTGCAGCATGTTAGATGTGGACTTATCATTACTTCATTCTTGACTTTTGCTAAGTCAGTAAGGAAGAATGGGTAAGTAAGAATCTGTTAGGTGGTAATTAGTTTCAATAAAAAATATGAGCAAACTGATGATTTATGTTGTATGGTCGAGACTAAATTCACATATTTTTTCTTATCACATTACAAAAAATTGCTTAAATTGTTTAACTTTGAAGAATTTACAGTTATAAATCTATTTTAAATAAAGTAATGATATTTATCAATGAGATTTATGTCTCATAGAAATGATGTGTAAGATATAAAAATGGGGAAAAATAAATTTGTTTTGGATTTACAAAGGGTTTTAACTAAAGGTAAGGATTTGATGGAGGATTTGAAGGTATACAGGTAAAATTCTATTTAAAATTGATTAATATTTAATTTTCCAAGGGTCTTATAAATACTTAAGTCGCATTAAAAGAATCCAAAATTTATGTTACCTCACAAATATTTCAAGTCCACCAATATTGTTTTAATTTATTGCATTAGTTCTGCTTCATACAAAAGATTGAAAGTATGTATATGGTCAAATTAGACAGATTATATTTCTATGTAAGAAAAATTAAAGAAAATTGTGTTTACATAGAGAGAACTTGACTTTCCTCAAATATTAGGAAAGAAAAGTCTTTATGTACGTGTAATTATTATTTAATGCATGTTTGAAGTGCGTTAGTTCTGAAGTATTCTTGTCAGTAGAAAGCAGCACACGAACATTAATGAATGTGTGTCTCGATTATAAACTATTAAAATGCCGCATCAGCCTTTAGGCAAAAATGCCATTTCTGTTGATAATATTGTAAAGAGATTTTCTTAAATTGAACATTTTAAATGCAACAAGTCGGTGCCAAAAATTTTTCTATTGGACATATTTGATTGTCATTGCATAAGACAGCTTTAGAAAATAAAAACTTAAATCCACATGAAATCACAAAAGCATCAATTTGATGTGCCCACATCAGTTCCCATCTTCTTTTCAAATGTGGAATAAATAAATACGAAGCAGTTTTTTGTTGCAATCCGTTTGAAGGCAATGATTTCGTGTAAGTTAACAAATAATCCATGATTGTGGCAGTTCGCAGTGCGAATATAACTTTATTGTATTTTATTGCATTAATGGAATTCAACGCGCGTTGCATTCAATTAATTTTATGATGAGCGCCGCGATGGGAACCGCTGTCGTCGCGGCTGCTGCAACAATTTGTTACCTGTTTATTGTAAACTGGCAGCGCGCGAATTCTGTGCTGATTCTTCTTGGAATCCTTCGATTCTTCGTTGTCTTAAGGATGATTACGTCAAAGTCGTAGCTGCATTGCTAGCGGCGTAAATCGCGTGCAATAAATGTTACCAAATAAATTTCAAATGTCAAATCATATCTTGGTTTATGTTACATGTTAGAATGCCGCAATCGGTGGCAATTTAACCACACCACAATCTCGATAAAACAATTAGAAAGCATCATAAATACGAAAAGTCAACGTATCAACATGTACAATTAAAGCATAAAAACGAAAGTATAAATGACAAGAACACATACTTACTTTTAATTAAATGCAATCCAAAACCAAATCCTCAAATCACACCACACTTTGAAATATTTATTTAAAAGTCTACAAACAAATATTAAAGAATTACATGACACGCATTAATTTGTTGTTTAAAGGCACACAATTAGTTGGATCATGATCCACGCTTCATGCACCGTGCTCGTCGCACTACTGCCAAAGAGCGTAAAGTCACCTGAGTCAGATTTAAGTCACACAGGTAAGCATGTTGCGCATGCGCAGCTCAACTACGTGCACAGTAGTCTACTTCTCTGACGATCTTACGTCTCTTCTCATTCTTCATTCCTCAAACGATCACACATTCCTAGCTCTATGGGCACCATGATGCCTTTGGTACTAAACTCCTGAGGCGGAGGCAAAGTACACGTGGAGCAAAAGGAAATGAAATGAAAAGGAAAAGACAGGAAATGCATGGGTACGAGTACAACAAGTACAGCCAAGGTAGTTAGCTTCAAATGTACGTGTTTGGGTCTAACTTACGTGGACTTAAGTGAACTTGCTACTTGTCTTGAGTCGGATGATTATTACCATTAGATGGTAAAAACGACCACACTACAGGAAGGTGTGGAGGGAAAATTAGAAAGATTTTAATAGATTTGGAACACATTTATGATGAAATATAATGTAATTTTTTAATTATTAGTGTAATTTTCTTGTAAAGTTTTTGCACTTTTAGGTAGATTGAGACTAAAAAATTCTTGAAATTTCAAAGAAAATTAAAACGTGAATTCATGATTTACACATTTGTGGGTCCAAACTGTCATTCTAATTGAACTCAATTTGGGTGAGCCCGTGTACTACCAAATTCAAAATGTCAGCACCTGCCGTGCCTATCCGGCTGATATTACATGCGGCAACGTTGACAAAACAAAAGTTTTGTACAAAACTGAATTGTGGCAAAAAAAGCATCTCGATTGACAGTTTGGACTCTCAGGTTAATTTCAGGTAGTGTCTTTTAATATGGGATTGGCACACCTCTTGGTTAGATTACTAAATGTCCATCATTTCAAGAAAAGAGCATTAATTAGTTTTCTTTTCAAATTTTCCTTCATGTAATTGTTTTCTAAGTGTGAAGTTTATTTCCTCTCCCATTGTGTATGAAAATCTCTTGCGCTCTCTGCAATTGTCAAATTTTTCGGTATAACTGGTTCAACTCGTGCATAATTTCCGATTCATTTTTAATCGCGTCGTTAGCATTTCCAGCGAGATGCGCCACCGTCCACTCGGCGGTTGCGTTTTATTGAATGCGTCGTTAGCGTTTTATCCGCTTTCATCCCTCGCGACTGAGACACACTGTGAACTAATGGAAATTCATTTATTCGAAATCAACCGGGATTCGAACTCACGGACTGTGGGCTGTGGGAGATAAAAAGTGGAAAACATTGCGCGGATTTGTCGACAAGCATAGGCAAGAAGAAGTGCACGCGTATGGACTCTCTCGCCATCGCCAGTGGAGGATAGTAAGCTGCCGGATCAAAAGAATCGGCAATCGATGCACAAGACGCGCAAGTGGATTAGGATTGAATAAAAATTTCTCTGTGCATCGAAGGGTGCCTCATAAAAAAGATGCGTTATTGCAAATTTCTAAACCCGTCTAGCAATTTGCTTCCTTGGAGATTTGTCATTTGATTGGGACGAATATTAATATTAAGTCTTTTACTCCCACTGATAGCAGAGGATTCAGCACCAGTAGTGGGAGATGGAACATTAGAGGTAATTTTATATGAAAAAAACTCTCTCTTGTCGCTCAGTGTGACCGATTGTGCACTTTGCAAAGCACCCACACAGCGAATCGACTTGGGTAACGATTGCAGCATTTAATATTCCATTAATTTTGCACTTTTGCCGGAACAGTTTTGATTTGGAGCGCCGCGCACCCGAATCAATTTTTCTTCCCGAACGCACAATCGCTCCGGAGCAAATTGCAAGGGTGCCCGTCCCCGAAGGTGCGGCGTGAAAGGCGCGCTGACATTGAAGGATTGAAGCGGGCTGCGGCGGCGGCTATGAGACGGTACAAATTGTACAAATCGTTTTGCGGCATGGTGTGTTGTATAGTCATGTTTTACTTGAGAGAATTTCTACTTGTAGCAACACGAGGCGCAGGCATTAGGCAATACATAGCAGAGAGGATTGTAATAGAAAAATGATGCTAATTTTTGTTTGGGATAGGTTTGGAATGGACTTTTAAAGCGTTTCCAATAAGGGAAACGTTTTAAACATGGAAAATATAAGAATACAGATAACCTCCAAAGACTAAAAGATACAAATGGAAATAAAATGATATTAAAAATTAGCAAATTAAATTGATTTTTATGTTTGGTTGGTTGGAATTGAAATTTTAGGTGAGTTTATCAGATGTTTGGCTTTGTCAAAAATAAGCAAATTAGAACACAAAAGTTAGGTGTCAGATTGGAACAAAATGATTTAAGTCTATTTTACAAGATCAAGATTTCTTCATTACATTCAAATGTAAAGTACTTTTCAACTTAATTGTTTATAATGCATCTGCTCTAGGGTGCAGAATGTTTATAGATGATAGATACGTGGTAATCACGCGTGTGAGAATTTGATGATGTTGCATGCGATATTAGCGACACGTCAACTCTAACGACCACCATTACGTAGGCCATGGCTGCAGTTGCTGGTCTCCCACCTACACCTGCCCCACGCGGCTGCTGTCCCAGCGTTGTCCGGGTGGGATCAGGTCGACGGTGGAGAAATGTGCCGTCGACGTTGCGGTCCGCGGTCGGTGGTCCGGCTGCTGTCGGCCTGCATCCCGGACATCTCTCGAATGAAACAGAAACAAGGCAACGTCTGCTCACACCCTCACTCACATTCTATTATTCTCATTTCTGACACCTACAAGACTAATTCAGGGATGATCAAATCGCCAACGCGTTTGCAAGCATTAGTTTATTTCATCTGACATTCACCTCCCTTTGCTCACTGCGTATTGTCCAGGGTGCTTATACTGTCATCAATAATATTCTACTTCAGATGAAAGGCGTTGGTAGATTTAGTCAGGGATGACTTGTTTATGTTGTTCGGCAAGCATTGGTTTCGAACGTTCTTGGATTGACCCGCAGCATGGCGGAAGTGATGAGAATAACGCAAGAAACATGAGAAACCAATTTACTCCACGACGTTGCTTTTTTAAGGAGGAATTTGCGAAGGTTTTGACTGAAAAATTGCAAGAGAAACTATTTTGGGACATTGGCTCAAATTCCATTCAGTCCTTGTTGGAATAGAGAAAGTTTCTCTGATTAAACTCAATTACACCTCGCATCCGAAGATGTGAAAACGTCCGGGACTTTTTGAAACATTTGAATCCACCTAGTTTACTTTGGCATAATCCCCACAGTTTGTTAGTTTTTAGTGCTTTAGTACTTTGTCGGCGGCATTGTTTAATTAAAGGCAATTAAAATTTCGTCTCGGCTAACGAAGCCCAGAAGCAGCGGCAATGACGGCAGGCAGTTTGCACTTTGCGAAAACGGCCGCCGGTGAGGCGGGCGATGACAATGCTGACGGGCAATCGAGTGTGAATACTACCATGCCTTATTAAGCGCTTTGTTCAATTCTCCGCGACGGTGACGGGGACTTGAAAGGAGACGCGAACGAGGAATTTTGTGGAACTGGGCCAATGGTTGCAAACGATCCGGATGGGAAAAAGAAAATTGAGGAAAACTAACGAAAACATTTAGATGGATTGATCTCAACTAATTTAGGAAGCTTACAACCCGGAAGAATTCACATTTTGTTCTACGGACGGTAAAATGAAAATATTTACCACTACCACACAACATAAAGTTGACCATTTTTAGGACAATCAATGATTAGTTAATAATTAATTATCCGGCAATGCTAATAATTAACTATTAAAACTCTTACTATTCGAATGCAAGTTTTCTTAGATATTTTATATTTAGCAGATGACTGACAAGTTTTAAATCAATATAATACGTCACAGTTTATTATTTCCGCAAATTAAAGCAAGTGAATTATTAATTAATTCTTGCGCTGGTCTTTTGTTTCAATACGGTAGTCCTTGAAAGAAATCGATCTTACTGTGTAGTTTACCAAGTCTCGTGCAGTTTTTAACCTGCTGGGAAAAAAGGAATCGCCGTGCAATATTGCGCTGAACGCACGCCATTAAGGTGCAAATTGCTGTTTCGCCCATGCCGCCCAAAGTTTTATCATTTTGCTTAATTGCCGAGTCGAGCGCGCGCGTCCTGCGATTAGTTTTAATCTCGCGCTGTAGTTGTCTGCCGCCTCTTTGGTCCTATGTGGCACAAATGTCGCTTGTCATCGTCGTGTAACTGCGCTTGCAGCTATCAAACGACAAGATGGATTAATTTCAATGCACATCGTTTAAACTTTGGATTATATATTTAATAAATAATTTATGTATCAATTAAGGGAGGTGTGGTTTGATGTAAAAAGCTTTGGTTTTAAAGAGCATAAGTTTTCACCGTAAATTAATTTTTTTCTCAATTACGGACAAACAAAGCTATACAAGTGCTTGTTCTTCCGCAAATAGCTTTTCTTGGAGGTTGATATCTCAAAAGATATCGTCATAGTTGCATAAATTCAATATCCTTAAGAGCTTTTTTTTTGAGGTTAGGTACACATTGAGTTATAAAATTCTATTACATAACATCTTTAGAACGTTATGATCCTAAAATCTAAAATTAATATATAAATAACTTCCTTTCCTGTATAGTGCCGCCGATCTACAAAACATCCCTCAGCGATAATTTGAGGTGGAACAACGCGAAACGTGCTCCAATGCAACATTAATTCGCCATATTTCATGCGGATACCCTTCGTGCATTAAGTATGAAAAGGGCTCTGGCATAGACATATCATTGTGTGTGACAATTTACCGGGCGCCGCCGCCGCCTCCGCAATAGTGCGTTGTCTTGTTGATGTCTCAGTCGTATAGTGCACAGCGCAAACTGGACACTAAGTCCCGGACGGAGTGCAACGGCTTTAACTCACTATCCGAACACCCTAAACACTTGTAGCTTGAAAGGTCGCCCCGGAGACAAATGGCCATCGTTTCGCACATCATGAATAACTAAGGCGCACGCGCGCATAGACTCCCAGAGCTAAAGTGCTTCCTTCCTTCCTTCTTTGAATGTTGATTAATTCTGAATGGCTTAAGGCTGAAGATTAGTGAGGTGGGTTGTATCTACAGGTGGATAGGTGAATAGAAGGGTGTTTGAACAAATTAAACATTGTTTAAGTAAGAGGAAAAGTTAAGCATTAAAATGATTGGAATAAAGTTTATGGATTTTGAATACATTTTAATTTGGAAATATAAACATGATAAGACTAAAATATGACACTTCATATTAGGTTATATCTGAATCTGCTAGATAAATATGAGTTTGATAAAATGTAAAAATTAGGATCAATACATTAATCGATTGGAATAGTTATTTAATTTTGATTATAAATTGTTATTCTGGCCAATTAAAGGAATTACTTTTAGTCCAAATTAAAACTGGAAAACTAATATGAACGTAATTAAGATTGAACGATAAAGATAATTCAGTTGAATGTAAGAAAATGTGGAAATTGTCTGCTTTTAATTGTAATCTTTTCAGTTTCGCATCTATTAATTGTGCTGAAAAATATTATGTGACTTTGTAACAATTTACATAAAATAGCCAGCTTACTATATGTTCTATCTGTGAAAATAATTGCCCCACGGCTGCAAGCCTATTTTCAGTTTAGTCCCAAATTATAACCCAAAAATTGTCCCAATCAAGCTTTGCGTACTTATTGTATTTGTTGCATCGATTGAATTTATTGCGTTTATCCCGCTCTTTATTCAATTGCCAGCACAATTTCCATCGCGCGGGTTACAAATGAAAAAACATCGCACATCTCGACGCATTTAAATGCAAATCGCGCATCTCGCATACGCGTTCGTAAATATTTAAATTTCAATCACTATGGAAATTGAAAATAAATAAAAAGCTGACCCGCAGCGCAGATTCCAACGAATTGCAAAGCGCATTTAAATGCCGCCCGACTTTGACAAACGTGTGATTGTGCGCGAATTAGATGCTGTTGACCGCCGCCTCCAACCGCCTGCATTGCCTGCACGTACGTCTTCTGCATAATCGGATCATGGGTTGCATTTCGTGCAATCAAAATGCATGCTAGCGGATTATTCTAGACTTGCGCTAGTTGCCAAAAATTGGAAGCGCTTTAAAATACAACTTGTTTAAAGTTTTACGACTAAGTATCTATCAGCTTGGTAAGAAATTTCAATTTGTAGACACGTGCGATAAGTTTCGCTCAAACTTGCTTTGCATCATTTAATCGCGTGTTTGGTAAGCGTATGCAAACATCCATTACGCCGGAGCCGGGGAAAATTGAGCGGACGAAACTTTGTTTCCTCGATGGCTGGTGGAGGAAATTGAGCATCGTGGATAATCCCTTTAATAGTGATAATGGGTCTGTGGTGCGCCAACCACGTACAACAAACACCCCTCAAAGCGGGATCAAACACACAAAAGTGCTTGTTTCCAAATGCTTTTAGCCAGCAGATTCGAGCAGAAAGCAATGTTTTCGACTTTTCTTTTGGGTTGTAGTCTTCTTTCTTGTGAGGCAAATAATCTATTTCTTATTGTCTTTTAAATGTCATTTATTTTCCATTGGCGGTTACATTTCTTCTGTAGGTTAATTAAGCTTATTAGCAAGTTGTAAATATTTAATAACTTTTTTGTTGGGCTGCTTAGAGTATGATTACTAAAGAAATTAGGTTCTAATTGTTGGTTTATAATTTAAAAAAAAAAAATTTAATTTCTGTAAGGAAAAAGAGATCTTTTGAAGACAATAAAGAAAGTTTTAAAGAAAAATATTTAATATCAAACTTTTCTTTCTTTAAAGTACTAGGGTTATTAAATGATTATTGCTGTTTTTAAAAAAAAACCTAAATTTGATTTTTAATTTCAAGTAACTTCAAAAGTTGTATTAAGCAAAGAATATTTTCCTGATGTAGATTACAAAGAATCACGCCTTTTTACTAACAATTTGATGTATAATTTGTTATTTTATGTTGATATTTATAGACATTCTGAACAATTGAAACATTTTCTTTTCGAGATACCAAATTCTCGTACATTGCAAATATTATTAATTGTAACGTGAATCTAACTTTGAGATTATATTCTATAATATTTTCTTTTCAAATTTTGTCTTAAAAAATTCCTTCCTTAATCTTTAAACAATAAACTAACATGTACTTTTAATAATTTATTATAGGTTAGAAATGTCTTAACCTTCTCTCTAATATTCTCCAACATAAAACATTGCTCTTTTTGCATTTGCTAGTAAACTTTATTCCTGTATCATTAAGAAAAATTTATTACTTCACAATCTATTTATTTCTAATTTTTCTCCCAACTAATTAACTTCTAAATCTTCTTCTTTATCTTTGGCTCTCTTTTCTACCTCAGCACAAGTTTCCATTTTTATCTGGCTACTTTTCACTATCTTATATGTTTTGTAATAACTCATAATCTAATGATTATTACACCCATGCATTCCTTACTCGGTTTTCACGTCAGCCGCCCCTTGTAATTATCACGTGCAAGTTTTAATATCGCGTTCATTAAACTGTACTTTCGGTACAACATTTAATCATGTTTTCATTTCGCATTACGGCCGTAGTGCGCGTGGTTGGGGGAACCGGTAAAGGGGGGCAATATGGGGTATCTTTGGTTTAATCAGGCCGTAATTTTTAGCCGGCCCTCGTAAAACAAAACGAGCGGCGTGAGTTTTAATGAAAAATTATGTACATCGCGCGCCGCGGTGCATCGTCGATCTCTAATTGAAACAAATTCATTGCGCACGTTTCATCGCAAGTTAATCCACTTTGCTCGACTTTTGAGATCAAATATTTCGAGCGCAAGTGAGGAGAATTATTCATTAGTAGCCGCCGTCGTGGGACGCTTGCGCTTGGTAATGAGGATTTAACTGTGTTTTTGTTTACGAATATGATTATTGGGGTCTAATGATACTTAATAGATAATTATGGTGCTATTATAATGAAATATATTAAACGGACGTTATGTTTATTAATATGAAATTTAAAACATTTAAATGTCGCGAGTATATCGATTCGTCATCGACAGTTTCAGCTGAAATTAACAACGCAACGTTTGTTGTTTGCGTTGTAAGGAAACTTCTCACTGTAAAGCAAGTAAAGTTTGATTTACGTTTAGCTCTATTTCCTAATTAGAATGGCAGTGATTGTGCGGCGTATAAAAAGGAAATTGAAGCAAATACGCTCTATCGCAGCCAAAGAATAAATCCATAGATTTGTTGTGTCCGCCGTGTGCTTTTGCAGCCTTATCAAAAATGCAGCGCACGAGTCCGCCTCAATATTGCACAACAGCGCCGCCGACGATAATCCGCTCTGATCGGCTTCGCGTTTCGGCTGCGTCTTCATCAGACACTCGCCGACGGCATGGGGCGGCCGTAAAAACCCGCAATCGATAATTTGCCGCGCACATCGCCCTCAACAAGTCGCGCGGCGCGTAAACAGTTTACGACTTTGTGAAGCGGCGCAAGACGCCGCCGCCGACTTTGGCATAAGTTTATTGTAAATTGTATATGGCTGCGCGCGTATAAGTGCAGTTATCTACTTACAAGCCACTGGCGGCGGCGGCGGCGGCGGCAGAGGCTGCAAAAACACGCAGAGGCGCTCGTCTTGTGTTTCTGACATCGATACACGTCTCATCACCAAACTTCTTGAAAGCAACAACTTTTCTCAACTTGCCGCATATTACCATACAGCATATCAATATGGATACTAAACTCACGCCAATTCCATAGTTGGCAAACAATCCGATGGTATAGAATAATTTCATTGTCCCAGGAAAATATCATTATTCACCCTGCGTAATTTAAAAATGAATTCTCCACTTTTTACGCAGGCGCTCGGCTCGATTTCCACAAACCGTTGATAATCGCATCGCGTGCTAAAATAGCACGGGATTCTTTGCATGCGGGGGTGTGAAAAAATTGCTTCTTTCTCACGGTCGGACTGCGCTTGATTATCCGCTTCGCGCATGACCGCGTCGCCGAGCAAAAGGGGCGCTTATACAAATTGAAAACGCGAGCGCCAGAAATCGCGTCAAACGTTTATCTTTAATTATATTTTGCCGCCTCGGACGGGAATCCGCAAAATCATTTTGGCTGGATACTAGCGACCACTCACTAGCTACTAGCTACGTAGGGGAAGCAGTAGTGACATAATGAAAAGTCTTATCTGGAGGCATTCTAGTAGAAATCTCAGAGAGGACTTTTGATGAGAGTGTTAGTTAAATACTAAAAGTTAAAAATAAGAGTGAAAATAAGATGAATTTAAGGGCGGCATAGAATTTTAATGCAAAGGAAGGTTAGTTATATTCAGAACTTAGTTTTTTCTGTGTTAAAAGATGGTATTTATTAGTAATTTACCTATTTCTTAAGAGTTTTCCACTTTTCTTGATAAAAACTTGCTAAACAGTTGTCTGAGAAATACTTTTGCATCATAATTCTATTAAAACTCTGATTGGTTGAAGTGAAGTTGATAAATTTAAAATGATACCAGAAATGAAAGGAATGTCGTTTAAATTATTTTGGGATTTTTAGGAATCTATTGTTTTATAAAAGCAGTATATGTTTTTTTATTTTTCTCTACTATTTTTTTAAGGATGACACAATTTATTTATCATAGAAACTTCTTTAAAAAAAGAGGAAATTAAGTACGTTTGGAGAAAATAAATTTTCATATTTCAGTTTTTACTCTCCTTTTAAATCACATGTGCATTTCTTTGTTTATAATTTTATTGTTGATAGATTTGTTTTGTTTTTTTAGTATTTCTCAAAATATCATACTTTGTATGATACATTATTTTAGATTTTGGTACTTGAAATGTTTGTAGAATTTATTACCCTTTGGAGTACTTATTAATCCTGCTGCATATGTTTTCTTGATAAATATCTCCTCAAATATCAGTTTCGTCGACTTTGCATCCTCGAGAGTGTCGCCCAGCAGTTTGCCATCCGCTAAATCATAATCACAATACTCGTTCCATGCTCCTGCATACGCAGCGCACTCTCCCATCGTCGCGGAAGTCTCCTGGCGTTACAACGAAACCCTTTTCGCTTCCGGGTGCGCACACATGCCCCCATAAATATGAACTCAATTTATTTTCCCACCAGCGACCTCTGAATCATACTTCGAGCGTACATTTACGCGGGGTTCAGCTTTCTCAGCATTAGACAAAAAGTGCATATTTTGAATTATCCTATGAAATATTTGAACCTTTGAAATACGGAAAGCATGTTCGCACTAAGTAGGTACGAAATAGCATGCAATATGCACTGCCCGAGTGTACGTGACGACATTGCAATGTGTTTATAGAGTTTGCGAGGAGTTTACAGGCGCATTTACAGCCTTCTGGTCGATTATTGCGCGTTTCCTGAAATAATCCTATTGAAAAGCATGCCAAGACATTGGTGGCGCGCGATGTGATGCCAAGGTACTTAGAGTAAACGGCATCATCTCATCCCCAGCCCGATCGCTATCGCCGTCATATCATCCTGCTCCCTGATCGCCGCCGCAACCCATTGTTGTTTGTCTACGTCCTTTGGTGCTGATCCGCAGCTGGAGAGATATCAATAGCGCACTGCTACCGGTGCCGCCCTGTGGATGGGAAACCACGAGATGGAAACAAGAGACGTCACTCACTCCAATGGCTCGCTAGTGCAGGCATGGCGTATGGAATGTGCACCTGCATTATGCTATCAATTTTGATTAATTGTCCTCGAGAGCCCCCGTCGCACAACCAAGGTAAACACGCAAGGGCAAATACAGCAAGGGATACTAAGTGGGTAGAGGATTCACAAGAAGGATCTACGGATCATGTGGCTCTCGTCGACGTCATCTTATCCTCTCGTGAATGTCTGTAAATTCTCCAAGGACAATAGGAAGATGACAAGCTTTCTGAAAGTTTTCAAAATAGACGACCAAGTGCAGAGCACAGTTTTGCACAATTTCAATTTTATTTGGTTTCTTTTCATTATGTACACTTCGAAAGATACAAAAAATCACATTGAGATGATTAGCACATTAAATGGATGACGTTGCCATGGTTGCGTACTTGTATGGAGAGTGTGGAAGGGCTACACTAAACTGGTTGTTTATCTCGTTTGATTGATGATTGACGACAATCTTTTAATTACAGATTCAAAATGATACAGCACCATAGAGCGTGATTATGACAAGACTGATGAGAATTGGCAGGGCATGATTGCGATGACCAGAGTTTTTTACTGCAAAAGCAAACAAACAAATAAATTACCAACTTGTTGATCTTCCCTTTCAGTTTATTTGCAAAAACTATTTTGTGCTTGTTGTTAATTTAGTGACATACCAAGGAGTAAAGCCTCCCGTCGATCTGTAATTGGTAGATTTTCGATGACTGACGTCCTGTCAGGATCCTGGCGCGACACGGAGGACACACACTTAACGCGCATCGACCCGCCGAGGAAGTGGCGCTCGCTGAGGTGGAAGCGCAACCCCAGCACAGTGGTGAGCAGACCCTGGCGCGATTTGCGCGTCGGATGCTTGATGAGCACGCTGTTGCTGGAAATCTGCGGGAGAAAATGCGAGACAATGCGGTTTTATTCCTCATGCCTCATCTTTCTAGCTCCGCACGTCTTAATGTCAACTTGTCAACAATGAAACAAGTGAAATAAGTGGGAAGAACTGTGAAAGGGGATAAAATTGTCATAGTTGTGTCATACTTTCTGTTCGTTGATGTACCAATGCAAGATGGAGGCTGGAAAACTCCTTCCTGATGTGCAGTTTAGGTTGATCTCATCTCCGATTTGATATTGGACTTTGACGCCTGTTATTTTAGGATCTTCACTTGGAAGCGCTAAGTACAACTCATCAATTTACCAATATGAACTTGTTAAGGGTGGTAATAAGATTAGAATGATAACTCACAGATAACTTCCAAACGTGCCTCGCTTTGAGCCGAAGCAAAAGATGGTGCTTCAGCTGACACCTCACACCTGTACAATCCACCAGTGCGCAAACGTACTGGTCTTATAACAACCTTTTTGTTTGTGGACATGGTCATCTATCAAAAAGGAAGAGAAAACCCTTGATCAACACCTAATGGGAGTCATTTAATTGATTATTACATCAACATCAACACCGTCCACTCGGTAGCTTGTCGATTGCGGACGCTCCTTAGCCACAAAGCGATAGAACTCCTCGTTGTCCTTGTACCACTTGACAGCGTAAAGGGTGTCGTTGCCGAGGTCATAATCGCAGTGCAGGTGGGCCATTTCGCCTGGACGCCGGAAGTGAGGGAGGTTGACACGCACCCATTTTAAGCTACTGCTTGCGGCGCTCATTGATAGAGGGAGGAGGAATATTACTGAAAAAAATTAACCTAATTTAGTAGCCTTTTTACGAAAAAAGAAAGTGGAAGTGAAAGAAAGATTAGTTTGAAAGATAATGCAATTACTAACTGGAAAATGTGATGTTTAAATAAACCACTTGACGCAGTGCCTCCATCTTCATTACTGGTTCACATTATTAAGACACTCATGTGTGGACGTGTGAAGCATTTTGTTCAATTTGTTAAATTGCCGGAATTAACACATTTTGATGCACTTTACCGCACTTTAACGCCAGTTGAAAGACTCTGCTATACGAATAACTAGTCACTAATTAATTGTCCACTCACCAACGCACTCAGCACACCAATTAAACTCAATTAAATTGCATTAGTAATTAATTGATAGCAACTAACGAAGCAGTGACATTGCTCTATTATTTAATGTAATAACTTTATTCGATTCTTTTTTCACAACTCAATATCAAACAATTTAATTTGTTCCAAGGAATTTATTTATACGTGGTGAGTATAAATAATGGTATGAAGTTTAATATTTCAAGTGCGCAATTTCAAATATATTTTCCGAATTTCCGGACGCGTCCTCCGCGGCGGATGCAGTCGCACTGAGTTCGCTAGCGTAGGCGGCGGCAGTGCGCGCGTTTTCCGACGTCGTGGTCCAGAGCACGCGTCGATGAGCTGCAACGTGGAAACGGAGGAAACTGTTGAAGCCCAATTGATACCATGCGAATTTGCTATGTGCCATTGACACACCGTTTCCCACGAGGGCCAAATAATCACGCAAAACGACGAATCAATCAGCACCATCAACACACTCGTCAACCGATGCAAATATACGCAACGCGGCGTGTAATATGCAAATTGATGTGATTATTACAGGCTTTAAAAGTATATCCCAAATAGAATTCGTTTATTTATGCTGACATAATATATCTAATAAATTTGTCTTGAAACTTGGGCAATTCATCATTAATACTTAAATCTTGCAGTAATTTTTTCTCCGCCAATTCAACAGCAGCAATGAAAGCATTTCTAGCCTTGATCATTGCTTTCCTCAACCTGGACTTATTCCCTTCAATGTGGAATATCTCTTCATTGCGTGCATAAGCCTCTAAAGCTTTTTTCACTCCTGGATCCGCATTAATAACGGCAACAATGTCTTTCTTGGCTTCACTTTTATAGAAATCTTCTCGTCCGTTCACATACGATGAGGCTTCCTCAAGAATGTCTCCGCACTTCTTCCTGCCGTTCTGGTTGTCTTTGAAAAAATCAGCATCTTCTTGTTATTGTCCTTTGATGCTAGTTCTGTAAATATCTTGAACTTTTTCAATACGCTCTTTAGCAATAACTTTTTTCTCTTTCGCAATTGCATGGAGGCCACCTAGAGTCCAGGTACTGTTGATATCACGTCCTTCTCTGTCACTATATGATTCAAAGTTGGTAGTTGATGATGCTGCTAAGCAGATTGAAGCTAAGGCTAGGCTCGTAACGTGGTACAGTACGAGTGACATTTTGAATCGTGGCAATGTTTAGTTGTAGAGTGATACTGATTTTGCAAAGGTTATGTGGGAGTATTTATAGCTGATTGCAGATGGTTTCGGTTGTTTCGGTTGATCGAGGACAGCATGTTGGGCGGACCGTGGGGAATGAAAAGTGACGCATCAATGTACTATCAGTAGGCAACATTAGTAGACTACACATTATGCTGTTATGTAAAGTACATGCTAAAATCAATCATAGTAATTTTGGTTGATGCTGATTAGAACGCTATTAGAGAGAATTTTAGTGCAAATAGAGGCAGATTACATTATTGATTTGGATGGTGGACATGAGTAGATAAAACGGTTGTTTTATTTATTTTCTTGCGTAACGTTATTCAATTGTTAGGTATTTTATTTCAGAGAACAAAATTAAAGGCAAAACAAAATTTTGCTTCCAACACAACTTGGTTTGCCAATGCCTGAGTGCAAAGTTTGTGCTCAATTTAGAACTTTAAAGCTCAATAGCTCATGAAATAATTATTACCTGAATCGGTTGATTTAGGCTTATACTATATAGAGCTTTAGTATGATTTCCAAGTTTGTGTTCAGTATGTAATAAGTTTGATATAGGATTAGGATAAAATCATAATCGTTATTTTGATTTACTAAAACCTTTTCTTTCGGATAAATATCTCTCCAAGCATAACAAATAAATGTAATATTTGTTATTTCATCACTACTTATCATACAACAAATGTGGTATTTTTAGCTTTCTGCCCATTGCGCTTACAGAAACACAATTATCGGATAATACTGATTCTAAGTAGACAGATACTAATCTGCTGCACTTGTGCCTTTTTAAACACTTTCTTTTATTCATCATCATTCATTAATATTTTTATTACATTTTGTACCGGTATACTGACTATATTTGACCTACTACCACTAGCCGCTCAGTACCTGGACCGTTTCTACGGGAGGATGCAGAACTTTCTTCAGTTTTAACTGCAACGCTCCCAACGGAAGTGTTTGCGGGTTTGAAGCCGCGATCAACCGAACCGCAAGCCAGCGCGTAGCCAATTATGCCCCAAGCTGGTTCGTTCTTATACTACTATTACTAATAGGATTTAACCAGGTGAAATTGAAAGAGATCCGGAACATAAAATGTATGAATAAACAAGATATACTAAGTGCATATGACCAAGGATGGAACACACATACATGCGTTCTTTTTGGAAATGCTTGATTTATAGTTTCATTGGTCGTTCAAATTCTAAAAGTAGTTTTTATCTCTAACAGTATAAACTAAAACAATTTTGCAGAAGACAAAAAAATCACCAGAACACTTCATTTACATTCCTAATCTATGCAGATTTTCTTTAAATAATTAAAACAATTGTCAAAGTTACCAACTATGCATGTATTAAATGGGTCCAAATTTTATTAATTACTAAATAACAACGTTACCACTTACCATCAAATCTGTAGAAACCAGAAAAATGTCTTTCAAACAACTTCTTATTGCTTTACGTACAGCCTGTTTGGAATTCATGTACAACCGTCAGAAAGGTGCTCGAAATTGTTGAAAGTCAGCCCTTGCTGAAGAACATATTCAATTAATTCAGGGTTAGTTCCGTAAGACTGTCACTGTACTGCAAAACACCCCAGCTGCCTAGAATTAGGATGTTACCTGCGGGGATACAATGACTAAGATAGCTGCTATCAGAAATCCAACGATGAGTTCCTCGTATCAATATTGTCAGCGCTATTAAGGCTGAAAAAAGCGTAACGAATGCGTTGGTTACCATTATGAATAACGTACAAACTGTTAAATCTGGTGATGGTAACATTGCCATGGTGAAGGTATTGTTAATTTAGGCTAGGAAAAACTTGGAGTATGTTGCAATCCTAGTATTGACTCCAATAAATGAATGTAATATGGGCTATTTAATTTGATGGGTTGAATTCCCGAATGTGATGATGACACCACATTTACACACATTATGTGAACATCTAATTGACTCTCACGGATTGACTTTAGGTAGCTTTTCAAAAGGCTGTAAGTAAACTCAGAACATTTCATTAATTAAAAACTACCTGTTATCAATATTATTAAATATATTGACAGAATTTATTTATACAAATCTACTTCTTGGCTGACGCCTTCTTGTCTTTGCCAGATTTTGTGACATCATCTGGATTCTCGGTCGCGTCCTTGATACGCTTAGCACGGATTCCTACAAGTCGACAGTCAGCACGGGCCTAAACAGTTGAAAAACAATTAATAAAAATGTCACAGCAAATGAAAAATATCAGTTATTAGCAACTATAATTAATTATAAAAGTACCTTTCTTAATGCAAGGAATGGACTGAATTTCTTCTCTTCCTCAGTGGGCACACGCGCCTTAGTCTTAAGAAGTGCATGACGGCGAATAGGAAGCACCTCACCCACCAATTGTGTAGCAAGCTTCTGCTTCTCAGCATCAGCCTCCAGAGGCTTCAACTTCTTATTGCCCTTAGGGAAGAGAATCAATTTGGCCTTGTATTCCTTAAGTCTTTGACTGTTAACCAAAGTAGATTCAACAGACTTGTTGCGACGACGGACGTCGACGGCAATGCCTATAGTGCGGGCAAATCTCGCATTGAGTCCAGCAGCCTACAATAAACAATTATATTGAATCATATTCAAAACTATCATAACCTTAGTAGTCTGTGCTTTGAGTACCTTAAGTTCCTGCAGGGTGAATCCACGACCAGCACGGACTTTGGTGTGGTATCTGACGGTTGGGCATCTAACAATTGGGCGCAGAGGACCAGCAGCGGGCCTTGGTGCAATGTCACGGGCCTTCTTGACACGGTTCTGCTTCCTCCGGAATTTGCGAGCTGGCTGGTTGAACCAGGTCTTGACGAATCTTTGCCAATCCTTATGGAAATGGCCATTCGGAATCATATTATTTCCCTTACCCATCTTGACGACTGAAACACCAAACTAGTTTTAGCACGTTACTTGCCAATACAGCAATCACTAAATATAAACAAACTGATGGAGCAAAACAAAACCTATGTTTTCAAAAGAGTTAGAGTCCACAAGAAGCAAATATTAAAGGAAATCTATAGGAAATTATCTCGGGATTCAAATTCACATCGTACTCTGTTTATAAATTTAATGATGATATCAATACTTTTGGATTCATTCACGTAAACTAACCTTAGCATGGATTCCACACGGCTCGCGATTGAAAGAGGGAGTTCGGAAGGTGCTTGCGCCAGTCTGACGTTCAAAAACCGAGTTAATATGAAGTTGAGATTCGGTTTCACTCGACAAAAATGATTCTCTGACATTTTCTTCAAATTTAAATTTTTTTATACTTAGAAACACAGTACTAAATATTTTCAAGAATATGATATGAATCGAAGAATATTTCCTTCACATAAAAGTAAAAATAGTTTTTTTTATAAGGTAAATATTTTTATATTTTATTTTGATTACTTTGTTGTACCTTAACAGTTTGTCTGGTGTGTGGATCAGTTGATGATGTTCCAGTGTTCCTACAGAATTCTTTCAACCTTAATCATTTTGAAATAAAATAATTAGAACAATGTCAACTAGAAAAGACTTAAGAAAGTTTATTTTAGGTGGACGTGGATGTAATCGGTACGTACAAATTGATTTAAGGACATACATTATTATTTATATGAAGTAACCTTTAATTTTTAGGACTATGATGGGGGCACCTGATTTTACACCAGTAAAATGGAATAAATACTTTGATTCTGCTGATACTGTAATGATTGATGGCAATAACTTCCATTATTATCTGAAAGGAGACAGTGGACCTGTTCTTGTAACAGTGCATGGAGGTGGATATAGTGGGTTGTCATGGGCTATGTTTGCAGTAAGTCAATCCTAGAGTTATAACAAAAACAAAGTTTAATGTTAAAGTAATTATAATTAGGAAGAAATGACACAGAAGGTACAATGTCGCATTCTGTCAGTGGACCTCAGAGGACATGGGAATACTTATACAAGAAATGATAATGATTTATCACTTTCAACATTAGCAAAGTAAGTATAAATTGCCATTTTCACAAAGAATTTGTAGTGGGTTACTTTTTTAATTTTAGTGATGTTGCTAATGTGGTCAACTCAGTCTTCAGTGCATCGTTACCTCCAATCATTTTGATTGGGCATAGTCTTGGTGGAGCAGTGGTTGTAGAAGCAGCATCTCTAGTTGAAAACCTGATTGGTGTTTGTGTAATTGATGTTGTTGAAGGAACTGCACTTGAATCATTGACAAGTATGCAGAGCATCTTGAGAGGACGTCCCTCTACATTTAGTAGTATTGGGCATGCAATTCAATGGGGATTTAAAGGAGGATCAACACATAATATTGATGCAGCTAGGATTTCTATGCCAGGACAAATTAAATGGTAGATAATGCCTTAAAATCAATAAACCCTCTATTTCTTAACGTTCTTTTTTGTTTTAGTTTGAAAACTGCAAAAGTTGCATCGCAAATAGTCTATGAAACACCTGATGATAAACTACCAACGTTAAACTTGGTAGACTCAAAAACAAAACCCACGTTGACCAACTCCCAAATGATAGCTGAAGATGAAGAAGTCATGGAAGAGGCTTCATTGCAAGGAGATCCACTGAAAACGTTTACCTCGCTACCTCCACTTCCACCCAGTAATTCATTAAACTCGTTTAAATGTCCAGGCAATGCGGAGGCTAAATTTGGATGGCGGATTGACTTGGCGAAGACAGAATCCTTCTGGCCTGGATGGTTTAAAGGCCTTTCTGACAAGTTCTTGAATATTTCAGAGCCGAAGATTTTGTTACTAGCCAATATTCATGGTTTAGATACTCGTTTAACAGTTGGACAAATGCAAGGTTTTATAGATTTCATGCTTCTGTTTTCTGTTAACATTTACTGAGAAAAGATTTTAGGTCGATTTCAAATGCAAGTTCTACCGAAAACAGGGCACGCTATTCAGGAGGATCAACCAGGCAAAGTTGCGGATATTCTAAGTACATTTTTAGTGCGCCAGAAATTAGCTGAGCCTACTTCGGAATACGTACCAACATTACCAGGATGTTAAGTTTATGCTAGTAATTTTATTCATTAATTTCGGACGCAAGATGAATTTGTATAATTCGTATTACTGTTCCTGGGTCGTCTGAACGCACTCATGTTTGTTTGTTTATTTATAATATAAAAATAACTAAAGTTCACAAGATAACGACTTGATAACTGGCAGAAGTGGTGCTATTCAACAATATAAAAATTTAGTTTTTAAGACACTTCACTGCTTTTTGTGCTGCATCATCTAAATGATCAGCAGATATGATTGGAAGACCTGATTCTTTGATAATTCTCTTAGCTTCGTCAACGTTTGTACCTTCTAAACGGACGACAAGCGGAATATGTAACTCGATTGATTTACAAGCACCAACAATACCATTAGCAATTGTGGCACAATTAACAATGCCACCAAAGACATTAACAAGAATGGCTTGCACTTTCTTGTCATTGGTCAAGATCTCAAACGCTTTTTTTACTTGATCCTCGTTTACGCCTCCGCCGACATCGAGAAAGTTCGCTGGATCACCACCATATAATTTAATAATGTCCATCGTTGCCATCGCAAGACCAGCACCGTTAACCAAACAGCCGATATTTCCAGTCATTCCAATATAGTTTAGGTTGTATTTACTGGCCTCAACTTCTCTAGGATCACTTTCGGAGTCATCGCCCATAGCAAAGATATCCTTTTGGCGGAATTGAGCATTGTCATCAAAATTTAATTTTGCATCAACTGCAATTACTTTGCCATCATTAGTTTCAACCAACGGGTTTATTTCAATTTGTGTAGCGTCTACTTGACAGAACAACTGCCATAACTGCTTAAGTTCATGAGCAGCCTTTAACTTCAGATCACCTTTGAATTCCAAGAACTCTGCTAGTTCATTTGCCATTGTTTCTGTGATACCTTGGTGAATGTCAATTGGAATTGTTTTAATGAGATGTGGTGTTTTCTCAGCAACACCTTCAATATCCATTCCTCCCGCTGGAGATGCAATAATAACTGGCCCATTTACCTGCCTGTCCATTAAGATACAGACATATGTCTCACGAATAATATTCACAGACTCAGCAATCATGATTTTCTTCACTTCAATTCCATCTTTTGGTGTCTGCTTAGTGATTAAGCGATGACCTAACATTTGATTTATAATCTCTTTGATTTCATCTCTCCTAGAAGAAAAAATGATATAAGTTTAAGGCTGTTTCTGCATATTTACATGTATTTATAACATACTTCTGTGTGATTTGAACACCACCTTTGTATCCATTAGAAAAGTGGCCCTTTCCTCTGCCACCAGCAAGAATTTGAGCTTTAAGCACATATTCATTCACATCTGTGGTACAGACAAATATTAAATTAATAATAATTGCATAACAATATAATGGTGGCTCACTTACTGAATTTTTCTAGTTCCTTATCACTTGTCATATCAACCATACAGAAATCTTGGACTGCCACACCATTCTTTCTTAGTAAATGTTTGCTTTGATATTCAAGAAGATTTAAATATCTGACAGGTACCTAAAATAAAATGAAATTTATATTTATTACCACATCATAATGATCACACAGCATAGTAGTTTATGGATAATTTATTCACCTTTGTAATTCCATTGAATTTGTGTAACTTTCGGAAGGATTTAATTAGTGAAGACATTTTCTGGTTTATTGTCTGCTGGACTTATTGGATAAACACTTGATTATGTCAGTATTTGTATGTTGATAAATGCCTTGTGCAAAGTCCAGTGTGGCACAGCAGTGCTGTCCAAGTTATTCAAATGTGGCGAGTGCGGTGATAACAGAAGCGAGAAGCATGCCGGATTTGACATATATACATGCTTTGCGTTTCTCACAAAATAGCTCATAGATGACACCAGTATCATTTTGGAACTAATAAAATTACAATAGTATATTATATATTATTAAAATTAGCTATATCATAGTATTTAATTAACAGGAATCATTTATAAATTCAAATGAATTAACAAGTAGTACAAAAGGTATTGTGTTTACCAATTTTAAACACCACAAAATAAAATTAATAAGTTGGTAATTAGATTTTAGAGGATTTTCAAAATACGCGAAGTATATGCCTGAAAAAGCGGTGTTTCAGACAATAATTACGATATATAATATATTTCGATCATAATTTCTAGCCAAAGTGTATCATTGATTTTATGAAGAGTAAAGAAATTGTCTAAAACGCTTTTTAGTGACCAAAGAGTTAATTATGTATTAACATTGAATCGGTCGAACAATGCTTTTTATTTAGTAAACGCCATAGACAACGCTAACTTAGGCAATTAAAAATTACTGATACCTAAGATAAACCGCCACATTGGTTAGTCCAAATAAATTTTTCTAAATTGTTGGCCAACATATATTGTAAATACAATGATGTATACCTATATTTGTTTTGCAAGATATTATAGTATCTGTTTTAAACATACTTACTCATTTTTTTAAATAAATATATTTAAATTTATATATTTTTCATTTGTCTATCTCTATTTCTCTTTCAGAAAATTCGTGTGACATAAAAATAGTGTTTCGTTGATTTACAGTTATTAGTTTAATAGTGTTTATTTCAGTACTAACCTCTTCGCAGTATTTAGTATTAAAATAGACGTGCATTGGACAAGGCGGCAGGTTCTGGCCCGCGCAAATCGCCAGGTATCGTCTATGATATCCGGTGTGTTGTTACTGACATTCGATGCTATCATTGCTGTACGTTTCTAATGCGCTTATCACTTACACCTCAATCGTCGGAAGATGCATACGCACCATTTCGTGTTCAACTAATTCTACTACAAATAAACCCAGTAAAGAATCGTATTTTGCTATAAAGCAATTACATAATGGTGTTTTCTGAGTGCGTAATAAAACTGTAATGTTTTCAGTGTTCCATCGTGTGCAAGTGATTAGCATCTAATGAAATGCAGTATTAATTAGCGCAGCCTTAAATTAGGAATCTTCCAGCGTGGGTTATTGAAGATCAGTGGTCAGGTTGTTGTTTTTAAAGTCGACGAATTGTCGTCGGATCGTATTACTTTTCCGGCACAATTTGGATTGCAATTACCAAACGAACTACCTTCAACATACTTGCATTAAAACATTAGCAGTATAACATTGTTTTCCTCGTGTATATCATAATAAATGATAAGTAGATGTACAGTGAAAACACAGTGTTATTGTTGCCGCGTATCGCATGTTCTTCTTTTGTCCTCTAATTATAAACCTTTGATTTCTTTGATTTCATTTATATCTTAATAGCACTAAACAGATTCGCAACAGAAAACACTAGTTTTAGCTAGTGCGAGTCTCAGGTACTACAGACAGGTATCGAGCGAGATGTCTGGTTTGCTATTGTTTACATTCAGATTGAATGTGTACGCATAATTTCTTAATTTCAAATTGGTAATTAAGATACGACAAAATAAAATTATTTTATGCCCGCTTCTGTGTGTGGTTTAAATGCAGAGGCATCAATAAATTGATTACTTCAGTGCAAGTGGAAAGTTTGCAGGGTGCCGTTTATGTTAGAAATTTTCTAGTGCAATTTGAGATTCAACATAGTCTACAACTAGGAATCTATAACCGTTTGATAATTAAAGTCAAATGTTTAAAATATAATTTTATTTCATTTATTATTATTATTTGCATGTACCGTGCACTGAAGTAATCTTTGCCTTCGAAACATTACTGCAAATCATTAAGGTTCATTGGTATATAATTTATTTCCAATTAGTGCCTGAGCGAATGGACTACAAAGAAGACTACAATTCCGTCTTCAAGCCCAGTTTGTTATTCAGTTAGGCAGCTCACTGAAGAAAATTAAACAGTTCTTTTCAGAACTATAATATTGGTGAAATAAGAAATAATTTTGTAGACTTTACCCTAATAAACTTCGAACCACATCGTCTTCACAGTTAGTGTTATGGCTTAGGTGTGTTGTGCTAGTTGTGACGACTTGGAGGTCTTGAGTTCGACTCTCAGCATCGGCATCGGTTTTATAGAAAGTTGGAATAAATCCTGTTTACATTACACTTGGAAATTGCCTACAGTTGGAAAAGACTTTGAGAAATTATCCTATTTCAAATTCTTTAGTCTGTCCTCTAACCTATAACAATAAATATATGAGATGTTTTCACCCTAGTAGTCAGTGGCTTGGCTTGGTGGTGCGGAACTAGGCGTAGCAACCCAAGGGTTTTAGGTTCGATGCTCAGCTCCGGAAAAGGCGTTTTACAGAAACTTCCAATAACAAAGAGCGCTGGTGACATGCACTAGGATGAGGCTTCTGCCGGCAGAGCCGGCGAAGCCTCATCATCAACGGCTATGCCGGCGAAGCCGGCATAGCCGTTAATGAGATCGCGCTACGCGCGATCTCTAAGACAGCTGTCTTACAAAAAACAAAACCCTGGCCTCCCTACAGGGAGGTTCCTGTGCTCACTCATTTTTCAGTCTATTCGAATTTTTTTAAGTCCCATTATACTATTACTGTACGCTGTATGTACATTGTTGGTGGAATCCGAGAATCCTTATCTTTTACATTAACTGTAGGCAACTCGCACGTCTTGCTTGATTATTTGAATTTCTATTGTACTTATGAAACTACCATAAGTTCAACGTAATTTAAGATTAGCCAAATTTTCTGTAAAATCCATAGTGAAGGCAGGAACCGAACCCAAGACCTTGGGTTGCTTAGCCACGGTCCACATCACTAAGCCACTTTACTGACTGAGAGAACAGCAATACAGAACGTATTTAATATTAAATTGTTATAAATCGACAGCACAATACTAACTGATTTATTAATGTTTTAATAAAAAGTGAGCACAAATATATTAATTGTAAAGTTATTTCTTATTTTAGTTCTAAAAAGAACAATTTTATTTTCTTCGGCAACATGGGTGGTTCAAATACACTGAGTTTAAAAACCTACGTGGAGTCCTTGGATTCCATTGGTTTCAGGGTTTACTGAAAATAAGTTACACAACAATTAATGTTAGGTCTACGTATGTAGCTCATCACACCAAATCAGCCGCTACTCTGTTCCGACAACAAACGCTACAAGCGCGCATTGCCTTTATTAAATATGCAACAAAGTTATATTTTTTACCATTGACCTTAAATATTCTACTGTTATTGATTTCTGAGTGTAGACAATGCACCAGATAAAAATTTCTAACCCAACAGGACATTGAAAGCTTTCCACTTAATCCACGCATGGACAACACAAAATAATTGAATTACACTGCTGCACGTTGACTATGTATTTAAGAGAGATAATTAAACATGCATGTGCATCTTCCGATGGACAAGGTGCTACTGGCATATTGTGGCAATGTGCGAAACGTATCGGACAGCTTGTACTAAATGTAAACAATAACAAATACCCCACTTGTTATTGCTTAGATCACGATACCTGGCGATACGCACGCCAAAATTTACGGTCTGGCCCAATGCGCACCTATTCTAGCAGAAAGTACCTATTCCCACATATGCACGATCGATTTCAAAAGTACCAGTAACGTGTATTCATAACACTGAGTAAACCTCATATATTGTATATAATGACATTTTATTTGCGCCCAATATTGCATTTTCTTTGTAAAATCAAAAACATTACCTCACTTTGCTCCTAATTTTTAAGCCCTAAAATGATCATATCCATTTTTTTGGAGTGGTTTTTACAAATTGAAAATATTGTGTAGGAGAAGATGCTAATTTTAATATATGACAAACTTTATGCAACAAATTAATGAAGCTGGGGTATATTAAAAAAAATTATTTCGCATCTGATATTGTGTGACAAGAGCTCGAGAAACTAATAGTTTTACTACTAACCAGTATTATATCTTTTGCGTAGCTGTTTAGTTTGTCTTGTGAGGAAAATATTCTACTATTATTGGCATTGTGTTAGAAAGAGTCAGAATAATTGTGGGTGGTGGCTTAAAGCAGAGCTTGCAAGTTTACGATGCAGAACTCTACCGAACAGAAAACTTGCAAGCTTGACGTTTGATAACCAACCACCAGAATGCTCCACCAACATTGGTTGGAAATACAAAATAATGCCTTACTCTATCTTGTTATTGATGAGAATTGGATATCGAGTTTCAATTTACCAATAAGAGAAAAAACAAAAACGTTTTTTTATGCCTCAAAAATTTAAAAGCAACTGTGCATTAAAATATTTTTAAAACCACATGAATTCGCTACTATCTAAAAAGTAATGAGATAAATATTGCAATTTTCTTGGCGCATGCTTTGTGGAAATTTTAAAAATACGTAATTTTGCCTCTAACTTTAAAGCACTTCCGATAATTTTAAAGCGATTACTTAACAACTACATCATAGCAAAAATCCTTGGCTACAGAATAACGTTTTATGTTTAATTTATCCCTTTAATTTCTGGAGGTATTGCGATTTTCTTGGCACGCGTATTGTAAAGTACTAACAAATACGTAATTTTGGCTCTAATTTTACGGCATTTCTAATTATTTTAAAATATTTACTTAACAACTACATTATAGGTCAACTCTCTGGCTATAACATGATAATATATCTTGTAATTTATACCCTTTATTCCCGGTAACATAGTAATTTTCCTAACGCATGTT
>JAODGC010000004.1:3879873-3909002 GCA_027574925.1 Ecitoglossa quadriceps
AATTTATGAGATGCAAAACTGCCGATTTCAAATTGTAAAATAAGGAGCCGGAAACGTACCTCGAGAAATATTTACTTTAGCAATGCACGAAACATGAGTGCAGTGTTTCAAAACAATTATCACTTTATTACAAGCAACAATTAGCATAAATTGCACCGTCAATTATATTTGTTGTAAAAGTTTAATTTGACTTAATTGGAGGAGACATCAACGATGTGTGCTAATATGATGAACGCTTGCGTTTATTACAATTTCTCACATATTTTCCAGTATATCGTAACATCTCGTAACCTAACGAAAATTACTTCAAATTTTCAAACGATGAATTTCAATATCATGGTAGAGCACTAAAAATCTTTCCAACCAAATAAATCTGAGTTTGTAGCATCGCAACACAGTTTGTGACTAAAATATTCCTGTTTAAAGCTCAAAATCTTTCATGAAGTCCAATTGCAACATCATCAGCCTTTCTTTGTTTAGCAATGTTTATTAAAGTACCATTATCTGGTTACTATCCAATTAAATAAGACACATTCACTCAGCCAGCACACACCAACTTTGCTTATACTTTATACAAATACATATTTTTACCATAGAAATTAATTCTAGAACAATTTTTTTTCAAGCACTCAAATATTTCTTAGCATATGTCTGTGCCTTCTTCTCAAAAGCCAAACTCTTAATAGGTGTATTTTCCTCATAAAAAGGATTCATTGCAAACTTAATATAACTCTCATATATTTCAGTAAAGAAATTTTTAATGCCATCTTCATTTCTGTTGTCATGCACCATCACAAACCTGATGAGACTGGCTGTGACAAAAGCAGACACAAACCACTGGTTGAATTTGTCCACTGACTTCAGATTCATGTTGTGAGTCTTCCATTTATGTTCATCTATTAAATCTAGTGCAGCATGTGCTATGAATTGATTTAGATGTCTATGTTCTTCTCTCTGTTCAAGGCAAATGCAATATAACTTGGTTAGTTCACTTGTTTTGTTGGGGAGGATTGCGTTACCTTTGGATCTTTGTTAGTGGAATATTCCAATTCAAAAATGGGGTTGTCATTATGTCCTACAATGACAAAGTAATAACTACCGGTAACTTTCTGACCCTTTTTCGACATTATTTCTTGTTTAAGAAGGAAGTGTGGTGCTCTAGAGAAAGTGACCAAGTTAATGTTGTGACTCCTCTTTCATACTAAGGTTATGATGATTTCTCAAGCGTCATTTGCTTTAAACTACTGGCGAGATATGTTAATCTGACAACATGTTCATAAATTACATCTTTATTATCATGAGATCAATTCAAATACGATCAGAATCTGATCTAATAGGTCGTGCCTCCATCTCCAAAGAAGAAAACTTATCAACATAACAAAATAAATGTTTAGAATTCTTGCAAATATGCAATAATTTCAAGACATGTTTCCGCAGGTTGCCATTCAATCCTTCATCTACAACTGCATTGAAAATCTGAAACATTACATTGAAACATAAGAGCAGTTCACAGCAAAGCAAACAATTTACCACTTACACCTTCATAATTCCACTCAACAATAGCTAAGACCACATGAAACACCCTCACCATTAACTGGGAATGTTTATCACTTAGATATTCTAAAAACTTTACAAGCTTTGTCACAATCAACATAATCAAGTCATCAGCATTGATACCATTCCCTAACTTCTTTGAAGTATAAGTCTTCAACATATTAATTTTGCCAAAAGTCTTCTCATAATGTTGTCGACTTAATTCAGGATAATCACTGGTTCTTAAAAACTCAAAAGTAACAAAAAGAATATCCTCTAATAAACCTTTGAGCTCCCCAGGCTTCAAATACTTTTGAGCCAACTGTTTATAGATATAATGTAAGACTTTCGCGCGAGATTCCGATCGGACATATTTAATCACAATGGAATATAATTTATGCCTTCTTTCAACACTTAAAGCTTCAGATAGTATCTTTTCTCGATAGTCAGGAAGCAAGATGTGATCTTCATAATCGCAAATATCATTACAATAAAGTATAATATGAATGAAATATGTCTCGAAATGAGGATTTAGTTTCTGAATGAATGATTTCAGTATTGTTGGTTCTATTAGCTTAGTAACATCATCATTACCTATGGCAAGAGCAATGACAAAAGTTTGCCAGTCATTTGGTATCGTGTGATCTATAGCAAACAATTTCGCGTACAAGTTTAAAGCATTAACCGAATCCAAAGGATTATTCGTGGTGAATAAATCATACAAGTGTGGAATGATTACGTCATAACTTGAGGTCCTAAACAGAGCAATATCATAGAGACAATCAAGACACACTCGTTTTACATCAGGTCCAGGCAGTTTTAAAAGATCCTCAATGGAATTAAGGCATATCTTGAGCATGGTCTCATGTCGTATTGAAAACTGGGTCATGCACTTGATCATCAAACAAGCCAAAATAGGTAAACTTGTTTGTAATTTTGGCATGAACTCAATACCTGCCTCAATTGCACTTTTTGTGGAGTCAAGAGGTGTAAATTCCGGCAAATCACCAAAAACCATTTGCATTTCACCAAAATAATTAACATCTCTTGTTAAAACCTTGATTGAACTGAAGTTGCCTTTGGTTTTGACCATGACTTCAAAAGCTTCGCGCGTTTTACCTTCAACTTCAAAATTCATAGCTTGTAAACGTACCAGGGAATGGTTGAAGAAGGTGTGATACTTTTTGATTGTAAGAAGGGCTAGTGGTAGCGAATTAATTGGTACTGTTCTGTTGATAAGAGCACCTTCGAGGAAAACCGCGAAACGCATAAGGATTTCTTTTTCAACTTTCGAGCAGATTTTTGTTCTTCTATCGAGGGTCTCAGAGAAGAATCTTGTTACGTACATTAGTGTGGTGTCCATTAATATTTTAGCTCGTAACTGAAATGCATAAAAATTTCTAAAAAATAGAGTTGATTCATATTACTTAAATGAATTGTTTTAGAACCTTGTGAAGATGTTCAGTAAAGTGTAAAATATGTTTGTTAAGCACAATATCCATATGAAGAACCAAATCGGACATTAAACGCCAACCAATTAAATGTTGGCACATAATACTAAGATTTTCAACATCTTTTTGTCTGTAACCAAAAATTAATAGAGTATTACAGGTGAAAGCAATGAAATCAAATCATACGCACATAATTAACTTGCTGTGAACCATATTTTTGAGCATCACATGACATTCTGGTGTTTTCAATGCTAACAAATTGTAATAATCAACACCAATCCTTAAATCATCGAAGATTATATTGTGTAGAAACCGTAGGAATGCAATTGTATGGGGAACTAGCAATTTTGTAACATTTGCAAGTCCATTGATTAAAATAGACTGAACTTCTATAACTTTAAAAGCTTCTGACTCATATAAAGCTTTGAAATCATTTATGCAAGGATGTAAATCACTGACTGTTCCATTCATTAATAAAGCAGCAAAATTCTGAAACAAAAATCAAGTAAATAAATAATTCACATATCAAATAGTACCTTATTACGGGTAAATAATTACAGCAAAACTTACAATGAACTGTTTATCATATGCCATATCATTATTTAAAATTAACAACCTACAATAAACCAAAAGAAAAGTCTGATTCATCAGTTTGTGTTCTTGTTTCCAGCTACTGTCACAATACTGGTTGATATAAGTCATCACATTGCATAGCACTGTATCTTGTTTGGACATTTTCAGTAAAATATTCCTTACAAACCCATTCTGAATTTGTAATGCTGCATAAATTACTTTTGTTGTCTCTGTAACATGCTGCTGATCAAAGGAAGTGAGTGGCAAAATCATAGATATAGCAATTTGCTTATATATTCGCTCCAAATTTTGCATCTCATCCTCATCTTCTGTAATATACGGACTTTCCAACATGTTAAAACTAAACATTTGCAGTTGTTGGTAGTAACTTTTTGTACATAATGCAACAACAACTTTTGTGAATTGACAGAATAAAGCATAAGGTAGTTGATTGATGATGAAAAGTAAGGATTTTGATTTTGGATGGCGTTCAGCCACTCTCAAAACGGCAAAAAGCAAGTGATCTGTACAGTTATTAAGTGCACTACCTACTTGCCTGATCATAACGCGAAAGTTTGACTGTTTCACATTAATTTGAAACGATGTAAGTCCAGAGTTATTCTCCATCGCATACTCAATGTGCTCAAGCATTGTTTCCATTATTGACTGTTTATCTTCACAGTTTTTAATGAAGAGATTTGCTAAACATGCAAAGGCAAGCAAACCACATGGACTTTTGCTGTCTACAACAATATGTCATATCATACCAATAAATTTAGCTTGCTCTTATGAAAACTTCTTAATACATACCAGCTAAAGATAGATTAGTTACCATATCATAATGTTTTCCTGCATTTATCATCAACATATTAATCAAAGCAATCATTAAACTAGAATCCATGTTCATTGTTTTGATTGCTTGCAGACAATTGAAAAGAAACTCAGGGCTTACATTCCATCCAACCAAATCACGTGTATGGACCTTTTTCAGGCCAGTCAATAATACTTTAAGACATTTCTCTTTGATAAACTCATCATTGCTTCTTAGCATGCTTATTTTTAGGCATGTAGAAAGTGCATTGAGAACTGGTGATTCTTCATATCCTCGTTCATCCTCCATCATTATAGTTGCATATAGACATCCAAACAAGCATTTGTCATTTATTTTTACACCTTGTAGGAATGTGCAAGGTTGATCCTCAAAAGATTCTAGAGATGAAAGGATTCTATTCCAAGTACGTATTAGAAATTTTGGATAAGGAAAGTGATTTGTGATGTCCTCAATCAAAACAACTGCACTTGAAGATTCTTCAAACAAGTCTTCGAGGAGAGACGCGAGTTTTTCGTTGTTGTTGATCATTTCTTCTACTTGGAAGTAAGCACTGAGTAGAATCGCCATGGTTTAATATTTTGTTAGCGCAATTCAACAGAAATTATTAACTTTTTGTTTAAAATTATCATCGGTTTTTGCTTAATCTTTTCTTTGGTTAGATTCATCGATGATCACCACGGACAACTTCACCAAGGTTATAAATGCGTTTAAACAGTTGCCTAAAGTTTATGTTAACTAACAGGAACCAACAGGTTTAATGGGTCTAACCATCAACGGCGAAATTGTGACCTGCAGGGACCCGCAGTAATAAGTTTGGGCTAAGCAGGTACATCTAAAATCATTCAAGTTTTTTGGGAACAATTTAAATTACTAATTATTCTCCAAGAATTATCGAAAATGCCCAAAAAATTTTCCGGTGAGAACAGTAAAGCTGTCGTAGCAAGACAACGCAAAGAAGCTACAAAGGAAGCTGAGAAAAGTAAGAAAGCACAAGCTGCAGAAGATGCTAGGTGGAGAGATGATGACAAGAACTTGGCAAAGAAGCAACAGAAGAAGGTTTCACAATGTTTTATTTTACATTACTTCTATTATAACTATATATAAAAGTTACTTTTCAGGATGACCAAGAGAAAAGACGACAGGAACAACTCCAAAAGAAAGCTGAAATTAAAGCTTTACTTGAACAAGAGATGAATTCTATTAAAAAAACTGCAAAATCAGCACCTCCAGCTAAAGTTACAAGAGCACAGATTGAAGCAAAAACTACTTTGAGCTCTAAACCAGTTGAGAAAAAGGTTGAGACACATTTAGATGCTCCAGTTGAAGAGAATATTAACAGAATGATGGTTGAAGGAGAAGAAGCCAGAAGTGTCATTGAAGCTATCGCTATTTTAGGGTATTGACTCAGAGTTGTTGCTTTATTTCCAGTTATTTTAGCATTTATTCTGTTATAGGGTAAAGGATGATTCTGATAAACATCCAGAAAAACGCATGAAAGCAGCTTACAATGCCTATGAAGAACGAAGGCTTGCTGAACTTAAACTAGAATATCCATCATTGCGACTCTCTCAACTGAAACAGATGATATTCAAAGAATGGCAGAAATCTCCTGAGAATCCACTTAACAAAGTGCAATAAGGAATTAAACCATAAAAATCAGTGAGATGAATGCAATTGTATAGTGAAAAAGACCTTGGATGTTTATCCAAATACAAAGACGAGTTATTGTTATAAAATTAGCATTATTATTATGGCTAAAATAATCATAGAGTTAGGACTTGAAATACGCATGTTCCGGACGGATTCTTTGTACTTAATGTTAACTTTGATGCTTTCAACTTTTAAACTAGATTATCTAGCCCACCACTCAATGAAGCACAGGATCATGTGACTCAATTGCTCTGGCGTTTCCAACATGGACATATGGCCTGCAGTCGGAATCAACTCCAGGAATGCTCGAGGAATCGTCTAAAACACGGTAAGCAAGTAAGAAAGTTCCCTAGTTTACTCTCTGCTGTAACATACTCGCTCCATTTCGCATTCTTGCACTAGCGTAGCGTTAGTATCCTTCAATCCGTGTACCAACAAAGTTGGTATTAATATTCTTCGATGGAAAGCCGCATCGCCTTCAGGCCAATGCTGCTCCCTGTCTATGTATTCCAGAACATATTTCGGGATTGATTCATCGGTATCACAACGTAGAAAATGTTTGCCTCGCGTTGCGTAAAACAAACTCCTGCAAAACCCGTAACTAGTGTTATAAATCGCTTATATTTACATTTTTAATTAGTGATTACTAGTCCTACTTTCGATTTCATTTCCTGTTAATAAGCGTGAACTTATCGTTGCGATACGCTTTTGTACAAACAGTACAAGTTCAGCGAGTGAAACCAAATAACGTAATGTGCGAAAGTTACTCACCGTTTAATGCCACAGAAAAGCAGTGGGCTAATTAGTACTTGGATGTTGCTGAAGACTGAGATCTCGTTACCGATCTCAGGTGGTGAGAGGGCAGTTGGGCCGCCTCCGCTGATCAAGATGAGTTGAACGACTTGTTGGGAGCGATACCGTGCTAACGCAGTTGCTAAACTACACCTACGGATTTATAAGTGATTTAAAGCTCAATATCTTGGAAAATATTTGATTTATAAAATGATAGTTTGGATTTATCAACTAGGTGGCATTTTAAAGAGGCTCATATTTATACTCAAATTTAATACCAACTCTGTACGGAAAAAAGTATAATGCAACTAGTTTGCGAGGTAATTAGCCTACCTCTAACGGGATGCGAGAGTAATTCAAATTCGCGCATGCGCAGTTTAACCTCGCCTAGAATAACAGGAACAAACCTATCTACCAAACTAATTATGTATTAACCTTTGAGTTAGATATTAATTATTCCACTGTTTAAAGTTTCCATAATTAACTTGTAACGCTTGTTAGTGTGTTATCAGAGTCGGTGCTACACGTAGTAGGTTATTCCAAACATTACACTGGACGTCATGCTAATTTAAACAAATTAATAGCGTAAATAATACGATGCAATTCTTTAACCAACGAAATGCTTACCCAAACGAATGCCCAATGACGATAAACTTCCGACTTTCGTCTTTTAAGGCATAATGATCAAATGCAGCTAAAGCATGCTCCAATAACTTTTTAAATCGGTATGCACTTTGTTTATTTGGTGCGGAGCTATATCCATGTCCCAACATATCAGGGGCGGCGATTTCATAACCACGCGGCAGCAAACTTGCGATTATATTCCACCAAACATCTGCGGTGCTACCAAGACCATGCAGGAGGAAGATAACTGGTTTCTAGAACATTTCAAATATTAACAAATCTTATTGAAAGACTAGGAAATACCTACATTAGTTATGGCTAAATTATGACGACATAGATGATTTTCATTGTGTTTAACATCTGTTGTAATTGGTTTAGTATTTTTTCTTCTTTTGACAGTAACAGTATCAACTTCATCTAGGGCAGGGATGTATCCAAGGTTATCGTAAGCTTTACTGGCCTCATCTTCTTTAGTAGTTTTCATATCTTTGGATGTCCTAACATGTTCATCTGTGTCATTTGTGACGTTTTCAGTCTTATCGTCAATTGATTCCTCACCGGTCGGTGATAAACTTTGGTTTCTTGATTTATTTTGTGTGATAAACACTTCCTGGTATGCTTCCAGATAACATTCTTGCAATAGTCGCTCTATAAATGTGTCTAAATTTGTTATTTTAGTTGGGGGAGATTCGGAAACTGCCTCTACAGTTTGCCCGGAAGTTTTAGGTCCTGCCTGCAAAGCAGATTCCAACACGGAGTATCTTTGGGATCTTCTAAAGGAGCAACTACAGTTCCTTCCAGGATCCCCATCTTGTAGAGGTCTATTCCATCTTGTGAACCAATATTCTTCAGTTAAACTGTTCCGGACACTGAGACGTTTATCAAGTGACTTCTTAATTGAACTATTTCTTTTCACCTTGTGTAAATTGTTCAGCTCATGGTGTGTATTTATTTGTGATAGATCATATTTGACATCTTTAAATTGCTTCGGGAAATTATTCTCCACTTTTTCGGAATCCTCAGGAATGAGATGTATAATCCGAATCTTATATCCACCCTGAACAGTTATAAATTCGCTATCTGGAAGATGAATTGGCTCGGTTGGATGCACAGCATATCCAAAGTTCAGCAAAGAAATGCACTTTACAAATGGATGCAGTAGAGCTGAAGCTGCGGAGCCAATGGAGGTGCCATTGTCTTCAGCTGTTTGAAGGTTCCTTTGAATTCCAGTTATGTCTTGAGTCATTTTGATGCACTGACGTTGCTTGCACAGTTAATTGGGACACCCATGTTGTCTAATGAATTAACGTTCATTTACAATGCGACACAATTGATTCATCTCACGATCTTCTGCATCTGGCATACAACGCGTGTACTCGCCACCGGCAACTACTGCCTACTGATGAATACCCAGCTTGCCCAAATCGTAGTGGGGACCGTTTTTGAAGTAAGTGACTCAAGCTGAGTCAAGAGTACCGCGAATGCTACCAATACACCTGGATTTTACCTGAGGTCTGCTCACACTGCGCATACTACTTACCTGTATTATACACGCTGTTCAAAACTATAGCACTTTCCTTTAAAATTCCTGTTGCCCTTGTTTAGTTTCGTAAGTAATGTAAAGCCTAAACATTTATCTCGATCGAGTTAACTTGTAGGTTGTGACCTTTCAAGTGAATTAATTGACCCTATACATATCTTCGTACATGGAAATGGTAACAAAACGATGTGTAGTTTATCTGCCAGTGGGTTTTAATGACTTTTAACTATTATCATTGCAAGCGCCAAGTTTACTGGGAACAACTGCTACTTCGAACGCGTGACTGAATGCAACAAGCGGGAGACCAAGAATGTGGTGTGCACAACTTGCCGTGGAATACTTTTTGCAGATGGGTACCTGATTATGGTATTCATTTACGATTAAGTTTTGTGGTCATGAAGAAAGTTCCAGGCTTCTTATGTTCATTACTCTTTTGTTTCCGGCATTGTAAGTTTCGGAAGTTTACAGTTGAGCGATGCCCTTCGTTCGGCACGTGATTAATAGGTATATTAACGTATTTGTTTAGTTGTTTAGTGAAATTGTAGTTTATTTAATTATATTTATCGTAGTTACAATATGTATCGTTGGTCTCGTTAGGAATAATTTAGTTTACGTTTAGTTTTCACTCTCACACGTCCATTCCCAGACCACTAAATCGCCCAATTATATTTGTTACCCGATTGGCAATCGCCATCCCAATCATCTCACTATGATGAAGATTTTTAAGCAGTAGAAGACGAAACGTGAGAGGAGCAACCCTCGATAATATACCAATATTCAACTTATATCCTTCGTCCGTTATTTCCTACCCATTATCAGCAACGACAAGCTCATTGAAGTTGCAGTTGACGAGCGATTTCCTCAAGCAATCGCGAGACAACAAACCAGTATTAATTACGGTTATTTCTCTTGTGGCGCTTAGAAGCTGATATTATCAAGTTGCTAATAGAAAGAACGCAAACATAAATCATTTAACATTTAATTTCGTCAAATTACATCTATTTTAGTGACAAATATTTTTCTACTGATCTGAATTACTATTCTGCTGCCTCTTCTCAATCTCTTTATAAATCTGTTCATCCATCAATCCATTCCTCCTCCACTCATTGATTGCCTCTTTAAAATTCCTCCATGTTGTAGTTCAATATTGGACCCAATTACGGATTCAACACTATGTACACTTTCATTAACTTTCGGTAATCTAGGAGAAGGTGTTCTACTCTTTTGTAGTAGACGTTCTTCTGGTAGTTCAGCAAAATCTGTCCTTGGCACCGACTTTACCTTGGGTCTTAGGCTAGATACGCTCTGTAATTTATTGACATCCTCCAACGCCGGTTTATAGGGTTTACTAGCTTCTATTTTTGCATAGGTACTGATCATTCTATCCAAGGTCCTTGGTGTTGGGACATTTTGGAAATTCTGAGCATATTTTGCTTTTAGCGTTAATTTTGCTACTTTGGCGAAGGTTTCCTTTGTTATTTGGGGTATATTATAGATTTTACGAAGAGACTCACTTGAGGTGGATGATTTGTGTTTTCTAGGACTTGTAGGATAACTTCTAGAGGCAATATTTAGCGGTGGAACTAATGCACTTTTTGATTCAACTGGTGATTGGGGTAGAGACTTTGCTGATTTACGTAGAGATTGCCACATCGCGATGCTTTTAGGTATTTCTAATTTATTCGAAGATAATTGGGATTTATGACACAACTCTGATGGTAGTGTAGGAGGTTGCTTTTTAGTGGTCCCAACTATTTCAAACAAATCATTCTTTTTTCTTATTATTTTCCTTGCATTTTGTATTCGTAACTTTCGAACAGTGGACTCGAAGGTACTAGTTTTGTCATACTTGGGTTTCTCAAGATCATTTTTATTTTTCTCAACTTCCAACCATGATTGACCAATATTTTTGGGACTTTTTATAGATGAAAGAGGACTAGGTATTTTAGAATTATTACGTAAAGAAGGACTCGTTTTGAATTTGTTTTCTTCACGAGCACTCTCAATGGGATAAACAAGATATTCCTTCTTTTTATAACTTTTATCAGCAAGACTAGCATCATTTTCTTTTCTTACAACATTTCTTGGGGTGCTTATAGACACAGTCCCAACTTGGGCATCAACCATTTTAGCTGCACACTGAGTACTTCCAGTATTAATCTGCTTCGTCACAGTGTTTACTCCAATATCAGTGAAAGAATGTTGAATACCAATGTTGGACGTGGAACATCTAGCATTATTGTCAGTTAAACAGTGTTTATCATCTGTTCTAATGATGCACTGAGTTGATTTAGCCCTCGAACGTGTCCTAGCTTTCAATAGTTTATAGGTAGTTTGCGAATTCTGTGATTGAAGTCCAATGAAATCATTCCCACATTGTGCAGTCTCCATCACCATAAAAATTTGAGTTGAAGACGATGTTTGATTAACATTATCAGTCTGTGTTGTTTCTTCACTTGTTTCATGATTCCTTCTGATTCCTGAACTTTCCTGGGAATATTGTGTTGAATTATTTGTTTTCTTCAAGTTTTCCTTGGCACGTGCGCATCGTAAAACATACTTCACCGTTTGATAAGCATGTATTAAGCTTTGAACATGATGTCCAGCATTCCTGCGTTGTTCTTCCATCAAAGCAGTAGCAATGGACATGGTCAGGTCCCTATCAACACTTGGTAATGAACAATCGCTTAGTTTGTCATGTTGTTGCGAACGCAAAGACGCTTGTGACTTGGGCTCAAGTGGATCCAACTTAGCACAATTTTGTTCATATTCATATTCAATTAAATCATCAGAATTCACGGTGGATTCGGAATCTTTCCCATCGACATAAGTTTGACTTATCTTCATTTCCTCCTTCCTATCGTTGACTTTATGTAAACTTGTTGAAGAAGTTGTATGCTCATTGTTAATGTTATTAAGCCAACTTTCAACTTTAACCAAGTACTTTGCAGGGTCAGAATCATCCGGTATAAATCGCGGAGTTGTTTCATCTGTGGCCATTGTACTTCCCTCAATGTCCCTTTCAGATTCCAAGTTTTCTCTCCGCTTAACTTCGAATAAACCGAAACAAGTTGATGGACCAGCAGTTTCTCTATTCTTAACCTGATGTATGTTTGCTGTAGAATCGAGCAATTTCGATTTGGATGTCGTGATGCCTTCAAAACTAATGAAATTACAGTTTTTATGTTCAATTGTCATTCCTACATCTACTTCACGTAGTGTATTATCCTCTGGTAAGTCGGAATATATCGATGTGGGATCAGAATCATTCACACCAATATCAAACAGCATCGATTCAGGCATTGATTCCATCGATAAATTAACATTCACCACGTTCGATTGACTATCATTGATCAATCTCTGTTCGGACCCAGCGGGATCCGTTACTAATGTGGAATTACATCCGATTTTTAGTAATGTTGGACTTGATTTTGTAAACGGTTTATGCCTTCCACCTGTGCTACTTACTGATCTCCTTATAGATGTTGGATATGTGGTTGATGGAGATGATACTACTTCTCGTTCCTCTTTGATAATTTCCTCACTTGGTGGTTGTACTAAACTAAGATTTGGTTGACTTCTTCGTTTACTGTTGGCGGATGGAATTGAAACTGGTACACCATTTGCTAACATCCCCGGTACTACTCGAATTGGTAATCTAGCAATTGGGATGCAATCTCCATCGGATTCGCTTGTTTCTTGCACATTGCTCATCTTCACTGCCATTTCTTGGATGTTGGAGAGGAATTTTGGACTGGGACGTTTTCTGGCACAACAACTTTTATCATATCTATCTTTAGCAATTCCAGATGTGGTTGATTCTTCCGTTTTGGAATTGTTCCTTGATGCATTTGCATTGTTTGCATTAGTTTTTGATGTGCTAGTATCTTCCTTCGAGTCATTTGTTGTTTCATTGTTTGTGTCTGTGTCGTGCATTTCAGATTTCGATTTGGATTTGTTGCATCTGTTTGGATAGCTATTTTTGGGGTAGCACTTATTTTCTTCGTTGACGTCAGATATCCTCACTGGTTTCAACTTTCTGCGTTTTTTTCGTTTGTCTCTTGGTTTCTTCTGCTGCATTGTTTCATTGTCAACATCGTCTTCTTCCCTTTCAGTATCTGTAGATATCTCTGCTTTAGTTTTATCCTTTTTCTTAACGGGTGGTTTAATCAAAGGATTTCTTGTTTTCAGTTCTTTATCTTGTCGTACTTGGCGAAAAGAATAGTTCCCAGGTTTGGGTATCTTAGAAGGTGATTCTTCAGGTTCTGGAACCAATTTCATTGCTTCTAACGCAATAATCTACAAAAAACATGGAAAAACTAGTTAAGAGGGATAAACTTTATGGTGTTTGTTAAGTGTTACCTCTGACATTTGTCTGAATGTATTAAGTTTTGCCGAATTGTCAGCACTTTTATCTTTCCATACATTTACATTTGGAACAGCCTTGCTTTTATTGTCATCTTCTGGCAAATCTAACTTTAAGGGTATTTCTTCATCAGCGCAGCTTACTACTTTAATCTCACTCTTCGTCATTACTCCTAGATCAAAGATAGCTTCGCTTGAAGCTAAACAAATGGAGGAATTCCGTTTCCTAGCCAACTCTTCCAATCTACGATCCTCTGCTATTTTTAATGCTTCCTCAGCTTTTTTCTTCATTAACTCCTCTTGCTCTAATCTCTCTTTTTCTCTTGCCTTGGCTGCTTCCACAAGTTGTTTCATTTTTATTCTCTCATCACGTCTTCTCTGCTTCTGATTTCGCACTGCTTCTTTATGAAGGATCTCAAACGAATCCTCATTGCTGTGAATCGACGAGACCGAAGAACTGCTGCATGAATTAGACTGACTTAAACCCTTCTTCATATGTTGTTTGATATAACTGTTTATCAAGTTCTCTTCGCATGGAGTTTTAGGACGAGAAGATGCAATAAGTTTCTGAATTAATTCATATTTCTTTTCTTCGTTGAGGAAATGATACGCTGACTCCTTTTGGGATAAACCAGGGGCAAGTTTAAGAACATCTGGAGAGTTGAAACTGGTGCGTGATTCACGAAAAATACGGCTTCCAGCAGGAGCTATTTCTTTAGGGTCAAAGTAGGATTCTGTTCGAATTATGCTAACTTTTGAAGATACATTTAAACCGGGTTTGATTGTAGAATAGACTGCTTTATTTAAGTTGAACTTTTCTAATTGATTCTTTAAAATGTTCTCTTTGCCCTCTCTATTTTTACCTTCTTTATTTGCAGAAACAGGCTGCTGTTTGTTGAGATTACCTTCAGAGATCTTCTTTCTTTCAACATCACATTCACTTGAAATCTTGTCAATTTTTCGGATTTTTCGTGAAGAGTCCAAGTGTGGAACGCTATTAATTCGCTTAAAACCTTGTTGGTACTTTTTCTTGGAAAAATAATTTGCTTTGAATACCTTCACATCTTTACAAGAGCTAGAAGATCCTAATTGAGTTGCCGAATATTCATCAGAATAAAAATGACAGTCAACATCTTCATAGCTCGGATGAGATATCATTCCGACGTTATCACCTTCCGCATTCTTATCAAACTCTGTGCTGATGTTAAGGTATCCTTCTTGGAATACAAAAGGTTTCTCATGAATAGTTCGTAAATCTTTAGCCTGGATTTTATCTACGGTTGGGAAAATATCATAGTAAGTTAAGTTATAGACAGTTTTACGAGGGCGGTGTCGTGTTTTAGGTTTCCATGATATACTTTCATCCTGTTCCTTGTTAGTTCTTTCTTCCATCTTAGGTTTCACTTCAGTTGGGTTCGGATTATAAGGTTTATTGATTGTAGGAGTAGATTTTACTATTTTTTCATTATTCTTCGGGAGTTGGAAATTAGGACTACTTTTCTGTGTGAGTTTAGAGTCTTCGTTTGGCTTTGGTCTTTCTTTTCTTAATTTAAAACTCCTGCGTGATTTTTCATGCATTTTCAAATTTGTAACACAATGTTCCAACGTTGCAGCAATGCCTAGATCAAAAGCAACCTGAAACACATCATGTTTGGATCCTGCTAAGATTGCCTCCATGCTTTTAGGGTTTGCAAGTGGATCGCAATTATCCATCGCTTGCTTGCGTATTTTCGAAAAGGAAGTGGAGCTGTATTGTTTTTCATTTTCATATTTTAGGTCATTGCACTGAGTTTCGTTACTTTTAAACTCCTTGTCCTTCTCAGTAGCTTTAGAACTTGTACCTCCAAGGTAATAATTGAACAAACTTGTTGGAAAATTGAAAGTTGATTCTGAGTTATTGTACTTGTCATACGTGGTTTGTGCTATCAAGGAGTGTTTTTTAATGTGGGTAAAAAGAAATTCAGGCAAATACCATAATTTGTTCTTTATTGTGCTCTCATCTCTATCACTTTGGTTTCTTCTTATCTTCAAACCTTCTTCAATCAAGGCATCAACATTCGTTTCACTATCATCGCCTCCATCTTCCACTGGTTCATAACCAGTTGCTGCATCACCAATCCTAAACGAGCAAACATAGCGCGCAATACCGAAAAATATCAACATCACCAACGCCATTGCTTCCATCACCGCAAAATGCGACAATGACTTCCCAATCTCTAACCATGAGCCTTCATTTCTAACACAAAGCATGAAATTCATCAACATCTGATCCAGGAATAACAATAGGACTGTAAACACTTTTGTGTCACTTGCGCGAGTACTTAAAACAATGACATAAAAGGCGCATGTTATCAAAAAGAAGGGTATGATCATCTTGATTAGAATCAACGCGGTCATTAGGAAGGGATTGAACGTGGCAACGTAGGTCCTGGTCCATTGTGGATCGAAACCGTTAAAAGACGCCATGTTCCCGATTGCAAAGAAGTAGCACACTGTCAGAGCCAACTGGAAACAGATAAACCCAAAACACGCTTAACAAATAACATTTTAGCGATAAATGTACAACTCACAAAAAAGTACGTCCTTCTATAGATATCAGATACTCTAAAATTTGTTTTCGGTGTGTAGTTAACACCAAAGTGTAACATCTCAAGTGGATTACTCTCAGTACTTGATGCTGCCATCTTGGATTCCACTTCCATCCAATAAAACAATGTTAAAACCAGTGCAGAATAAAAAATCACGTCAATATTAACAGCCATTAGGACGTAAGGTACAATTAAACCTCCACAAATGTGCCCAAATCGTATGAGAACACCTCTGGGGCTCATTGGGATAAGTACCGGAATGATGGCGGTGACCACCCAGGAAATGACTAGATTCATGTCAGAGTGCCCAATTTCGGAGTCAAATGCATGTGCTACATACCAAACATTCGCAGATGATACCAAATAAATCAACAGCGGCATTAGAATGATATTTCGTATCATTGTTTTATATTTCAAGTCGAATCTCTTGGTGTAGTCACTTCCAATCGGATAAATGTAAAATACATAAATTGCTATCCAAAAAATGGTACCAATTGCTCTACAAAATTATTACAATTGCTTACAATTGCTAGCTAGTTTGAGCTGTTTTTCTGCAACTTACAATCCGTAATAGTTAAATTTAGTACTCAGTTCCACCATTTGTAACAAAGCAAGAGCACAGGTCACAATCAAAGAAGTAACTTTGGTCTTGAGGGGAAGATTGTTTTGTGTTAACCAGAAAGCAAGAATTAAAATTGCCGCAGCACAAAACATCCGATTAAAGAACCCAAAGACCAAGAGTTGGACTAATACAACGTAGATGACGGTTCTAGTAAAGAACTTGATACGATTGTGGATATTGCAAATAATCCAGAGTTGATTTATGACATCTCTATCTTCAGAAAACAGGGTCATTACTCCAAGAATGAAAATAGGATACACATAGGTAAACCATTTAACTTGTAATCCTGTAGAAAATTAATTAAATTCACTTCTAAAATGAGGGGAGAAACAATACACACAAAATACAGTATAAAATACAAAACCTACCTTTCAAATACAAAAACGCAAAGATCATCAACAAGCTTGTCAAACCTCTTGTTCCACTTCTCCAGGCCTTGATCTTCTCTTTATCCCCCAGATTCTTCGTCTCATCCCTTATATGAATCGACAGGGACAAATAAAGAATCCACATCAAAAATCCAAACATCACAGCAACTACCTTGGGTTTAAAGTAATAGTTCCTCATGTATCCATTAGCAGAGAGAATTTCTTTCATCAACTCTTCACCTATTCGTGCGACGAGTTTTTCCTTGTCGCCCTTATTCAGCAATAGCCGCATTTCTTCAACAGTCGCCTCGACATAGCCATTTTGAAACGCAGGATACTCGTTAAACAATGGATCTAAGTCAAATTCACTTAATAATAACTTGTATTGTTCCACGTGTTGCATTACATTTGCAAAGACAGCTTCAGCAATTTGTGCGTAACTTCCATTCAAGAGACGATGTGGAAGAATCCCGACAGAATTCACGGGAATATTAGCACCGATTAGAGATGAGAGTAAAGGGGCAAGATCAGTTTGTTTTAAGTCTTGTCGCAGTTTGTTTCCTTCCACTCCTTTACCCCAAAGGATGTATGGTACTTCAGTTTCATACTCTGAGCCATCGCCATGTGATCCCCAGTCAGTCATTCCATGATCAGCAGTGAAAAGAAACGCAGTGTCGTTGTCGCGGAAGAATTCGTGAAAGAGGAAGGTTGTTTCACGTATTCCTTGGTCAACTGCTAAGAGATTTTCTAAATATTCCCTTGAATTAGGCTTGTGAACATGTCCAGCTGTATCCATGCCCAATAAATGCAAAAAGAAAATAGTCCCAGTTGCACACAACTGTTGACAATCCTGTTTATCAAAGTTATAAAGACATGACATTAACCCAAGTGTCTCAACATCTAAATCTGCTTCCTTCATTGTAACTTCCAACTGTTCCTGAGTGATTTCTTCAAGACATGGTTTGTATTTATTATAGCACTCAAAATATTGTCCTTCACAATTTTCAATCTCTTCATTGCATTTCTCTCGTTCCTGTTCTAGATTCAGTCTTTCTTGTGAAAGTCTACGTCGGAGTGTACTTTTCCTGATGAGTTGAGCTTCACATGAGTTGCCTTTAGGCGTTAGGAGTTCTTCAACCTGTTTGAAAACCCAGGTGTCCAAATTAATAGTGGACGTGCGGCCAGAGAAATCTTCTTGGTCTGGATCATAGTAGTCAATGTTTAATCTGGCTTTGTCTGGAAAATATATCTTATTAATGTCAACATCCTTACAATTTTATGTGCAAGAAATACCTTTCTTTGTAAAGATTTTAACGATATCAGGGCTACCATATGACCAAGCATAGTTACTTTCATTGATTACAGAGTCAAACTCTACAATATTTGCCTGCCATCCAGTAAATAAGGCACTAGGGTCTTCCATTAATCCAGCAAAGATTGCTACATGGCCTGGGCGTGATTCTGTTGGGACTCCTGTGTGAACTACTCCCCATGAACAGCTTTGATTCAGTCTTAAATCACTGTAAATTAATGGCATTAACATAGAATCTATTGATTATGTTAATATAAAGAAAATACTTTAGGAACTCAGCTCTACTCCAATTATCCTTAGGATAAATAGCTTCTGCTCTTAGTCCATCTGCGATGAAGACTACAACTCTTTTTGCAAGTGGTTCTCCCAAACTTTTGTGTGGTGTCATACCATGCTTTATTGGGGAAGTAAAATATAAATCCAGGACAAACAGAAACGTTAGAATGTGAATGCATATTCCCAGAATCCAGAGATTACGGAATTTTGTTGATTTAGTTTTGCCTTTTGACATTGCACACTAAAAATAAGATAATTATGTGAAATAAAGAGAAACTATTAAGTGCAAAACTAATAATTATGTAGAAAAGTGTTCGAAACGTTTTATATACCTTTCTAGTAAGTTATCATTCCTTATTATCTAAGATTCAATTGATGAAATCATTGGAAATAACTGGAAATACTGTTAGGAATGTAAGGTTAAAGTTGAGTTTACCAACAAATGGAAACAAACATTTCAGTGTTTGGATATTAGGTATACTTTTTAAAATTAAAAAAAGTTTTAAAAAAAGAAGTATCAAAAGAATATACTTCAATTTAAATTTATGTTAAACTTTTTTGAATAATAATTTAAATTTTCTCTTAACATATGCAACTTTAAATGCAACAATGACAAATTCAGTTAGTAACGGCAGCCAATTGTTTCTAGAAAACGCAACAATTTCTGATGCTTTTTTGATAAATCCTGGGAATTCAGCAACAGTCTGCTCCTCATCATTGCGAATAATATCAGGTATTTATTCTTTGCCATAGAATAATTGAAAGCCACGAAACTGGAATTACTGTAATCGCTTTTTACGCGATTTTTGCGCGTCGCTTGCGGCATCACATTGAATCCTAACCACAAGTCAAAACCAAAAAACGCTTTGGACTTGTTTGCGAGGTTTGTAATTGCGTTGCTCATTTCTGCAATCGTTTCATAATCGTGTGATTCATTCATCATTCACGGTTGTATGGTAAGCAATATAAATTGTTCTAATAATTGCAATAGTTCATCCGGATACAAGTGCAATACGCTAGCAAATCCTCACGAATATTTCATATTTCACGGTTCATAAATCAGGTTACAACTCGGATTTATCAGATTTATTTTGTGAGCAATGAGCAGTGCTGAACAAGGCGAACATTTCCAACGGTGTTTGTGGTTTTCTCCATGATCTCGTTTCGTTAGAGCCGTTTCTAACAATTTTGCGTCATGCATGAGTGCAAGGTTGGTTAGCGACATTTGCAACATTTATGCAGGAGAGAATCGTGAGCACTGCGAATGGAAAATAAGAACTTGTTTCTTGATTGATCCAATTCATCATCATGGATTTGTGTTAATAGTGATCATTTGGTGAGCGACAAGTAAAGTTGACTATGATTATGATTGATGGCAATGTTAGAAAATCTCATTTTTAACATTCCAGAATAAATCTTGATCAATCTAGTGATCAATGTATGGTAATTATGTTATGCTTGCTTTTCTAGGCGGAAATTCTTCTCGTGTACATGTTAATATCCCTCATAGCTCTAGGATATTTTTTAATCAATTATATGTTGTATTCATATAATGGATTCCCTCATCTATTCGTAAATTTCTTACCTGGTAATCATCGCATGAGTAACGAACCCTACTGCGATACACATTTGCAGCGTGTATGCTGCTCCCATGAGTGTGGGGGACACACGAGTTTGAAAATAACACGAGTCATACACAAAGCCCCCGTTGGAATAGTGGGGTTCTCGCCGTGTTCCGCGTTGCGTTCGCCCGCGACGCTCGGCGCCAAGGTAGAGTCAGCCAGAGTCGGACGCGGCCTCCGCTACATAACCGACGCAGCTGCAGCAACTGCAAAACTAGCAAAACACCATTCGTCACCGCCGCGAGAACCGACTCCAAGTGTCTTCAAGATTTCAAGTGCATCGGGTGATTTACATCTTCGTTGGCATTTCAGACATTAGTGCGATGCGAGGGGCGCCAACGGAAATTCTTCACTTCTTCAGCATGCATCACGTATTGCAATAAGCTACAGTAGCCAATAAGCTCTTGCGCGGTGCGTGTGTGCGTTCTGGAGTGTGTGGAGTACTTCCCCCAAGTGTAGAGCAAAATTCATTTTCATCAGTTAGTTTACTTTAGCGTTTTCCTCAACGCACTGTGTCTCTCATCACTATCGACGCAGCCGTCGTTTTACATAACTCAGCCTGTACACGCTCAGCGGATATTTTCCGGCTGCACTAGGAAAGAAAAGCTCAGTGAAACAATACTCCGCGATAAGTGCGTCGTAATAATTAATCTCTGCTTGTTTGGTCTATAGAAAATGTGAAAGCTGCAGCTCGTTTCTGTGTACCATCTTCAAGCTGTTGAATCTATAGTGATCTCATGTGACTTAAGCAAAAAAAAAAGGCAAAGACAAAATGCAAGCCGCTTTGGTCGAAGGTAGTCGAGTCAACAAAGTTGCATACCTTGCTGACAAACAGAGATAATAGAAAAAACACAATAAACACAATAAAATTGTAAAACACCAAACAATAAAAGCCAGCGGGCGCACAGACTTTCCAAGAAGAAACAAAGACAGCATGATGGATGAAAACGAACAGGAGATTCGATCGCCGATCAAACGTCTCGGCTCCACGAGGAAGTTACTGGTGTTCAATAGTAAGTACGATATTGAATGTTCGCACTGCGCGCGCAGTAATGCACTTGCGTGCATTTATTAAACATCTGCTTGTTCAGCGAATTACCTGTTCGCAGAGATGTTTGTGCTGGCAGCAGGCGGTAGAATTGGTAATTGCCGGCCGGTTTCTGATACAGCGCATAACATGCCATAGTTTAGTTTATGAAAAGTTGTGCCTTTTTTTGGTTGCCACTTGGCAGCTGCGGTGCACGTATCGAGATGATCAAGATTCAAGGCAATACTCGGCTTAAAATGCGGTTAAAGCGTGAGCAAATCAAGGGAGTTGCAGCAAATGTACCCTGATCTGAAACCAGTTTACAGGTGAGGACCTATCACCTATAATTCCTCAACCTGGTACTTTCATTGTCACTTTAATGCCTTTGTGTGCTATTTTATGCTTCTTGGAAGCTCCGAAAACTAGTTTGGAGATAAACTCTCTATTGTTATCTGGATTCTCAACATTAAGCAGAAAAGCCCGAATTTCAAGGGATCCCCGTGACATTTGCTAATCAACAATTGCTATCTCCAATCTATGGCTGCGTATCGTGTACTTGTATAATCCATCGCAGAAGGTAAGACAAGTCTCTTTGGTATCTTCCAAACGACTTACGATTGTCGCAGGCGGCAAGAAGTAGGTAGTCTAGTGCGCCTAAAGTGTAGAACTACTTTCCTAAATGCATCTAAGTCGCAAGCTACAACTTGCCATCTTTCTTCAATGGCATCTAGGTTGCATCTGATTCATTTCCATTCACTCTACACCCTGCAAGCAAGTGATTTCTCTTTGCACGCATTGATTTGTTTCAAATCGAATTAGATGTGAGAGGGTTCAATTGGCCTCATTGCATTAGCTTGCCATTTCCGTCCACATTTGCAGAACACTGCAACATACTGTATAGCAGAGCACATCTTCAAGTGTGGCACGTCCCACACGTCTTTCAATCTACTCTAGTTGCCTTGGTGTTCATTCGATTGCGTTCGCAAGCGCCCAACAAATGAAAATTGAAATACGTGAGAAAGAAAATTGCATCTTGTGCACGAGACAGACACTTCGGACTGCAACTTGAATCACTTTGAACCAACAGCGAGAACAGAAAATGGCTTTGTGCATCATTTGCATGTGTTCCGGAGTCTGCGACGATGGGGATTTAAGTCAAGCCACCCGCTGAAGGGAAAAAATCAAGTGCATTTTTGGACTGTCATCTGATATCATCTCAAATAAGATGCTGTGCTTATTTTCGAGGAGTCACGCTTCGCCGATGTTGTGCTTAATGAAGGAAGGCGCATAAATGAGAGATCTCGCATGAAACCGCATTAAATGCCGAGGGGATCATTCGAGGAAAAACGTCACGACGACAAAAAAAGGATGCGTGAAGCGTACAAACATATGGTACAAAACGACTTAAGCACAAGTATTAAAAGATCGTAATATGGGAAGATGAAAAATAGGAATACAAAACAACTTCTGAGAGGATCTGTGGATCGAAAATCTGGAGTCGATTATAACTGAAAGACGTAGAACGTAGAAAATTCTAAACCTAATTATATTTCTTTACAAAATTGGTTTATACTGTCCCTCTGAGTACAATATTTACAGACCGGTCCATCATTACAATATGTAATCTTTTTCTCATCAAGCAAATCATAAATATTTACTTAATGCATTGGTGATCGCTAGTAAAGCGCGAATAATATACAAGTTATGGTCAGTTAGCTTCAGCCAAGGGTTCAAGTTGTTCCAACTGGGAGTAATGTGGATGTAAACCACAGCAAAGTTAAATACACTGGCAAATGAGCTGATTAACACATCTCATGTATGATGTCGATTATTTGTTTGCATAGAACGCTGCCAAAATGTGAATATTTCCATAGGAAATGTACGTGTGAATTAATTGGAGGAATCTTTCAGCATTTCCAAGCAGAAATTGAATTGTTTTAGCAACCTATTTGAATGTAGAGTATACATTTTGCTCTCTTTTGTTTCGTCAGTTTCATCGCTCTAGTCTAAATCAAGCCTATTATATCTCGTCTTTGGTGATGTCCTCTTGTCTTGTGACACAGTTTTCGCTTGTGGCCCGAAGAATACGCTCGGTTTCAATTCATTTGTTTCACTTGTCTAGTGAAATTGAAACATATCGGGAATAAGTGACTTTTGTTTGGTTGCAAGAATATAATCCACGTTGACTGACGTGCAAAAGCCTGACGTGTATTATGTGCATTCGTTAATGTGTTCTCTGTGGATGATGGTGCTGGGGAGGGGGAAGAAATGAAGGAACAAGGACTAGGGACGCGTGGGTGGATGTGTAATGCGCAAAAGGAGGATGTGATTCATGGTTGTGTATCTTTTGCCTTCTGCTGGGATTGCAATCTCTGTGCCTTGGCTATAAATATATTGGACTTGCGTGCTACAATTGTTCTTCAAGGGATTGTGTATTTTTTCTCGTGGGCCATCTTAATGAAAAATGTTGTTTGACTCTCCTGCCAAATACTCGTGCATAAAATCATGCACGGTTTATTTACAAACATAGCCATTTCGCCAAGCGTTCCACATCATTACACCAACGAAAACGCATTGAAATCGCGTAGCGCGTTCCAGAGCATTTACGACCTTATTAAAGTGCAGCCAGCGCATTCACCATCTCCCAGCCACCACTCACAACAAGCACTCGCAGGACGCGCGACGAAATCAACGCTCTGTTTATTCCAATACGTTTAAACCAACCGTCTGCGATTGTCTTTTGCTGATGATTGATGCATTTTACATTCGTCTGCGCACGCTGCTGACCACGGGCAGGAACTAATAAATTGCCCATCATGACCATGGGCTTGACAAACCCAGCTATATATCTCAATACGTATTCATCATTGGTAGAATGTATTCTAAACCCCTACACTTCTCCACGCAAACTCTCTTTGCAGACAATGCAATGCAATGTGTGAAATACATTACAATCCATGATGAGAATATAAGGGTGTGGCTTGTTTTGTTCAATTTTGTTTAATAACCTGTTGGAGGGGCAGGATGGCAAGCGGAAGCCGGCGCTGGGAGGAAAGCAACAGAGCAACGGATAGAACAATTTAAATCAATTTATTCACTGGGACACTCTTCAGACCAGACATAAACCCGTCAGCGGCAATTACCTTGTTAAGGTTCTGCGTTGAAAACAAAGGGGCCTCGTAAATAAATTATCAAATTGAGGTTGGATTTAATCTTAGCGCTGCTTGTTGTGCAGGCCTATTTTTGCGTGGAAGAGAGAAACACGTTTTTCCAATTATGCAAAGTGATGCACGTCGTCATGTGGGATTAGTTAGGTATTAATTAGTCACACGCACTGCTCATTAGTTAATAGAGAAGATATATCGATATCATGCAGGTAATTTACTATTTCAGCTGAATTACAAAGTAGAAATGTAAAAATGAACAAGTTTTTAATACCTGCTTATTATGTAAATATACCTCATCTATTCAATGTCATTTTAATAAGACGATAAAATAGCAACAAATTACATCACGATCCTATCATCTCCAAACATTGTATCAACACAAAGTGAGCATTTTTTCTTTATCTTTTCATGTCCCAAAAACATAATGGACTAAAGCAACACAATTTGCCAAGATTTACAAGAGCACAACATACGAATCACCTTGGTTTGATGTGTAATTGTAAACAAAAGTGTTACACGTGTGAAGAAATAAGCTAATAGTTTATATAACTAATAATGGTTTCAGTTTAATCGGAGTGGGTTTTCATGGTTGTATCTTATTCTAATTTATATTTTGTATCTGGATGATCAACTACTATCACTTTTCTTATATAACGTCATTTTAGCAAAATCTGCATCTTGAACTACTTGTCTAGTTGCACTGAGTAGTAATCCCTGCGATTCCGAATTCAGTTGATTCATTCATTGCTTATTTTAAGTTGAAAATTTGCACAAAAGTTGCCACAATCCCTTCTGTTTGTTGAGAATCACCAGTGAAGTGCGTCACAATGTGCAAATCCATCCAAACTGCGGGCAATAATCAAGCATGGAGTGAAAATAGCGTCGCTGGATATTTTTAGTTGCTGTGTGTCTGTGTGGAACGTGTGCAGATGAAAGTCCAAAATACTATTTGAAAATTAATCGCAAGGACGTTTTTATTTAATGGATGCTTTAGAATTAGGTTGGATACTTAAAGACAATTAAACAGAATGTGCTTATTTATGACATTGTTGGGTAATCCACAACCTTGTTTCTGCTTTACATTATCCCAGTCTTAATTCATCTACCAACTAATCGCTATCTATGTCTCTTTATCATTATCAAGACAATGCCCTCAATCAAAACACCAAGTAAGCCGATTACTATAACCACCATGACCACTATCAGCTTCTAGCATCAACAAAAGCAAGCGAATTATTAATTACCCGCTGCACGTGCAATTAGTCGGGTGTGGCGAGGCGACGAGAACCTCGCCCAATGCTTAAGACTCTGAGTAAATGAATACAACGTGACTTGGATTGGCAAAAATCGAGAGAAATTGCAGTACTTGAAGTGGTTATTTGCTCCAAGAAATGTTACTACCGTTAGATATCGTCATTTTTTGCTGCATTTGAACGCAGATGAAGATTAAGAAAATGAGGAAGAGGAAGAAGTGGAGGACTTGGTTGCTTGTACTTTACTAAGTTATTAAAATCAGCCGGACTTGTAAATTGTGAATGACGAACGATATTAGTATTACACTTTAGTTGGTAATTTATCTATAACGTTAAACTGGTTAGCTCCTTATCAAACACTGTGGTTTTTTTCTGGAAATAAACACGATGCATACTTTATTCCCGTAAAGTACACGTTCAGTACGCTCAGTAAAACCATGTGAAACTTGCTCAGTAACTCATCGATTATTACCGCGATACTACCTACCTACATAGCCATTAGGCAAGTGTTAACTTTGTTGCCTTAACTACTTCTTTGGGAATTTGCATCACGCACCGTGACGATGGCGGCCACGACTACGAATGTGCCTCCACCAACCAGCATCAGTAAGTGACATTCGGCGATATTTATGAAACGCAGCAGCGACACGCGCGCCTTTCTGCGAAGCAAATTGCGCGCATTTATCACGTTTATTACCTCCGACCAGTCCAGACTGCGATGGTTCGGTGGAAGGAAGAGCGAAAGGCATTGTATTCAAATATTGAGGCGCGTCGTGGAGAAAGAATCGATGGACGATGACCTTCCGGTGAGAAAGGCGCGGGTTATTAACGAGTCTTGAGCTCAGGGAATGTGAGGGACTTTAAGACGGGAACTGGAAATAGTTGCTTGCAGGAATGACTGTTTAATATATTAATTTAAGGTAGTTCTGGTGGGCATAATGAGGAAATTTGGGATGTGTCGGGAGCTATTCCCGGGAGGAGTTTTTTGTTTTCTCGTTGACTAGACTACTACCAGACGCATGCTTACAATCTGAGACTAAGAATAGTCTACATCTATTTGTGGTCATTGTCTCCATCATCTAACAAAGAACCAACCCACCATAACTTCCTCTTTGGGAAGTTTCCATCTAACCTTCGCAGTAGCAAAATGTCCGGAAGTTTTATTAACTGGATCATTGGGGACTATTTTTCAACATCCTATTTTTATTTCATAGCACTTCCAGTGTTGAATCATAGGTAGCTCTACCAGTATCAACCCATACGTTTATTGCGTGTTTCCTTCTATTCTATAGTTCCTACGCGGGTTCCTACCTCCCTTCTTGGCCACAATTTCTCGGCGCCAGCCGTCGGCGCGTACGTCGAGCAAAACAGAAGCTCCCAGCCGGTTGTTCTGCTTGATGGTTCGTGGCGCGCGGTCCGCGTTTCATTCATCGCTGCATTTACACGGGCGCTGCTGCTTATACGACTTCCTGACTGGAATCATCACATCCGATTGGTTTCCCCACGCTCTACTATTCCTGCATCGATACCAATTGCATATTTTTAGAAGCCCCACGTGCATTACTACGCAGCATCAAAACAATTCGAGTGCAATCTGGACTACCGGCATCAACTCAACTCCTCTACATCTAGAGTCCTATCAAGGGACTTCTTACTACTATTGCATTAGTGGTTTATATTTTATTAGTGCTTTTGTGAGCGCCTCTGTGTTGTCCTCTCGGACTTGTGTGATATTATTGATATAAATTCAGCTTCCTGCTCTCGCTCTCAGTTGAATAAGAAGAATCCCGGATTGGTAGTGGATTGGATTGTGTTGTCTTGATTAGTGGCAGCGCCGGGCGCTGTGTGAATACCCAGCAATGCGTACCATTTGCTGTGTTTGATTGATGCCTTGCATTTCCTGCGCTTCCCGTACATCGAGATGTTCCAGTGCATCATTCAGCAGCGCAACGGGTGGACACATTACGCCCGCGCCGAGACAAAGGATGTCTTTCCAGGTTTGTAGCACAGAGACGTACAATGTAGGCATAATTGCCGCAATACTGTTGAATAAAACACGTTGTGAATGTTAGTCAAGCAACATTAATGTGTTGCCATAGGTCATACTTAATGTTGTTGCAAATTTGGTAACCAGAAGTATGATTACGGTACATTTCTTGCTCCACAAGACTCCTCTTATCCTGCTATATATCGCATTGCGTGATTTTGTTGCGAGGTGTTTGTGTGTTTCAATGGAAAAAGCTCGACTTTTAATATGGAGCCTTCTTTCTGGTCCGCAACGCGGAAGAGTTGAAGAAGAGTAGCATGATCTACTTTTTTCAATTTGATAGTTTTGTTGTGGTTTGTTTGAGGTTGAACGTTCTTCAAGCAGAACGGCCACATCTTTCATTCCAAAGCAAGCACTGTTTTGACGTCTCCACAGTCTTATTGAAGGCCGCATTCAATAACGATAATCTTCCAATGTAATTGCCTTTCATCGCGGCCCGATTCACGTGCGCAACCACATTAAGCTCCATCATTTTTATCGCGTCTTTACAAGCAGAACAAACTGCGCATCTACACTATAAACACATCGAAATTGGAAATAAACACAATCAATTATGATTGGGTCTCGGGAAAGTCTATGACTTATGACTTCAGTTTTAGACTGGGATGTATTAAGTCCAAGTGTAGCATTCGTTTGCGACTGTGTTGACTACTTAGTAATCATATTGTTGATTGTATTTATGCTCATGAATAAGAAAGATAAGTCGAGGTTTGATTAGGACGCGTGCTTTTTCTATCGCATCCGGTCGATTGTTTGCCATGGTGTTGTCGAGATTGATTGAAAGTGGTAGCATGATTAATGACAACAATGCTGATAGCAAACAAAAATTGCGATCGAAAATGTACAGCGAGGAATGAGGAAGCGATGGTAATGTGGAAATTACCGTGGAGTGCATGCACGAATAACGGGAATATTTTGATAGATAAATAGAAATACTAGAGATTTCTATTGTTTATGGGGCATTTCATATGCTCATCAAGGTGAAATTGAAGATTTCATGAACTTATCTTTAATTTACTACCTAATTAAGCAAGCAAAGAAGCTTTTACAAACCATGCTACAAAAATTGGTAATACCTTACAATTTCCAAGTATTTATGGCTTGTTTGTTTGAATAATAATTCTCTAATTGCAATTTATGTAACGCGGTCATTTAATCATCTTCTCCCATCATAGGTGAACGGAAACCGTAGGTGGTAGCATAGCAATTGCATTCATATACACATCCAACGAGTGGTTTCTAAACTAAAGGTTACTGTACTTCAGTAAAAAATTATAATTGGGCCTGGATTTGTCAAGTTGTTCATGCCTCTCCTTTTACAGTGTGTCTTTTTTTTTTGACGAAGGCATTTCTAGTTTGGAAGCGTTAAGCTCAAAACTTACAATTTGCATAAAATTCAGTCAATATCTGCTTTGATAACGATTCCTCAAAAATTCTTACACACAATTTGTACTCCCCAAACACCCCATTTCCTTCCAATAAAATTG